>WBNH01011150.1:0-46339 GCA_013401255.1 Urocolius indicus | reverse complement strand
AAGCTTGAGAACTGAGAAACTGGGCTATCCCCTTTTACTCACTGATGAAGCAGTGTAAGAGTATACTTATAGACCTTGTTAGTTTGAGAACGAGATCAAATTCCTTGGTACCTGTTCTAGGAGGAAACCATAGAAAGTTGTACTTTGTAAAAAAAAAAAAAAAAATCACAAGATTTTATGAAGTGCTTTTATATCCTTACAGGAAAATCCTACCAAAATTTTTGATTAATAAACACTGAAAGTATCTATGACAAGTGGAAAGATAGAAGAGCATAGCACGAGTCCAAATCTGACTTTTGTGTATTGCTGGGATGTAACTGAGTCATGTACTTGAATCCAGCAGGGACTGAAAAACACTTCTAGGTCCAGAGCATATCCAGATTTTTCCAGAAAGATCTAAAATTTTCCACTGGTGAAAGAAAAAAAAGACCCAGGCTTAGCAAAAGCATTGTAGCTCTGTGAAAGACCATAATAATTTGGTTTAGTTTTGGGTTTTATTATAAACTAGCTTCAATAATCCTCTCTTCTAGTAGCTAAATGGCTATAGAGAGTTCTTCTAGAGTGTCGTGATTTAGGCTTTTTACTTCATAGTCAAGCTTAGGTCTCCATCACTCAGAACAAACCTCTGGGCTGCAAAGGGCCATTAGATGTACAGTATTTCTTTTTTAATTCAAATGACTGACACAATGCATTTATCAGGATGGAAAAAAGACACAGCAGTTCCTAAGGATGAGTAATGGGGGCGATGAGCCAATGAAACATATACAAAAACTCAGAAGTTGCTGCAGTGACTCCTGGTTTTCCAGCTCTTAGCAGGGAGGTAAAGGAAAGATAACTGAAAACAGAATTGGTAAAATGTAATTAAATTCATGTCTCCAAATAAAAGACAAGTTTGGGCTAGCGCCAAACTGATCAGCAGTACTTGTTTTGGTGGTTATCAAGTAATTATGGAGATGAAAGGTTGAAGACAAATGCCACTGGATAGTGGATGTGTTTTGGATAACTACATCTGGAAGACTTAGAGAGTGAATTGGTAATTGAAAACAAATTGTCTAGAGATGCTTTCACAGCACACATTTCTTAGCCACCACCATATTTTCTCAGGAGAAATAGTGATAACACACTTCTCTGCTACCTAGGTGAGAGGAGTTTACATGGGAAAATGGCGTAATAACCAGCCATTTGCTCTATTGCTACACTTGAGGTGCAAATGTCAGGGAGTGACATCCATCTTGAAACTGGTTGGATTTTTAAATGTCAATGGATTTGCTTCATTCCTTTTGAGATCCCGTGCTGTGTGTCCCTTCCACTCAGAGAGACTCCTTATCTAGGAGCAATGGAAGAGGGTCAAGGCCCTCTTGAAAAAGACTGCAGAACGGTGGCTCCCATGACCTAGAGCTAACACATGTGGCCACTTAAGAGGGCTCATCAGCTCTACCTTGGCACCATAATAGCTGCAGTCATGAGCCACCAGTTGTTGTGGAGCCAAACTGTAGTGAATATACTACTGTCCATGAGACCGACTTACAGGATGTAGTGGTTTTGTCTGGGCCAGGTTTTGGTAGCAAGGGGCTACAGGAGTGCCTTCTTTAATCAAAGATCTGCCAAAAGCTGATAAGGCCAGTGCCAGTCAATTCTAAGATGGATCCACAGCTGACCAAGGCCTGGCCAATTAGTGACTGAGGTAACACCTCCGTGAATAATGTATTTGAGAAGGAGAAGAAGTTGCTGAGCAGTTGCAAAACTGCAGCAGTCGCAGAAGGGAGTGAGAATGTGAGAACATTTCTGCAGACACCAAGGTCAGTGGAGAAGGAGGGGGAAGAAGTGCCCAGGCACTGGAAGAGAGATTTCCCTGTGACCTGTGTTGCAGACCATGGTGAGGCAGCTATCCTCCTGCAGTCCACAGAGTCCGTGGAGGACCACGAGGGAGCAGAGATCCACGCACAGCTCATGGAAGAACCCACACCAAAGCAGGTGGGTGCCTGAAGGTGGCTGTGACTCCATGAGAAGCCCAGCTTGGAGCTTGAATAGTAAAATTTCACACTCGGCGAAGTGAGTGGGTCAGGGAAAATGGTGTAGGTAAAGAAATAAGCTTTGCCTCTCCCCTACCCTTTGACAAGAGTCATGGCAGGAAGGGGTGTTGGGGGATTGCATTAGGTGAGATATGCATGCACTATTGCTGCTTCTATTGTGTGTCTACTTTCTCTTCATGACTCCATCAGCTAAATCCAATATGAAGGAGCTGGAAAGCTGCTGCACTTACTGCTGAGAGAAACCACAGATAATGAGAGGATGGAGACCAATGTCATTCCTTTTGTTACCACATCTAAATCTGTGGCTATACCCTGTAACTTACAGTTCTGTATGGGGTCATGTGATCCCTAATAATGCATTTAGTATACACAGCTTGACAGTTGCTCTGTCAAAGTGTATTATTTGCAGGACAAACACTGCTAGCTCTGCTGTGCACTTTGCTTACCCATTTATAAATGTCATGCATGCTTTATCACACTTTAGGTCTTTATCTCAAGAGTTGTGAGTAGTTCTGGAGATGTGAAACAAATTTTATATAATTAAGCCAACAATATTGGCTGCTAACCATGAAGGGTCATTATGTAATTGTAAAGGCTCTTATTAAAATAAAGTGGATCAACTCCAAAACAAAATAATTGCCTTGGGGTTTGCTACTGGCCTTGGATTTTTTTTTTTTTTTTTTAATCTTGCATATAATTGGATAGTGTTACTTCAGAACATTGCTTATGTTAAGTCTGTTTGCTTCTCCAAGCAGTGTAAAACATTTCTGTCAAATAAAATTACCTTATTCTGCCATAGCTGGAAGTATCTTGACAGAGCTGGAATTATTTGCCAATGAATTGTTACGATTTGTACTCTTGAGCTTTGTGATTTGATATATGTGACCAGAAAGACACTTCCTAGGCCAACATGAACAGAGCTGTTCTTTTTGAGAAGGTAATACAAACAGGTTGAAGTTGTAAAATCTTTTCGTAATCAAGACAATCTTTTTGTCTTGTTCTGTCTCACAAAAGTTTGTCCATTGATCTTCCTGCTCTAGTCAAATGGGGAAGCAAGAGGAAATATATATATAATTTCTTTTAAAGACTATTTTTACTGACTCTGACCACTGCCAGATGGATTCCAAAAGTTTGAAAAGTTTACCTTCTTCTGATCTAGAGCACTTTATGGAAGTTTTGACTATTACAGAGGACTACTTCCTATCCAAAAGCTGAATTAATGAAAAAAACCAAATCAATCAGCATCCTGGAGTTTACATCATGAAACTGTTTCATTCCCATCTCACTGACACTAACAGACAGGAAATATCCTTACTGAGCTCTTGAATGTTTCAGTACTTAATACTTTTCTTGGAATTTGAACTTACAAAACACAATGACACAAGGGTGTCAGCAGCCAGACAAACTTCTTAACTGGATCCTTGAATCATGTAGGTTTTGTTTGCAGGCATAAATGAAGTCTAAAGACTGAAATACAAAAGCCTTCCAGGAAAACCATTACAGCATGCAACTTTATGTCTCTCGACTACGTTTTTTTTCAGGCTACAGTGTGACTATGGCTGCTGCCTCAACCTTCATACAAAAGGTCCTTGTGCTAACAGTTCACAATTTCATGTATCCCTGCCACCATGCATTTTTTGCTATGGCTTTGATGAGACTTGTGCATAATCTGGACTTTTTAAAAGACACAATTTTTTCCTTTGATTGCTTCTCTGAACACCATCTCTTGTCTGAGTGTACTGCAGAAACATATAAACCTCAGCCTAACATTTTTACTATATAAGCTCCTGCCTTCTGTCCAACTACTTGAACTGCTTTATTCACCTCAACAAGTCTGCAATAGAAAACAAACAAATACTTCCCACAAAAGCTCATTAGAACTGGCATCTTCTCACAGTCTTTTAGGGAGGGTTACATGAGCTAACACCTCTTGTACTAGAAGAAGTGAGTACTGACTGGGTAACTAGCTAACAGTGAATGAAGAAAAGTGAATGGTGTTTCTTTGATTTGTCAAACATGATGCAGTTCCACAACAAAGCTTTATTCAGTTGTTTTTTTTTCAGACTAAAACATTAATTCTTTAACTCATACTAAAGAATAAACACATGAACAAAGATAACTTTTCTTAGACATTGTTAATGATATATCCTTATTTTGCCATGTTTGCTATTTGGCCTTCTGCCTTCTCATACATCTTGATCTTGAAATATAGGGTGTTTTATTCAGTGAGACTATTATGACAAAGCAAATGACTGAAGGAGTAAATACAGTAAAGTTATCTATATTCTGTCTGATAGTCTGGTTTCATCTCACTGAGAAACTTAAATACTTGCAGTGAGGCTTTAGGTACCCGAGTAGCAGGTGAGAGGCTCTGAGAAAGTAAATATGTAATTGTATTTCTTGGTCATGATGCATTTGCAAAATTTCCAAACACTAAACCTAGTTCCTGTTGCAGCCAATCAGAGTCCCCGTTTGGGATCTGCAGAAAGACTAAGTTCCCCTTAGTTTCCTAACATGTTTTATTATCTTATTGCCAGAATCTTAATAAGAGTTTTGTAGCATATGAGATAGATAACAGATAACAAAGTTCAATATGAAGACTTGAACTGTTTCTAATCAACAATTTGAGGCTGCAATACAAATTTCAAAAGTAAACAAAGGAATAAATGCAGCATCTTTTGGTATATTTTGGTGTTTTCTAAGCACTTTTTAGCATTTATATGTAAAGTCATTCCATGCATTTTTTTCCATGATTAGAAAAAAACATTAAGTCAAAATTCCTATGTGTTATACATATAAGTGGATAAGACAATGTGATTTTATTTTGAAGATATTAGACTATCAGTATAACGTGATTCACAACAGCAATGAAATTGTCCTTTTTGGTTTTTTTTTTTCTCTTCGCAACCAGCTTGAAAGAACTTTAATCTCTATAACACTTATAGCTTTGAAATTTACAGTTTGAGATATTGCATGAAAAACATGGTGACACATTTTAAAGGATAGTTTATTTGTTTGTGAAAGGCCCTAGGTGGTTGTGGTCTGAGTTGTGTCAGTTTCCCAGGTATGTAAAGAAGGCTTAACAAAGCAAAAAGGCATAGATTCCCATTACCTTTTCCATGTCAGGATGTGGATATGTCCCAACATTGTCATTATTTCTGATAACTTACAATCGTGCCTGTCCAGGAAATTTTTGGATGACTGGAGAGCTTATAGAGTTACAACATTAAAATAATATTTAGTTCTGAGAGAAACTTTTATAAAGCTGTGAACTACCAACCAGTCAACCTCACCTCTGTACTGTTAAGATCATGAAACAGATCTGCCTGTAGGCTATTAAGGTATATGGATGACAGGGAGATAATGAAAGATTGCCAACACAGCTTTATAGAGGGCAAATTGTGACTGGCTAATGTGGTGGCCTTCTATGGGTGGAATAGCTGGGTTGGTGGATGAGCAAAAAGAAGCTCACTTGATTCAATCTTGACTTCTATAAGATCTTTGATACAATCCAGCACAACACCCTCATTACTAAATTGGAAAGATGTAGATTGGATAGATGAAGTATTGAGAGGTTAGGAATTGGATGGATAGCAGCATCCAAAGATTTTCAGTCAAGGATTTGGTATCTAAATGAAGATCAGAAACAAGTGGTGTCCCTCAGAGGTCCATACTCAACTTGTTCAATACCTTTAGGAATGGCATAGGCAGTGGAAATGACTGCACCCTCAGCAAGTTTGCAGATGACACCAATCAAGTGGTGCCGTTGATACGCTTGAAGAAAGGAATGCCATCCAGAGGGACTCTGACAGGCTTGAAAAGTGGGCCATTGTGAATGTCTTCAAGTTCAACAATGCCAATTGAAAGATTTTGCATGTGGACTGGTAAAATCACCAGCTTCAGTAAAGACTGAAAGCGGTCCTGTGGAGAACAACTTGGAGATATTGATTAGTGACTTGAACTGGCAATGTTCTCTTGCAGCCCAGAAAGTCAATTGTATTGTGAACCACACCAAAATGTAGCTAGCAGTACAAGGGAGGTGATTGTCCCACTATTGCACTCCTATGAGACCCCACCTGCAATATTGCACCCAGTTCTGGGGCCTCCAGCACAAGACAGACATGAATCTGTTCAAGGAAGTCCAGGTTAAATCCAGAAAAATTATCAGAGAACTGAAACATCTCTCATGTTAAGAAAGGCTGAAAGAGTTGAGTTTATTTACATTGGAGAAGAAAAGGCTTTGGGAAGACTTTAAGAAAGGCTTAAGAAACATAGAGATTTTATCAGGATCTCTAGTCATAGGACAAGGCATAGAGCTTTTAAACTAAAAGAAGGTACATTCAGACTAGATATAAAGGAGAAATTTTTAAAATGAGATTGGTGAAATACTGGAACAAGTTGCTTAGAAGTTGTGGAAGTCCCATTCCTGGAAGTGTTCAAGGTGGGGATTTGAGCAATCTGGTCTAATGAAATATGTCTCTGCCTACGACATAGGGGTTAGAAACAGATGATCTTTAAATGTCCCTTCTGGCTCAAACCATTCTATGAATCTATGACAACTGTTTCATGGGGTTTTGTTAATATTCCTTAAAATACTGCAACAGAAGCACTCTGCAATGTTTGCTGTCAACAACCATATTCCTTCAATTGAGAGATGGCAGACAGACATTTATCATTCTTCAAAGTCCTGCTTATGAAGCCAGGGTGATAGCATGCTTAATGTTTTAAAAGAGGAGAAATTTTAGGTGTTTCAAAATAATAGACCATCAAGCAGAAACAGAATAATGAGTTCCTTCAAAAATTACAGTGATTAATTTAGGTAGGCTTTCTATTTTTTCTACACTATTCTTGGTAAACTTAGCTGTCGGTGATTATTCTTTGCTTGTTCTCTTAGCTTCAAGAAAATGACAGGTCTGCCAGACGTGATTTATTAACAACTGCAGTCCATGAATTTCCAGTGAGTTCTTAGCAGTTGTTGTAAGATAAGCAGCATTTCAGAACTACAAAGCCCTACAAATTATTACCTTGACACGGCCATAGATTCATGTTGGTTTTTTTATTTCTCTTTTCCTGTACTTCATATTAAGAAACTTTGACACGGTTTTAACTTTTAAATTTATTTTTCAGCAAGGGGAGATTGGAGTTCAGATCAATCTGCTCTGTACTTTCAGATAACTGAAACACTTTAGGTAATCTAGCATTCATCTGGTGTTCAGGATTCAAAATGAGTGGTTACACTTCTGCAAAATGCAGCAGGTTTTGACTATAAATCAATGACTTTTGTCTGCCCATTCTTTCTTTCATTAATATTTCATAAAGTTATGAAATCACTTTTATGTATTTTCACATAGAACATATGCAAGAACTAAATCAGCCAGTGGCTCACAGCTAGAATAGTGGAAATGGAGGGAATTCCTGAAATATTAGTAGATTGTTAGTCGTGGACTACACAGTTCTCACAGAACTCAGAGAGTTTCAGAGAATATTCCTTGCACAGTTTTCCTGCCTGGATATTTGAGAATATTGGAATTTATACATTAGCAATCTACAAAATACTGCTGACACAGCAGTAACTCTGAAGTTCAATGCTTTCCCCGTCCCAGTCCCCCCCTCAATTCTTAGTAGCCTTTCAAAGCCACTTAGTAGAGGTATTGTATGCTAAAGTCTTGCACCAGAAAGAAAATGAATACTAACCTTTGAGACTGTAGTTAAAAGAATAAAACCACTAATAATAACCTTGGACAAAAGCTAGTAGAACACACACAGAAGTTATATTTTCATAACAGAAAAAAACTGTGTGCTTTGGAGAGCATGATTTGGAGGGAATGAAAAAAATAATTTAATTTTGTTTTTAAGAATCTTCATTACATTTAAATCATTTTGCTTTGGAAACTTGTTTCCCTTGAAGGCTTGTTTTCAAGAGCAATATTGCAGTGATCTAAGTTCTCATAACAGTTTTTCAGTTCCTATTTGAAGAGGCTATGAAAACCACTGCGGAAACTAACATTTTACTGGAAAGGTAAGAGGAATATACATATATATAAAAAATAAATCTGAAAAGAGTTCTCATTTTAATGCTTGTAAATGTTAACAGTAGTCATGAACAGCACATGAAGATACCCTAGACTGTAGATTATGATAGGCAATATGTAAGGAAAATATCCAATTTTATGCAGTCTTCTCACAATTAAAAATGTTATTTAACAAAATAGTTATTGGAGTTAAATATTCAGATGGTGTAGCAGTGAGTAGTAAGATGGAATTTTCATGATTATCTAATTGACTTGAGCATCACTATTTTCAAGATTTCTGAGGCAATATAAGTGCTTCAGGTTATGTAACTTTACAATGAAACAAGCTCTCAAAAAGAAAAAAAACCCTCTCCTTATTTGAAAGCAGACATAAATTATGTAAGCAAGATTTTAGTAGATTATTTCATTATTAGTATTGATATTTATATAGAAATAAGACTGCTATGTAACATGAGCACAAGTGATTGTTTTTCAGGCCTTTCTGGGCATTCACCAATATTGTACCAATAACTTTTTTTGTACTAAACCACAGGAACTAGGAGAAGGACTAAGCAGTTGTTTTGCACAGGATCTTTTCAGCCTTTGACAGAAGTCAGCCACACATATATTTCTGATACTGCAGAGCGGATCCTTAGCCATAAGATGATACTTTCCCTCTATCACTTTCCTGCAGAGGGATTGTTTTTTAATTAACCTTTGAAAACAATTTTGAATGTAAAGCATTTTATGAGGAGCATTGACCAGCTTTTTAGGTCCACTGTTGTATATCTGTGAAGAAGGAGACTTTAAAGGAATTTCACAGTAACAGATTATAGGTAATTCCTTTCCTAGCACATAGCCAATATATTGCTGTTGCTCTCTTGGGTTTTCATTGAATTTTAAACCTTGAATAATAGTCTGAAAACCAGATTGGGTAAGGGAAAAAAATCCCTCAGCTGGAGGTACAAACTTGATGAGAACTTAATTGAAATCAATACAGAATTGCATGAAGGAAAAAAAGGATTATGGTAAAATGAAAACCTTTCAGTCTGACCAAAAGCAAGACAGAAATTCAGTCTTTTTAAATAACATTTTTTTGTTGTACTTATCCTAGCCATGAATCCTGAATCTCATCTGAGGATTGTATGCTTTTCAGCTATAGCAGTGCATTCCAAGTCTTTGTGCTTGTGTAAGTGTATGGGGTCGACCTCCATATGGACTTGACATTCAGCTTTCAAGATTTCTTTCTATTTTTCAAGCACTTTAATCTCATGTCTTAACCATAACGAGTTAGGCTCATTTCCATAGAAACTGTTTTCCTTGCTAGTAATGATTTCTTATCTACTTGATGTATGCAGAGCTGCATTGAAATCAGAATAAAGAATAAAAATCTTCCATGATTACGATGTTCTAACGCATCCTTAACAGTCCTTAACCATTTGAGGGTTGAATTAGGTGATCTCTAGAGGTCTCCTGATTCTCTTATTCTGTGATTCTGTGATTCTGTGATCACTCACAATTACTTCTAAGTGGTTTTATTTTTATTTTTTTTTAAATATATTTTATACAAATATAAAATATACAATTTTTTTACTTGTATACAATGCATCCAACGCTCATATTCCTTGATATAACTAAGATACAGTATATTTTATATTGGCTTCTCAGAGATGTCAGGTGCTATAATGGTAGTGTGAAAGAAAATTTGATCTACTTCCCTAATAGTATTCAAGGAGGTTATGAGGACAGCAGGCTCTCTGACTGCTCTGTGTTGCATATGCTAATAACAATGAATGAGAAACTCCTGTTCATGGACATGCTTGTGGAGAAATTTGGAAGTGAAGGAACTTTCCATGTCTAATTTTACTTTTGAACAGGCAGATGAGTATAGAAAATACCTTGAAAGAGATTTAATGCTAGAAATATGTAGACTGAAAAGAATAGAAAATGTTGGAAAATCTGATGATGTAAAACTAGCTATTTGTTGGTTTTTTTTTTAGAGTTGGACGGTGCAGCCTGTAATTTCTTTTATGTATTTTTAATAATTCTATAATCCTCATTCTTCCTTTTCGCAATCCCCTATATAGCAAAACACCTGGTTTCATGAATACAATGAATCACGAAGTCTACGGTAGTCTACAATAGTCTGTTGCTCTAAAGCAAGGGATACGTGCATGTGAGAGGAAGGAGGGGTATACTGGCTTACAGACAGTCACACTGCTTGGCGCCACAAACAGAAAGCAGCACGATAAGCAGACACGCTGTAGAAAGACAAGAGATTGTTGTGTTCGTGATGAGTCTAAAGGGGATTCTAGCAAAGGGATTCTAACAAAACATCTTTACTCATTCATAATGAATCTGTAGACTGGCAAATTGTATTGCTCATAAAAAAAGTTGTTAGATATGACTGAGAAAAAAGGCAAAAGATTACAACACTCAAGCTGAACAGTAATGTGCGTGCAGGCACAGAGGACAGATTCATAAACTGCTCATAAACCCCTATTTCCTTTTGAACTCTTTCTCCCTTGCAGTTGTGCTTAGGTTCTCAAGCCAGTCGATCAGTGAAGATTTCCCTTAACATCAGTCCTGTATCTGCTCAGTGAAGATGGTCCAAAAAAACATTTTAAAGCAGTGTTTGCTTAGTTAGAAATCACACATGTTCTTCTGAGACCTAAAGTTATAAGTTCTTGGTTTACTGCATGCTTTAGGCTAATATATAGTTTTAGATGATGGTAAATTCTCAAAAAGAACAGGTTTGGCTTATTTGTTTTTTTGTTTGGTCAGATGATTCACAGATGCTTTCTGTGAAGACATTGCTATAATATTTAGCATCAGTAATTGGTTTTCAATATACAAAGACTGGTGTAACTTCAGTGAAACACACATAGGGAGCACCATGTCCCTTAAAGAAGGTTGAATAATAATCCATATAGTAAAAATCAATAGATTTATGATCCATGTCCTAAATTAGACTTCTTCAGCGTGTATGTTTCTCTTGTGAATGATTATGAATAAATATTTATGAAGGTACATAAGGAAAACTTATTCTCTAATGAAAATGAGTCATTCGGACAGACTAATACTATCTGGTCCAAGCTTTTAAAGCATGAAAATCTAAGTTATAATAAAACAGAGTACAATCAACCAGATAAAGATGTGATATTTATAAAAAGTAGAGCACTGGCAATAAAGAGATATACTTATGCTACAAGTCAAATCAAGACATAGGTACTATGCAAACATAGCTATCCACAGGTCATATAGGGAGATCAGAATAGCAGTTTTGTTTAAAAATATAGGGAGGGCGTGTGCACACATACTGACATAAATTGCCCTTTATTTGAGTAGAGTCAGAATTTTCCATGAACATTCATCCCTTACAGATGCAAATAAAAGTTTAAAAATGTTAGTTGAATGGAATTGATACCAGGAAAATTCTACTGACATCTGAAAACAATACAGACAGGAGGGGGGAACTTTGCATTCCTTTCAACATTTATGTTTCCTCTAAACATGTCAGAATTCCGGAGATCTTCATATTATGTTATTTTATCATGAGTTGTACACTTTCAGTGCTCAAATAGGCAAGATAAATTAAGCTGGCTTAATTTCAGGGTTTTTTCGAAGTGTTACTGAAACAAACAGGAGAGAGAAAAACTTTTGTTTCCTGACAACACATTTTACTTACTTAAATGTTGCTTTCTGAGAAGACATGGAATTTTCTTCTAACCTCACTTTTTTGAGTCTTTAACCATGATGTCTGCTAAATATTACCCTAGAAGTTTATGTCATTTCATTACATTCATCTAACTCCAACTGGGAAATAAAAAGAGATTAATATTTGGTAATTTTGTGAAAGAAATACTGGCTAGATATATTTCATATTTCATTGATTTTGAAGCTTGGAAATATTTTTTTTATGTTTGAAAAACACTACATCAAACAAATATTTAAAAATGTGTGCTTGGTTACTTGACTGAGCTCACAAACAAATGGGAAATTTGACTCTTCCACAGAAATCATAAGAACTATGAACTGAAGTGATGTTGAGAGTTCATGCAGCTCATTCCGCCTATTCAAAGGCAAAATCAGGCATATTTGTGTGTCCAGAAAAGTTGTTTTTCCAACCTATTCTGAAGTGAGATCTTCAAATTTCCTCCTTATTAAACTGTTCTAGAGTTTGGATAGCCGTACTATTTGAAAATATCCTGATGCTGTTTAAATCTGGTTTTCTTTAATTTAAGCCTAGGCTTACTTGTGTGTTTTGAAAAGTTCATTTTGTTCTTCTTCATACTTCCACATATATATCTGTAGAAAAGCCTTCTTTCTTCCTTCTTTCTCTCTAGATGCATAGTCACTATTTTACTCTCTTTCCATCTGACTGACTTTCCTTAGCCATTGCATCACAAACTATATGCACATTAGAAGGATCTACTAACAGAAGAGTTTCTTACTAACAGTGTCTTGCATCTTATATACAGAGCTGTTTATACAGCTGTTTTTTTTAAAGCTGCTGTTATTTTAAAGCAGCATAGTATTCTTTCTACAGTTACAGTCCATTGAAATGTCAATATCTATTTTGTATTTGTAGTCTTATCATTCCTTAAATCTTGCATTTCTTCTTATTTAATTGAATCCTGTTTTTTTTGCACTACCCAGAGATAATTTTGTACATCCTCCAATGTGCTTGTAATCATGTAGGCTGGTGCCACCTGTAGATTTAGTAAGCACAGTCTTGCTTCTGTCATTTGTGATATTAATAGTTCACATAAAATTGTGGAAAAGATTAAAAGATAGCACCTTGAAAAGCTCCTTTCAATCTGTTCTTCCTTCTCCCTTCTTCCAATCTGGCAGCAAATCCATAGCATACTAGCAGTCTATATCCATACTAGTAAACAATCCGTATTTAAAAAAATAGGAAAGCCAACTCCACTGGAAATTGGTCAGCCTAGGTTCTGGTAAAGACTGCACTCCCCAGATGTTGGGCCTGCATCCTTACTATCTTGAACATTTCAAAGCTCTTATTTCTTTTGTTTCATCAGCCCCCTCTCAACCTCACTGTAGTGTAGAAGCAGGACCCCAAGCTTGGACTGGTCAATCCTGTTGAGCTCTTGGAGACAAGGTGCTGCCTGTGTGCCTCAGTGAGCTTTGAAGTCTCCACTGTGCCTGCTTGGCTGCTCATATTTAAAAGACCTTGGAAACCTCACTGACCCAGGGCTTTGCTGCCCAGTCCTGTCCAACAAGGGATAGTGCCAATGTACACCAGAAGGTCCATATGTCCAAGACATAACCCTGGAAGTCATCCAATCACTGTTGATAGCTGAGCTTGTTACCTAGACTATCAGTAGTCCAGTTTATACCCTTGCCATTTACTTTCTGTTGTGTAAGTGAGATTTCTTGCCTAGAGGCTGGTGCCTGCAGGTATGATATGCATGTATAAATAGCAGCAATGAGCACACAAAATCTGTGTGTATAGGGTGACATCTTAAGCCATTTCTAGAGCCTGGCTATCCAGCATCCAAAGACCAGTTTCCAGAAGCTCATCCTTATGTGTGTGAGCACTGCCAGTGTCACCTCAAAATCTTCTTTTCTTACTGATCCGTGCTCATGCACTTTAGAGTCAATGAGTCAGTGGCATGTAGGATCATGACAAGTGTTACAGCCACCATCGTTAGTCCACAACTCCATACATTTTCTGTAATGCTGTTGGAGCTGTGCATGCCTTTCCCATACCTGTTTAGTGTTCCTAAGATTTCTGGAAGTATTTCATTTGCAAAGGTTTCTCCTCCACTTATGTCAACAGCTCATGAGGCCTTTTGGAGAGGATTCATTGCTAGGGTGGCTATGGCTGCCCAAAGTGAGAGTTTCTGAACTCTCAATTCTCCAGGACCAAGTGAACAGTAATAATCTCTTTCCTTCCAAGGAAGTAGCCTGTATACGGTCTGAAAGCCATGCTGTACCTCAGAATAGCTTACCCTTTATGTTTCTGGGTCATATGGCTCTTTGTGACCCTCAGAGGCTTCCTGTTTCCTTTGGAGTGTTCTTGCCAGGTCTTAGTGCAGTGTGGAGATCCCAAAATCTTTTGTGATAACATTAAGGTTTTTAGAAGCACTTCAGCAATTAACTTCCACTGAAATCAGTGACATTGATGTTTGTCTTTACTGTTAGTATGTATATTGGTAATAATGCCAGTGTTTTAAAATTATCATATGAACAGAAAATATTGTAGAAAATTAATAACAACTGTAACCATATAATAAAACTCCTGTGGTTAGTGGTTGAAAAGCTCGTTGTTGAACCAAAAGAAAGAAGTATGTAGCTTTATGCAAAGATTTGAAGAGAATTCAAAGACACAGAAACTTTTGAGATAAATCATTGCCAATGAACTTGCAACATATTAACCTCTTCCAAGGAAAAGACTAGCGACCTGGACTAGCGGCTGTAATCTTCTTAAACTTTAGCTTGAGGATTTTGGAACTGAGATTTCACAATCTCTAAAGACAAAATAATATCTTCCCAGGAAAAAAGAATACAAATCAGATTAAGAAGATGCTGCTGCATCTTTTTTTTTAAGAAAGAATTGTTGGAGATATGAGTTAAATGTAATGACAGAGTATCTAAAGAAGGTAGTCCTGTGCAGTGTACATTAGGCAATAAGAAGGCAGCTGGTAAGATACAATGGCTTTTACAATGTTATTTGTATTGTTTCCCTGTGTAACTGAAACAATACTTTCATTTGAAGCAGATTTCTAATCACCCTGTGTGGTAGTTATTGCAGTTCTTGTTGAAACCACATGCTTAAATCTCTTCCAACAGTCTGGAAAAAGGTCAACACAGGGTGCTGTAGCTCAAAATCCCATTTAACAAAAGACTTACAGACTTACACTACACAAAAGATAAAAACAGGAGTCCTAAAACCTGAGATGGAGATACTGTGAATTACCCTGTGACTCCCCAGGCTATTATTCACCCAGCCATCAGTATAGAAACCTCAAAACATATTAAGCCACAAGTGCTTTCAGAAAAAGATGCTCTCTTGGGTGTCTGAGTTCTAATCGATCTGGAAATGTTTCTCTCCTGTTTTTCTCCTTGGAAATTGAAATGCAGCTTTCAACTGGTGGCCGTTTTCATGAAAAGTTCTGCAGCAATGCTGTGCTTCTGCTTACATGTGGAATAGGTATATTGCTAGTTTCCACTAATACTTCACTAAGTCCACAAAAACACCATGTCAGTTACACTTCTGCAGCATCACAGTAGTGCAAGATCATCCTGTCTTTCTGTCCTTTAATCATCTATATATCATAATGTCTTTGTCTTATTTACAAGCTATGTAAGGTAAATCTTTGAAAAGTAACGTAAAAATGAAAGAATTCTCTAGTAAGAGGATTTGACTGGATAGAGACATTCAACAAATTTTCCAAACGGTATATAAGGAACATTCCTGTAAAACTTTGTGTTAAAATGCTAAAACTAGAAGGAAAACCAACCAATAGATAACTTAGTGAAGAAAAGCAATGACTTCTTGAATGAAAAAAAAAATCATTACTATATGGTTGTTTATTAAAATATATGGAAAAAAAGGTTTCTTTGTGATTGAATCCCAACACAGATGTAAAAAGAAACGTATTTTTGGGTATTCATAAAAGAAACTTTATGAAAATATGATTTTGTTTAATATACCTCAATAAGAAAAAACTATTGCCTAGTGTTAAAATGTAATTGGAAACGGCAGTGATGTGTTTCATTTTTATTGAAGGGCTACAGAATTTTGCATGAAGCTCTTAGTAACTATTAAATCTGAAATGGAACCAGTCAGTCTCTCTTCTGTCCCTGGGATGAGACTTATCATATTTATCAAAAGCTGGAGCTGTATAAATGATTGAATAAATGAATTAAATTTGCATTCATATAGACACTTTAATCTGCGCAGGACAGCAAGAAAGTTGGAAAGTGAAAAAAAGTTTCTTTTCAAATGAAAAATAGCGTCTTTGCTATGCAGTGAGTGGTGACAGATATTTATTATTTATTGTTCCAGGTGGAGGCAGATAAGAACTCAGCTGAAAGAATCTTACTCAGAGAACATCCAATCAAAGGCTAAAGTCTATTATTTCTCTTTCTGGAATGGAAAACAGACTGTCAGCTGTGAAGTAGTTGTCTGTACTACCAGCTAGCTTATATAGCAAATACAAATGGAACATTTCCTCAGATGACCTTTTGACCTGCTGTGGTTATTAGTCATCTTACTTTGAAATTCATTTAGTTTTCCTAAGTTATGAAAAAGATTAAGTCTCAGAAGGCTTAAGAGGCAAGAAGATGTCATCTCTCCATAGAGAAATTCACAGATTTGAAGTTCAAATTATCTTTTTCATGAATGTGCTGGAATGGTTTTCACAGACTAATTGAGGCTGGTTTGAATCTAGCTTCAGAAGGAACACACATCAGAGAGCTCCCATGGGGCTTCTCTGGTCTGGTCTCTGTCTAACCTGGGCACATTGCCGATCTCCTGGAACAAAGCAGAAAGGAAGCTCCAGAGATGTTGCCAAATGTGCCAATCATGGCCTCTTTCTTTGTTAAAGTGTTCAAAACCATCCTTGTCCATATTATCTGCAAGGCCATGAGGATTTCTCTCTTAGTATCAGAAAACAGTGGGTATAGACCACTCTTAAAAGGTACTCTGTCTCAGCAGGGCTTAGATGTGCAAAAGCCTAATGTACCCACATCTTCATTGAGAAGAAGAAACTATTTAACAGAACAATTACATTACAGGTTACTTTGACTAATTTCATTCACTAACATAGATTAAATCTGCTCTTCACTACTCAATAGTTGTTTGTAAGAACTCTTATGCCCTTTCATTAAATAAAAGCCTCCTGATTCAGTTAGAGGCCTAAGTAAACATAAAAATAGAAGAAAACATTAGCAGTGAGTATGACAAAACAACAAACAATAAATAAGAGGTATCAATGGAAAAATACTCATGTAGAAGAAAACATTTTTTTTTCTTATATACACCAAGAACACCTGAAATCTTTATCTTGCTGCTAGTGTTCTGGAAAACACAGATATTTAAAAAATATTTATTTATTACTCTATCAGAAACTCTATTGTGTCCAGGGAATCAGCAGAACGATAAACTTAGTAGTAAATATGATATATTTTACAGTATTACCTAAATGGCAGCACATCAGTAATACAGATTATGTAAACCAGCAATTATTAGATGTTTCTGAACCATGGATTCATAGAATCTTTTTGGTTGGAAAACACCTTTAAAAACACCAAGTCTAACCATTAACCCAACACTGCCAAGCCCGTCAATGTACCTAGTCCGTAAGCACCTCATCTACATGTTTCCAGGGATGGTAACTCTACTACCTCCCTGGACAGCCTGTTGCAGTGTTTAACAACCCTCTCAGGAAGAAGCTCTTTCTAATCACCAATCTAAACCTCCTGTAGTGCAACTTGAGGCTTTTTCTTGTCCTATCATTCATCACTTGGAAGAAGAGATCGATCCCCACCTCACTACAACCTCCTTTCAGGTAACTGTAGGGAATGATCATGTCTCCCCTTAGGTGCCTCTTCCCTAGACTAAACAACCTCAGTTGCCTCAGCTGCTTCACATAAGACTTGTACTCCAGACCCTTCACCAGCTTTGTTGCCCATCTCAGTACACACTCCAACATCTCAGTGTAGTGAGGGGCCAAAAACTGAATGCAGTAGTCAAGGTGGAGCCTCACCAGTGCCAAGTACAGGGAGACAATCACTGTTGCTGTCCTGCTGGTCACACTATTTTTGACACAAGCCAGGATGCCATTGGCTTTCTTGGCCACCTGGGCACACCGCTGGCTCATATTCAGCTGGCTGTCGATTAACACCCCCAGGCCCTTTTCCAACAGGCAGTTTGCAGCCATACATCCTCAAGCCTGTAGTGTTGCATGTGATAGTTGTGGCTCAAGTGCAGGACCTGGCACTTGGCCTTGTTGAACCTCATACAATTTGCTTCAGCCCATCAATTCAGTCTGTCTTAGTCTGCAAAGAACATTCCTGCCTTCAAGCAGATCTACGCACCTGCTGCAGGTCACACATTTTTTTCCTTATGGACTAAGTGATCTTCATTCTGTTTCCTGTCCCTATTCTCCAGCTCAAAGGGTTGGGTACCCAGACAACAGGTGGTTTTACCATTGAAGTCTGAGGTGAAGACGGCATTAAGTACCTCAGACTTTTCCTCATCCTTGATCACTATGACTCCCTCATGACAATTAAAGAATGAAGATTCCTTTTAGCTATTTTTTGTTGCTGATATATTCATAGAAACTTATTATCTTTTACAGCAGTGGTCAGCTTAAATTTCAGTTGTGCTGTGGCCCTTCTAATTTTCTCCCTGCATAATCTCAGAACCTTCTTGTAGTCCTCCTGAGTTGGCTGACTTTTCTTCCAAAAGTCATAATCTCTCCTTCTTTTTCATGAGCTCCAGCATAAACTCCATGTACAATGTCAGATAACTTACACCTAACAGTACTGTAATAACTGGAAAAGTTCTATCTACCATAAATATTGGATTTGAAATGTACCTGTGCATCATGAAAACAAGAGAGCTCTGAAAAAAGTCAGTTTTGTGCAAATATTAATTACTAAGTAAGAAAATCTAGTAATATCTGATAATTTATTCATGCTCTGATCTTGTGAAAGGTCTTGAAAGGATTTGGATTCAACTGGAAGAGAATTAAAGATTAGGGATAATTAATGTCCTATAATGAACACCAGATATTATGGGTTGGTGTAGTTTTTAAGGCTTTATTTAACTATTCCTGTATCATCTGTTATAAGGTCACAAATTTAGATGAAAAAAGCAGTTGTGATGATATATAGACACAAGGTTTGAAAGTCACTGATCTTAGTATTCTCTAAGTGTAGACAGCTAATTTAAGTTTTTAAAATGCTTTGTTCCAGTTTAATACAAAGCCAAATTCTGAAATTCCATAATGTTTTTCAGGTACTTTGAATAGGTACAACAGGAGAAAATAGTAGTCCATCTACTAAGGTGAAATTATTGGTGTATTGG
This sequence comes from Urocolius indicus, assembly GCA_013401255.1. Taxonomy (NCBI): domain Eukaryota; kingdom Metazoa; phylum Chordata; class Aves; order Coliiformes; family Coliidae; genus Urocolius; species Urocolius indicus. The sequence continues at coordinate 27,233 of WBNH01011150.1, read as the reverse complement.
CAATGTACCCTCGTGGCCAAGAAGGCCAATGGCATCCTGGAATACATTAAGAACAGTCTGACCGGCAGGTTGAGGGAGGTTCTGCTCCCCTCTGCTCTATGCTGGTGAGGCTTCATCTGGAGTCCTGTGTCCAGTTCTGGGCTCCCCAGCTCAAGAGGGACAGAGAACTTCTGGAGACAGTCCAGCACAGGGCCACCAAGATGATCAGGGGGACTGGAACATCTTTCATATGAGGAAAGGCTGCGGGAACTGGGGCTTTTTAGTCTGGAGGAGATTCAGGGCGAATCTTATTAATATTTACAAATATCTAAATAGTGGGTGTCAGGAGGTTGGGGCATCTCTTTTTTTGATGGCATCTAGTGACAGGACAAAGGGTAATGGGATGAAGCTGGAACACAAAAAATTTCCATTTAAATATAAGGAAAAACTATTTTACTGTGAGGGTGATGTAGCCCTGGCACAGACTGCACAGGGAGGGTGTGGAGTCTCCTTCCTTGGAGGTCTTCAAGACCCACCTGGACATGTTCCTATACAACTTGATCTAGGTGGACTTGCTTTTGCAGGGGGCTTGGACTAGATGATCTCTAAAGGTCCCTTCCAAGCCTATGATTCTATTGAGTCCCCAGTTCAAGAGTAAGATACCACTGAGCATAGAGTGAAAACTTTGATGCTTCAGGATGAGGTACCTTTGCACACATACTCAGTTTAGTATTGCAAAGTTACTGAAACATAGGGTTATGGTCCAGCGGTACTATCATGTTCTGGAGTTAACTAGCAGCTAGCAGTCATTCTGGTTCTTCTTCCCTCTCTTTATCAGACTTTATGTCTTAATCCTAGTCTATTATATTTGTTTTGTAAAAAAACCACTTTTCTGTCATGCCTGAATAATTTTTTACTTTGCTCATGCTTTCGGTTTTAGTTCAGTTACTGTTATTTCAGGCCTTGATAATGGCTTCTTAGCAGTTTCTTGTGTCCTTGAAGGAGTTCTTATTGGCTTGTTTGTTTTTTAATTACCTTATATGGCTTGTTACCAAAAATGAAAATTAGGGGGGAATAATAACGCAGATAGAAGATCTGATATGATAAGACATAACACTTAAAAGCTACAGCACTTAAAAGCAAGTCAAAGGACTAATAAAAAAAAAAAGGCTAATTAGAAGGGCAAGATGTAATATTTGAAAGCTCAAGGTAAAGGAGTTGCCAGTGATGTCTAAAACACAATATACAAAAATAATATACAAAAAGGAACCTCTAAGTGCATGTTTATTGAAGTTCCTCTTGGTAAAATCACTGCTCGTTTAGTGGTTTTAATTTGATGAGCACGTTTAGTAATATTCCTGAGGAAAATCACAGAAATATTCTGCTTTGAAATATTATCATCAGAAATTATTTGGAATCACTTGAAAATAGTTATTCCTACTTTTAAAATAATGTTACTGCGATCAACATACTAAGTCTTCAGTTTCCATGGATATAAACTCTCAGGATGCTTTACTGGATTTCCTGTGGCACAGGGAGCTTTTCAATAGTTAGCTAAACGTCAGAATAGCTGTTAAGCTTAAGCAGAATTACATCAAAATATCCTATTCTTCTCAGCAACTACTATTCTTTGAAGAGTGTTGATTCACTTAAAAGATATAGCGAATACACTTTCATAATTATATAAATAAAGATATAAATAACAGTAAGGAAAAATGAAGTATTTCACTGAAATCTGGTAAATCTGAAAAGGTTTTGTGTAATCCTTGAAGAAATCCTTTATATCTCATTTAATTTAATTTGAAACACAAATCACAATATTATCCAACTCATGTCATCAGATAACAAAAACTTCATGACAACAAAGATTTTTTAACACCACTATAATCCATACAGACCTAGACCCTGATCGAATAAATTTCACCTCCGTGCTTGAGAGAGCATAACCTTTTAAATCTGAGTTACCAAACCACAAATCATTAAAGTTTCTTTAGAGACAATCTTGCCAAAAGTACTACAGAGCTGTTGGATAAGGCAGAAAAAGAGTAAAATGGACACTTGCACTAGGAGTTTGTTCCAGTAGCTGTTGCAATAGTTGTGACACTGACTGAACTAGTTTTAAAGAATATTCACTGCAGTCTAGGTTTAGAAAAATTAAAATTAAAAAATCCGTAACTGAAGACATGATACTCAAAGTTGCTGATATAACTGGATGGTGCAATGACAGGTTTGAAGCATTTGGGCTTATGTCTGCACAGATAGCCCACTTTCTGCTTAAGAAGAATCTGTAATGCACTTTGGATTCACGTGTGAAACTGTCCCTGTGACTCAGGATCTGTGGCCCAGAATTTGTGGTTTTGTCTTTTTGCAAAATTAGTCCAGTACTCAAAACCTGAGACTTGATGCTCAATACATGCAGCAGAAAAAGACAGAAACTTCTGCTGTATCTCTTTTATTCACATGAAAGTGAATGCTGAAAACCCCTCCTGTTGCAAATTAATGTTTCCATCATATTCTCCTTCAGATATCTTCCCTAAGCATAAAAAAATATTTCTGTCCTTCAGCTGTGGAGGATTTTTGAAGCTCTGCTGATTCAATTCAAATGACTTATCTCTAGATTAGCAACTATGGACAATTTTTTCTCCTGTTGTACCTGTTCAAGGTATCTGAAAAAAATGTTAACAACTTCCCTGTTTGTGCACCCTTGAGGTCTTATTTTACCATTACATAAAGGCTGAAGGCCTACATAGAAATTTTGGCTTTCTCCTGTCATAAACTTTACTGTACATTAGTAAACATTTCTTCCATGGCTCAGACTTCATTGAATTTGTCAAACCTAGTTCTGATCCCATTTGTACTTTTTATATACAAAACAACGTGGGAAAATAAATTCTAGAGTGTGATTATCCATGTAATAAAAAACAGTTTTTCCTGATTGTTCTAAATCTCTCACATTATTTTGCTGTCTGATCCCCTCAGCTCTCAGTTTACTTCTTTGTATGAATTGTGATTTTATATGCTGTTATCTTTTTCCCCCTCAACTACTTAATGACTTAGATGAAGAATGTGTACAATGTCATGTTGGAGAGAAGACATTCTACTCTTTTGATTATCTTTATTGAGCTTTTCTGTACTTTCCTCTTTTCACTGCAACTTTTTGAAATCATGATGGTCAGAACTTTTGGCAATATTCAGCCACAGTTTAAATCCTATTTCATGTGTTTCACAACAGCTCGTCTCATTTAATTCGTGTGAAAATTTTAAATTGAAAAGTTTTCATCTGCTGACTAACTGTTCCATTAACAGCTCATTTAAGTAAGCTGTTAGAATACAGAAACATCAATATTAAAAAGACAATGTCACTGATAGCTGTATTATATGTAAAAATCAAACGAACTGAGATCTATTGAAGAACTGGTATTGGTTTATAGACTTTACTTCCATATAGAGCAAATAGGACGCATTCCCAGCTTTCATGAGAGCAGGCATGCACAGCTAGCAAAATGTGACTTTTGGGTGGAACTGATCAGACTGATGTTAACTGATCAAGATTTTTTTTCTGCTAATAGACGTTCAGTTGTTTTTCTTATCTAACTGCTAAGCTTTATGTAAAACTACGTTATTGTGACTAGGAAGGTAATAACATGGAAAAAATACCTAAATATACATATAATTTTGTCTCCTTACAGACATGTACATTTTCTTTTAATTTTTATGCCTGTTGTAAACTGATGTTTTAGAGAAGCTAGAAGCAAAACACTGCTTTTTAGAATAAACGTTTGGGAGGCAAAAGAGAAGGAATACATTGTTTTTATTTATTTTAGATTCTTGAAACCATTTTACTGTGCCACCCCGAGGGCTAAATCTTGCCATCAACTCATTAAATGTGGTTGGTTCTTACTAAGCTTTGCTTAGCTTACTTACTACTGGAGATGAATAGTCTCAGAAATGATTTCTCCAAAGTGTGTGAAGCACTATGAAGATGAACGTAGGTATTGAACTGGGAGATTTACACATTAACACATTATCCTTTCTACTATCCAGATTTGGTCTCTGCCAGTCAGAGCACAAAGCTCACAAGCAAGAGAGGGGCAGGTCAGAGAGACCAGGAAATCTTTATCATGCATTCCATCCTTGCAACTGATCTCTGGTTTAGTGTCTAAACATCACTTTTGAGTAACATTTATTGTTTTTAAATTTTATTATCAGTAAATAGATGAAAAACAATAGAGTTTATCTTCTAGAAGTGTTGTTTCAAAGAAATGGCAGTCTTCTACTTGCTAGCAGTTATTCTGTTAACTGAGGCTTGATCATAAAGTTTTTGATAAATTCTGTGATAGACAAAGTCACTTGATGCTGGAATTTCTGCCTACCAAAGTTTAATGCTTTTTTATCTGCTAATTATTTCCTACAGTTTTAACAATAACACATGCAAAGTCAAACTTTCAAGAGTTAGAAGAAGCTAGAATTCCATTTCCCAAGGATGCAGGTACCCCTAGGATGCTTAGAGAAGAAACCAGTACTTTATAGGCAAAGAGATTGCTGTCTAGTGAACCTAGGCATATCGGATGCAGAAAATGGACGGCAGTTGTCAGTGAGACGGAGAATTATCACATCTGTCTTAATTTCAACAGTTAAATACTGCACTGAAAATTGGTTTCCATGTTTGTTTCTGCCATAGAAATTTGATGATGATTCTGAACAAGTAATATAAATGACAATACTGAATGGCAGTCTTGACAGGTCATTAGTATGTTACTAATTTGCAGAACGTCTAGAAGCCTACAAGTAGAGTCAGTGACATCTGTAATTGAGGCATACAAAATAAAATGTTAAGTTTCCTGAAAAAACAGTCCTGCAGCATCTCAAATTAGTTATTCTAGGTTAATGGGCACTTTTGATACCAGTGTTATTTTGCTTTAGTTCTTCTCTCTGGAAAATGAGAACATGTAATACAACAATGATACTCCAGAAAGGTTAAACTAATTTTTGCAGCACACAAATGCTTCATGGATGATCCTTGAAGAATAGACAACAAAGAAATTATCATTTCTGTAGTCACAGCAGTATCTAAGTAGCATGCAGTAAATAAGCAGCAGGGCTGATTGATGAACAAAGGAAAACAATGAAAAGATATAAAAGTTATGCTAAATGATCCAGAGTGCCTGTAAAAAGCAAATATGGCCTCAAAATATTGATGTCTTGTGTAAAGCAGGCAAGTTATGACTGCACAGATAAATGTAGGGAATGCAAGCATGAAGTTGGAGTATATGAAGTTTTAGTGTCTTAGTATTCTTTAAATTCGACATTACTGCATGCCATGAAATACTTTTTTAACAGAAAGATCAAGAAATTGATGGCTGATGAGGTGGCACACTCTGCATTTCCATTGGTAGTGGACAACAGTAGAACAAGTTATTTACCTCAAAGGTCATATCTGAAACAATTTGGGGACAATTTAATAAATAACATGTTTATTTTTAGTTATATCTTCAGTGACTCATGCACAGAGATTTGGTATAATGTAGCAAGATACATTAATTTAAAACTATCTACTGTCAGTAATACTGTGATAAGGAATGTTAAACATGGGGTATAACTTTAGAACGGCCTTAGTTGTTGATGAGTGAAAGCATTAGGCCAAGAAGAAAACTCGAGCATAAATTTCAGTTTTTAACACAGGTTTCCCCTTCAGTCTTATAGTTCAAAATTGTTCTGTGTCTGAAATTTAGCAGGTGATACTCAAGGACTCTGGTTATCTTCAGTATCTCTAGATGAAACAGTTTTTCTTCAAAAAAAACTTCAATACCTCTATTTAGAACAGTCCCTGACTTGTATATTCAGGTTTCACCACATTTCTAACAGCTTTAAGACAATTAGAAACAAGCTAACACTTTAAAATTATACAAAAAATGTAATTTATACAAAATATTGTTCATTGCAATTGTAATTACCACTCATATCAGTTCTTCAGCAATTGCTTTGTCTTGCACTTGTTTCTCCTATGGAGACTTTGCTATCCTTGTAAGCAAATCTTTGTAATACAATTTGTCAAATTTCTATTGAAAATTTTATGGCTCTTCATGAGACACTGAGATCGTTTTGCAGAACATACTCCCATTCAGGCTACTAGAGCACAGACTGTATGTTTCTCTTGTGGCCAGTAAGAAAGAGTTGGTGATGAGTAATTCTTATTTTAATTAGCTGACAGAATCAGGTAGGAAGTGTGACCGTCTTTTCTCATAGGCACAAAATGTTATTATTTTTCTTGTTTAAATTTGGAAATGAGAAATTATAGAATATATTTAAAGTGGCATAAAATACAAAACAAGATAAAGTAAATAAAGCAAATGTTTAGAATAGTATTAATGTTTTAAAATATACAGAATAGATTGGGCTTCATTGACCTATCAAAGCTAAGAGCAGAGGTAACAGTTAGCAAGGGACTTGTTTATTACAGACATTTCTGGCCAGAAAATAAAGTTATATTATCAATTTGTTACATTTTTCTTCCATCTTTCTCAACTTTTCAATTGTTTGTTACATAGCCTCAGAAGAGGAATCCGTGACTTCTCAGAAAACAATTACGGAGACATTTCTCATGTGCATCACAATGGTTAAGAAAACATGGTCCCATCTGCTCTTATCATTACATGCATAGTGCTGTATGCAGTGATGTCATTGATGCGTTTCACTGTATTCTGTGGATTTTTCTGGCTTTTCTCAAAGTGGTAGGAACAGAAGTAAAAATAGATAATGACCTATTGACACCTTGAAAGGAATTTGAACTGTTGAATTTAGGGGTTTATGGCCATTTTTTATGCCTTTGGATTTCTTCCCTAACCTCCAACTGCTGCTCCAGATTACTGTAAATGTTCTGGAGTTCCTATGGTCACATCTGCCTCTGTGGTATTCTAGACAGAAGAAGAATAGCTTCTTTTAGCAGGGAATTGAAAAATTTTTGCTGAAAATAATTGAAAGCTGGCACTTGTGATGCTCATAGTGAGACAGACACAGAAAAGACAATTTCTTTTGGCCTTATGCTACTAAGGATATTTGTTCTCTCTGTCTGGACTTCACAGCAAATGAGAAAATGTGCTTGCATCTCTGAGCCATGTGTCATAGTTTTGTGTGGAGTCATTTCTGGTAATGGGGAACGGGCTGTAAAGGTTGCTTGAAACTTTCCCCAGCTCTGAGTCAGATCCACCTCTGAGGCTGAGCCAAATGGGCACCTCCACAATCACTTTTTAAGAAGAAGAAGCTGGAAGAGGAGGGTTCTTGCTCTTCTTGTCTCGTTTTTCTATCTTGTGGTGGTGGAAGGAGTTGGAGGAGAGACAAGAGGCCATGCAGACCGCAAGGTCAGTGAGGGAAGAGAAGAGAAGATATGCTGGAGCAGAGACTCTCCTGCATCCTGTGGGAAAACGACATGTTGTTCCAATGGCAGGTAGAGATTTGTTGGCAGTTTGCGGAGGACCCCATGCCAAGGGTAGTGACTAGGTTTGGAGGAGGCCGTGAGTTTGTGGGAGGGTGGTATTGAAGCAGAAGGTGCCCAGAATGCTGCTGGCTACAGAGTCCCATGCTGAAGTAGTTTTTGAACAGAAGCTGTAGCTGTTGGGAAGGACTCACACCAGAGAGATTTTTTAAGGAGTGTGTCCTGTGGCAGGGACTATGTATTGGAGCCGGGGAATAGTGTGAGAATTCCTCCTCCTCTGAGACGAGGGAAGTGGCAGAGACCATCTGTGAGAGACTGACCACGTCCTCCATTCTCTATCCCTTGGAATTGTTGAAGAGGGAGGAGGTAGAGATATTGGGAGCAGTGAGCTGAGCTCGGGAGCAAGGGAGGAATGGAGATCTTTAAGTGCTGGTTGTATTTTTCTCATCATCCTTTTCTGTTTTTGCTTTTTATCTGTTGTTTCTTGTAGGTAGTAGAACAAACTGTTCTTACTTTTCTCTGTAAGTTGAGTAGTCAAGTCTGTTTTGCCTGGAACAGGGTATTGTCATTGGTCATTGGTCTAATTTGAAGGAAAAGTAAAGTATTGCAGTTGAAATTTTTTTCCAGAAATTTAAAATAAAGAACATGTAAGTAAATCTTTACAGAAACTGTTGTGAGACAATTCAACAAAGATTACAGGTAAAAAGTGCTTGACTTTTGAGTCTTTTTGGAAGATCTGTTTTGACAAATTATATATTATTGTAAATTGTCAAGCTACACCACTTCAAAGAGTATAGATCAATATTTATCTGTATAGTTCATACAAATTAAAGATTTAGAACTTGTCTAGCATTAAAGAACTATAATATATAACTTATCTTGGTTCAAAAGGCATATAGACATTGAGCTTTTGATTTTTAGGGGTTCTTATGTTCAATAACCTGCAGCATAATGTCATATTGGTGGTATAGTCAAAGGTGTCAGATGAGCTTAATGCACGAGCTCTTGATCTATAACTTTTCATAATCCATCTGAATTTAGATTCTGTGCTTGACCACTGCAATCCTAATCAAACACTGAGGCTTTAGGAACATTTACTTTAAAAAGATACATTGAAGAAAGAGACATTGTTTTTTACATGAAGTTCCTCACTGCTGCAACTACTGGGGAAATGGTGAAATAACCAAGGGATGATATGGGGGAAAAAAAAAAAGTTTTAAAAAATTTTCCTTATTAGCAAGAAGAAACAAATTCAATACTTGGGGTAGGAGTAAGAATAGCAAATCTATTCTCTGACAATTAAGGAGGGAAAATTAATTTTCTTCATTTGTATCTTACAGACACTTATAAAAATGCTTATTTTAAAACTAATAAAGCTTCTTCTAGCTAATGATGATAATCTCATTCTGTATGAAAAACAAAAGTCAAAAGAAGTATATAATCTGCAAACGTTTGGCTTTCTTTAGAGTGTGGTTTTTCCAGCAGGTTGTAGGACTGGTGACTCAGAATTGGAGGTCATGCTGCAAAGGCTTCTGTCTGCCAATAAAGGCAGCTCTCCTTATTATTGATAGACTCTGTCAGTGCTTTGTTGCATTCACCTGGGATGTGAGATCTTCTGCTGCTAAACACTGATTTTTTTCTGATTGGATAAATAGAGAGCAAGAGGTAATTTGCATTAAAGGAAGCAGATATTTACAATATTGGCCCTAGTCTTACCACAATCTATATGCACAGGAAAATGATCATTGAACATTTACAGATTTTCTGCTGATAAATTGTTCCCACAAGTGATTTCTGAAATCATAGGAGGTTTTGGTGTATGTCCAAGTATACTGAAAGCATAGTATTGTAACAGCAGTGATTATAGAGCATATTTCAACATAAAGAATATCCAAAAGCACTGACTGTACTAACGAGTACTTTTTACCCATTTTCCACATTGTACTAGAATTAACAGAGGTTTTCAGTGGTTTCAGTATGACTACAAGTGTTGTTAGAATGACTAATTTCAACATAGGACCCTAAAAATCAGGAAATTTTCATTTGGCATATTTGGTGCTAAGACACTCTCCTTCAGAAAGTTTCAGAGACTTATTTTTAATGAAAAATCACATCATATTTTAGTGGGTTGCATGATCCAAGATGGATGATTACTTGCCTTGGACTGACATTAGTTATTTGCTCTTCTATTTCTAAAGGAAGTTTGAAGGACATTTTTTTTTTTTTTTTACTGCCTGAATATATGGGAAGGACAAATTATTCCTGCTACAAACGATTGCTATTATATTCATTTCTTTCTTTAAACTGGCTGATTGTGAAGCACAGTCAGAATTTCTCCAGGGACAATTACTAGAGAATCCCTTGGTTGAGACATTTCTATTCCCTTCTTTCTTGTCTGCCTCTAGCAATCTGGAGCACAATTAAGAATAAAATAAAAATGTAATCCCATAGCAAAGGAATTATCTTCAGGAACATATTGAAGTGGTTTCTTTTTTGTGTTGTTTTGTGGGTTTCTTTTTTCAAAAAGTGGCAGAAATCATAGTTTCTTTTGAATACAGAATGCACTTCTTTTGAATTCACTTCAAAATTCACTTCTAGTCACCTAGGGAAACTTTATGAAGATAAGACAGTAAGACAAAGGAAGACAGAAGCCTTAGCTATAAATTTCCATCTGAAAAGTAGCAAAACCATGAGCAGAGGCTAGCAAATCCTGGATGGATGAAAGATAAAACAGGAGCTGAGTACAGCTGACTGAAAATAGACTTCAGAGTAGCGTTTCCAATGCTGTACTAATAAACTGGTGCAGGCCTGCTTTCATATAGATATCAAACTATGATTCCATAAGGGAGAAACTTTTGTACTAAACCTAGTGTCAGGACAAAGCAGTCTGACTATGTAGTGTTTGTCTATGCAGTAATTTGTGTTTCTGTTTTCTGTGCTTTCTGTTGCCATGCTCAATTACTTGCTCAGTTTCAATACAAGTTGATCTATGTGGCTTTATTTGCTTTGGACAGGCACTTTGGGAGCATATGTGCACATCATGACAGGCCCTTGCTTACCCTAGCACTGGCCAAAACAACTCCCCAGGAAGCAGCATTTTGAGAAAGCCTGGTGGACACCCAGGGCACTGCAGAACGGAAACACAGAGTTTGTCCTAAGTGATGATGTTAGATCATAAAGATCATGAAATAAGTGATTTATCTCTTGTTATAACTTGAAGAGATGAGAAGCAGTTAGTGTAGAGTCATCAGTAAATCCCATCAACATGACTAACGTCTTCCTTTGGTAGGATAGCTGTATGTGCACAGAAGGGAAAACTTCAGACTGTATAAATTAATGTTAGTGTTTTCAGAGACCTAGGAAAATAAAATAAATCGTCATGAAGTTGATGCTGATTGAAAACGTCATTTGTTTAGCAGTGCTTTGAAATCTTTTAGGACATTTTAAATGTGGTCCTGTGCAATTAATTAATATTTTAAACAGCTAACTAGTGGGACAGTTTATGTAATTAGAAAAGAGAGGTGGAGGTGGAAATATCACACTAATTCCCCATGTTGGGCAGGCCTTCAGAAGGCAGGACAAAATGCAGTTAACATAAAGAGATTTAGTTTATATATCAGGGAAAATGTTTTATCATCAAAGAAAGTTAAACAATGATACAAATAATCCAGAAAAGTCTGCGATTCTGGTCTTTATGGCTAAGCTTCTCCACTGTCTATGAAGGAGGTTCTAAATGTGCTTCATCTCACTCAGAGTGAAGGAGTTACTTACTAAGGTCTCTTCCAGTTCTCTTTTCCTTAACTATCCTGATATTAGTGTTTATATAAATAATGTATAAATAATGTATCTAGTCCTTTCTAAATTTGTGTTTATAGGACAGGTTTAGGGGAGAGCATAATCCTTCAGATTATATTAATTATTCTAAATGATGTTTTAGTGTTTAATTTTCTAGAGAAGAAGCAACTTCCAGGTCTGTATAGATGAGACATATATCTATATTTTACCTGTTCTTTGTTTGTGTTCAGCTTATTTCCAGTACAGAGTTCCTCTAACAATACATAAGCATGACAGATGGATTTGAGGAGTGAAGACAATTCTCTATCCTCTGACATGGCTTGCCAAGGAAATACAAACTGCACATTTTAAGTGCAGAAAATGCTCTGTTTTGTGTTAGATTGACAGATACATTCAACCAAGTCTTTCTATCCAGTAGAAGGTTGTTGTTGTTTTTAGAATAAATGGATTGGCTTCTGTAAATCAGGTTCTTCTAGAAGTAAAGTTACGAGATGAATACAAGTTAGAAGACTGTATCAAGGTGCAGCCTAAATACAGATTGTAAAGCTATTATTTAGGAAAATTACCAAGTGGAAAACAAATAGTGATTCTACAGGTAGAGCCTGGTTACTGGCTGTTCTCCTGTCTGACTGTCTCTTGGTTGTCTCAGAACTGAGAATCTGTATCCTGTCTGACTCCCAGAAATTCTGTCTTCCCAGGAACCCAAGCCTTTCATGTTTCATGCTATATTGGAGACAAGGGATTGCAGGCTCTTGCCATGACAAGTCAATTCTTGAGAGAAAATAAACAGATCTGCTAGTGCTGTCAATTTTCTGCATTACTCTTTTCCTTTGCTGTGGTCAGATTTGACTTCCTTACACATTCTCCCTCCCAGTTCTTATAGGGAATGGCTGGGATATGGCTCACTTTGATTAATTACTTTCTTAAGCTCTTTATCTGCAATATTTTACACATGCAGTGACACAAGACTAAAGGCATGTACAGAGCTAAAATTACTTCAGTTTGATTATCTCCCTAGAATATGGAGACTCTTAAGTGTAATGCATGTCGTTCAGCAGAAAAAAAAGATTACTCAACAGGATTTAAGGACCTCAGTGTCAGCTCCTGGTGCCATTTCTCTCAGTCAAGGCTGAGTACCTATTGTTCAGTTACAAAATGGATAGCACTGCAGGCAGAAATTTTACTGTGCCTATCTGTTTTTGGTTTAAGTTGTTAGACATTAAGATAACGGACGAAGTCTTTGTTTCTGTCTTCTTACAACTTTTGTTAGGTAATGAGATGTGCACCAGAACTACAGAAATATATTCAGATTGGTTTTGGCATTATGTACAAAAAAATCTGAACAGAACAATTATCATTGGAGAATTAACTATTTGTAGAATCTGCTCAAAACTGTATTTTTAAAATATATTTTACATTTGGAGAACTGCATATCTTTGATACTGGGTATAATTCACAGTTTAAAGCAAGTCTTTCACTTTTTTAATAATAAAAAAAAATCTCATCTAACCAATTATCTTTTCTATCATTTGTAGACTATCATACATCATACAAATATGTAACAGCAGTCTAATTATTAAAGTCACAACAGAAACATGCATATTCTTAAAACCAAGCATAGACCCTCATCTTTGCGTTCTGTTACATCTTTGTTAATCAGTTCCTGTGCCCCATAGTATACCACACTTCCCAACATTAACTCCAAAATTAATACATACAACATTCTGAGTTTTAATCAAAGTTTATAGTAGTATAGCTAGCCTTATACAGAAACTGAGCTGGTAGACTCTTTCACCTTCTTGTGTTTCAGATGCCAGGATTTAGAAAGTTACAAGTATGATAATTTTTCGTCTTTAAAGCATAGTCTCTTTCACTAATTGAAACAAAAGCATTCTTGAGTGCGAATAGGAAGGAGAATCCAGAAAAAATATGTCTATTTTTCCACAGGTAATGTCATGCTCAACAGAGGACAATGTTTAGTTTCCAGGATATGAGTTTTTAGGTATCATTTCTAGCTTTCTTCAGACTCATGTGATATATAACTCCTTTTGGTAAGAACTTCAGTGAGAATTTAACTCGATATATTTTACAAAGTTTCACAAATATGGGATCTGGTACCCTAAGCAGGAAAGCAAGTTATATTATGATGCATGAGGAAAATGACAAGCAAACTTGGAAATTTATTCTAAAGATCTCCAAGACTATATTACATTCAAAATTTAAACCCGCCTATCAGTTTCAACTCAAATCAGCCAAATAACTGTAATTTATTCTATATACATTTTCTATATTATATATAGAATACACAAGCATGAACTTTCTAGTTCATTAACTCTAATAAAAGAAACTCTAGCAACACAGGACAGATTAGATCCTGAGAGACTGATCCAAGAAGCTGTATAGCATCCAGCATTGTTTGCTTGCTGAGATCTGTGCAACTCTGCCTGCACAGTAAGCAAGACCTCTAGTAGATATTTTGTCAAAATTTTTGACAGCTGTCAAATGCAATAACTAGAGACATTGTGTGCTTTTGAAAAGGTTACCAGGAAACTGTAGAGTTTAGCAAGCAAGAGAAGATTCGAAGAAATGAGACCTCCTGTTTCTGAGCTTATGGTGAGCAACTGGAACTAAATTGTCTGTCTCTAAAGGGACTCTGAGCTTATGAGATTGTACACATTGCTGTGCAATACATATCTATGCCGTATGACATAAATACTTTCAAACCATAGTAAAAAACTAGCACAGGTACTGCTTTTCTGCACCAAAAGTTCTACTTCAGTGACCTGGGGCAGGAAACATACACTTTGAGAAGTTCCACAATGAGGTTAAAAATGAAAGTGTTGTCTTGAAATAGATAGTATCATTGATTATATCTCAAAGCTTTGCGCCTGTTATTCAGCTTCCCTATATGACACTGCTTTGTGTGAAACTCACTCAGAATTTCTGATCTATGCTTCATATTATGTCTAACTCTAACAGATAGATTTTCAGTTCAGTTATTTGCAGTGTGTTGATTATCTAAGATAGGGTTAATTTAGCCTCCTGACTACCATTTCTGTTTGGATAATTAAATATACAGTGCAACTTGAAGTAAGAAGCCACTACATATACTTCCGCATAACTCTTGTACTGTGTGGCTGTGTGGAATTAGAAATGTGCTGCACTATCTATTCAGTACCATTCTGTTTATTGCCATCTAGGTGGCCAGTCGGTGAGAAGGGCTGTCTGCAACAAGAAGTTGAGTAACTGGGAGCTGTATCTTCAGCAGGCACACCTGCGATGAGAAACTGTGCATTTGCAAATTGGTAGTTTTCCTGAGCTCTGAGTCAAAATTGCTTCATCACAGCACAAATCAGAAACAAGCTCTTTTGAATCCAAAGACTTTAACACACTGTACCTGAGACCAGAATTGAGTCAGATGCATTCATCAAGGAATGAGGCATTATCTTGAAGGTAATATGTGTCCTATATACTGTGGGAATGCCTCAATCCAGTGTTATTTTTTAGAGCTGAACTTGAAAATTAAAGATAATTTCACCCCTCTCTCTCTGTAAAAACAGCTTTGCCAGATTGCTGGCAATGATTTGCATTTTGTCCTTCATTCCATGCAAACCTAGTCAGCTCTGCAGAAGCTCAGCACTGTAAAATTCTTGCATATATGCATATATCATTCTGCACATGTCCACTCATTTGCTGGAATGTGCCAGGCTTAATAGCAGCATGAACATAAACCTTGCCACATTGGATCTGAGTAAGTGCTCATCTAGTACAGTTTCTCATTGCCAGCCATACCCAGTAACAGATGTTTCAGAAGTTGTAAAAGTCCCAGAAGAGGCAATTACACAAAAACATGACAGGGATATTTTCACTGTCTTTCTAACAGCTGAACCAAGTTCTCTCCCATAGCTTGCTCTATGGACACATTGGGTGATCCAGACTGAGTGTCTGCTCAGCCCACATGTGAAAAGGGAGATGAGAGGACTGATCTCTGGCCCAATTGTACTCAGATCCTGGAGAGCCTATGTCTGTACACTCAGCACACAGCTATAAATTGACTCTGAACAGAACATTAAAGGACAGCATGACATTCAGTCTGCAATGCAGCTCACTTGGGCTAGTTCTCATATCTCCCAGCTATGGTCATACAATTGCCTAAATTACACAGTAGTAAACATGCTGCATCTGCATGGCTAGCCTGCTGGAGACTTTGGAAATAGCCTTCATTTCCTTACCTATATTACTTTGCATAGAGTATTTTTAGGTGAAAGCAGATTTAAAAGAAAGAAAGGGGGAGTGGAACGTGGGGTGGCTAAGGCTTTGATTAGAATGTAGCCAGGCAACTCTGCTGAGGATGCTGAGGATCATGTTTAGTCATGGCAGCAGTGGATGTGAAGATGTAGAAATGTGCTGTCTGCATATGAGATTGCAGATCCAATCTGTGGTAAACCAATGCCTGGTGGAAGTGGCAGCTGTTGTAGTTCATTGCTTAGTGACACAATGAGTTTATATAAAACAAATAAAATTCTCCTTTCACTTCTTGGCTATGCAATGCTGCCCAAAGATTGCTACTTAGAAAAAAAAAAAAACAAAGGTCTTTCAAGAAGCTGACCTGAGGCAGTGCACACATTTTCCTATTTTTCTGCTGGATTACTCTTGTTTGTTACCACAGTCAAGTTTGTTGATCATAAGCAAATTTTTCAACATTGATTATCATTTGTAGAAACTGTTTTTTCATCAGAAACAGTTGCCTTTGCACTAGATAAGCCATCAATATATTGGTTGTAGAAGACCTGAACTATAGCTGTGTAAAGCCTGGATTTTCTATCAGCAGAAAATGTTAGTATTTCACAATATACTTCAAAAAAACAAGTTTTATATGAATTCAGAAAAAAAGGAAAGTATCAATATAGAGACATAGACAGTTTTTCATGCCTGTAAGCCATAGTAAAACTTGACATGGGAAAGATGCAGGATAGCAGCAACCATAAAATTCCCACAATCTTCAGCATTTAGCAAGGAAAAGAGACTCCTGCTCATGTTTCAATTATGTTGAGCTGAACTGAACACAAGCTCTTTTCTGATGAAACTCAGGAGAAAGCAAAGAACATACTCATGCATAAACTTAAGGCACACAGAGCAGTGCTGCCAGTTGCTTCTTGGACAAGAAGATCTGATTCCCAAAAGACTGGTGAAAGTTGGGATAATTGATGAATTTCAACATTTGAAAAAAAAAAATGCAATATCTACTTGAAAAAATGTTCTATCCCGTACAATTTCTGCTCTGGACAATAGCATTCAAATGAAGATCAAAGAGCTACTGTAAGAAAGGAGATGCATAGCCATAGCAGAAGTCACCAAGCTGAAGGGTAGTTTTAAAAAAAGAGAAAACTGAATTTCATACTCCAGCTGAACAGAAAGACAAGTTGATGGCATGCAAGATTGGTAAAGAAAAATATTTAATTTATAAAAGGATGGAGCATGAGCCTCACTGGTATCTGAGGAAAAGCAATGATAAAGCCAAGTGAATACGCAGACTGGAATGGGCAAATTTGAGAAAAAAGAACTGAGCCAGCGAGTATCTGAAACTGAGTGTAGTCAGCTGCCATAAATGTACTTGGGAAGCAATTAAAAAAGACAGAATGACCAGCTGATGAATTTACAAAGGGAACAATTATAAGGTATTAAAACACCACAAAACTGTTACCAAGGGAATCTCTAGGAAAAACAGAAGTTAAGAGTAAATAAAACTGTTGCCGATGAAATTACACAGGCTCCTTGATACAACAGAAAAAGGCTTCCTACCCAGATGTTTCAGAAATATGAAGTTCTTTATCAAACAAACATCTTAAAAATAGTAAAACGCTAACAACTGTCACAGATCCAAAAAGCTCAGGAATACACTTGCTGGCAAAATGCTTCCAAGACACAGGTTTGTATGTGACACTTCTGAAATGCTTGTCACTGTTTGATAATTCTGTCAAAACTGAAGCAGGAGTCCTGCTTTGGTCCCAAGACTTTTGCTTTGTATTTCAAGATTTTCAGCAAACTTCTGGTATGATATGACTGAGATGTTGACACTGTCTTAGAGTTGTTTAAGTGGAGGTGATTCCAAATTCTCTCAGCATCTATCTCTGTATTCAGATTGTAATGTTCTTTTAGGAAAGAGAAACTATGAATTAAATGCCACTAATCTCATGCCTCCCCTGACTGAAGCTGTAATTCTGACCCATTAATTTCTTCTTTGAAAAAATATATTTGGAATCTGATTGCCACCAGCTACTTCTAGTCACTTGTCTTGAAGGAAAATTTCAATTATAGTGTATTTCTGTATGTTATAAAGTAATGTTTGGTAAGGTACCTACATCCTTTTCAATCTAAACTAGTTATGTTTTCAAGCAAAATGCTGACATTTCAGTTTTTGTAAAAGTGTCCAGGAGTATGCATAGAGCTTGTAGTGTAATTTGTTTACTTAAGATTCATCAAACAATGTTGCAAAATTTTACTAAATGAAAAAATCAATTAATGCAAAATTAATAAACATGAAATAAAAACCAGAGAATGATCATCATCATGTATCAAAGTTTTCCATTTTATGGCATTGTCCCATAAAAAAAGCAGCAGAATAGCATAGGGATAAGGTGTATTTTAAAAAGAGTGCTTTACTGTGCTCCAGTTAGATATAAGTTGTCAATACTGAACACTGGAACAGATCATTTTCACAGTACACCATTTTCTTTCACTTTGAAGCATATGTGTTTGTAGCGGTTGCATATTCATATAGATGTTTAGATTACAGAATTTTAAGTGACTATTTCCACAAATTCATTCACTTAAAGTGATGTCCTTTAAGACTGTAAAAAAGCATAACATTCTTGTTTCAGAATTGTAACACATTAAGCCATGCTTAGTAATTTTAATTTATGAAGCAAAAGTTATTGGCTGAAAGCAATTTTAAATGACAGTGGAAGAAATAGCTGAAATAATTACAGTTTGCTTAATTACTTCAGTAAAAGAAGGTTTATTCCACTCATTAAGAAGCATCATTTGTGAGGAGCTGAAACCTTATAAGCAATTAAGTGATAAAGTCATGGCAAAGATTACTAATCAATTTTTGGAAAAACAGCAAAACTACTTCTTCAAAACACTGGCAAAGGTTTTTTAGGCACAAAATGAGGTGCACATATGGACACACACACAATACAAACAAAAAGGGAAATGTTCTTCAATGAGAGACCCAAATCTTTCACACAAGATCTGTAAGAGCACTGGATTTTGATTGTCCTTTAGAACTTTTTTTCCTCACATTTTTTTTGAAAAATGTATTTAAAAAATACTAAAATAACTAGCAAACAAATCAGTGACTAAAACTTATTATGACTAAAATGTATTTTGGGTTCTGACTGAGACCAGGGGGATGGTGAGAATTTTTTTCCTAATCACTCTCTCTAATTATTAAGGTCTCAGAGTTCCTTGTCCCAGAATTACAATTTTTTTTTTCTCTTTTCCGTTTCAGGGGTAGGTAAGATACTATTCACAAAGATAATTTTAAGCTTGATGATACTAAGTTAAGACACACTTGAAGTTAATGAACAATAATCTTGTCAGTACACATCAATTTAGCTAAAGTACCTAAAGATGATTTATCTAAAGAAGAGTAAGAGAGTCTCTTTCTTTCTTTCTTTCTTTCTTTCTTTCTTTCTTTCTTTCTTTCTTTCTTTCTTTCTTTCTTTCTTTCTTTCTTTCTTTCTTTCTTTCTTTCTTTTCTTTTCTTTTCTTTTCTTTTCTTTCTTCTTTTTTCTTCTTTTTTCTTCTTTTTTTTTTTTTCCAAATGACAGTAAGTTACATTAAAGTGCTGCAAGGACTCAATGCTCAATGGAGAAGATGTGGAAGGCACATCTTTGAAACATAATTGACTGGGGTGGTGACTGAGACTCCATTACAAAGAAATATTCCATTTAGTGTAGAATTTTTCCACTTAGTAGTATGAGTAAAAAATGCAAGAGCTCCAAGTGTGCCTTCCATCAGACAGGCAGCTGTGACAGCTGAGTGAAAGATACATGAAGTACAGTATTCACCAGCTTTTCTAGTTTCTTGAACAGCTGCTGAAATTACCAAGTCTATAGAACTGAGTACCTTTAGGTAATTGCACTTAGCACATGACATTTCTGTAAATCGTACCTCTTGAGCCCAGGGCACTATGCATCAATTCACTTTTCATCTACTTCTGCCTCAGTCTGAGAGTCTTGCAATGTAGATGACTAGACTGCTGTGTTCCCTAACTTCCATCCTTGTGGTTTATAGCGTAGCACTGAAAAACATTTAGCAATAATTTTTTTCCACTATGTCTACAAACATAGATAATTTTTCCATATACAGTGACATTGTATTTATTACAGTTTAACCTAGGAACTACTGAACACAGACTGTTCACAGGTTTTGAATTGTAGAAACCAACATTATTATAAAGTCTAAATTACTTATCTAAGGCAGAGAATAAAATTTGGTAAGCAGCATTCACACCAGTTCTAGGCAAAGGTGAGAGTTTATTAATGCCTTGTAGGTACATTTGCTGTTTTACACTGTTCACAAAATGTTTCAGATTACATGTTTTATGCTTATGTGTCTGATCCACATAAATTACAAGTTTAGCACAGCACATCTAAAACAGTTGGGAACATTCAAAGCTCACCAGTTTCTGAGACACGTGTGATACAGACATGCTTTTTCCCATTTCTTCAGCATGTGTTGTTTAATTTGATGAACATAACTATTTGCATTAGGTTGATTTTCACAGAGCATAGTGCTTGACCCATTGAAGCAAGTGGCAAGTCAGAAGCTTCTTTTAATTCTTTTCATTCACATAGCTTTCTTCACTTTTGATAACTAACAGCTTTGTATCTGCTTTTCCTCAGCAACATAGTTTAGCCCCGTGGCTCTGTATTTTCCTAATTGAATGCCTCTTCCTTGACAGAGCTTCATATTCTTCTTTTCATAATGTGTACACCAAGGTTTATTCAGACAGTGCTGGCCTCTGCCTCTCTTTGGAGCTATCCAGAAAAAAAAGGTATCACCTTACAGCCAACATCTCAAACACTTCATTGTCATTTACCAAGCCAAAAACTAGGGACTCAGTTTTATTCATTCTACTTAAGAGTTTTACAGTAACTAAACTTGAACAACATTATTGACCTTCAAATGATTCTTTAATTCTGTCTGTCATGAAACCAATCCTAGAGGGATGCTATAGATTAATGTAAGAAAGTGTTTATTCAGCTTCCAGCATACCACTGACTGAGGACAAGATAAATTTTGTCCTACTGAAAGTGTTTCACAAGAACAAAAGCTGATCAATGGTAAATTCAGCTTTCTGGTACATAAGATTATGAGATAAAAAAGTGTCTCTCCTGGTCAAAGCAATATTAACAAAGATTTCTAAAGGATAAGAAGTGGAAGATGACTGTTTTAATACATGTGAGAGTGTGAACTCTAACTTTGGGGCCAGGTTTCAAGGTTGTGACGGTGTAGTCTCAGATCTGCCAGAGGGCACGTGTCGCGTTGCAGACCTGGTGAACTAGAGTTACCACATGTACTACACAATGAAACCTAATTACCCTCTGCACATTGAGATATTGATTTCAAATATTATAGAGATGTTTGCATTATTAGGAGATAATTATTTCACAGCAATAAAAGAAAGACACTGTGGAAACCTAAAAGAAGCAATTGAAAGTTAAAACTCTGCTACACCATGCAGCTCCAAGCCCTTCAGGATTTCCAGATTGCATTTTAATAGTGCTGGGTAGAGTAATGTCAAAAGCCAGAAAAGCCTTAACTGACAATCAATTAGTTAGAAATAACTAATTTCACAGGACAGCACTAAATAGGCAGCACACAATGCTACAGCATTTTCTTTGTTCTTCATTCTGTGAAGAAAGTCAAATGCTGTATTCTCATACAATAAGAAACAGATGGATCTCCACTGACAGCCAGCATCAAAGGAAAATCAATGAATGAATTTATTGAAATTTCAAAATGTGTTAAATTGCATCCAAAATTATTTATCCTATGGCAATCAGTAATACAAAGAATAATAATATTAATAAAACCTGTCAAAATACACAGTCTATAAGAAAGGCACATTAATGATATTGTGCTGTCATTTGCAGCAGCAACAGACTACTAGAGTTTACTGGATATAATTCTTGATATACTTCAAATTTCTTTATATGCTGGTGGAAATATAAATTCTAGCATATATTTCCAAACAGTTACTTAAAATCTGAACCAACAACCACTCTGATTGCTGTTTATTTATTTTATCACAGTGTCTATAACAGTGTTCTAGATCTGACAGACATGCATGCACCAAGAAAAGCAAGAACCATAGATCTCTCAAATTATTTTTACAAAGTAGTGCTTCATGAGTGTTCAAACACTAATAAAGAGTATTTATTAATAACAGCCATTTCAGAATCTTAAGAAATATCATGAGCACAGAAAAGAAATAATTAAGGTATTTCTTGACAGCATCTTTAGCTGAATTACTATTTTTCATGCAGATACACAGATGTACATACATGTAATTTGTGTAAAAAACATTTCAAACAATCATTACCATAAATGGTTAACCAGTAGTTCAAAAAATACTGTTATTGTTATTCCTTGCACCTAGAACTATCGGCAGCTGAAAACATTTTGAAACATTCCAAGGAGAGAATATCACCTGTAAAACAGGTTTCCTGAATTTTTTTTTGTGTGGATCTTTCATAATGTGGCACGACATATGTAATTGTTAAATATTTACATGAGCATGTAAAACAAGGAGATAAAAAAGAAAATTATTTTATTTGTTCTCATTAAGTGTTCTGAAACAATGAGTGCTTATTTATAGCTTGATTCTACCATAAAACCCATCAGTAAAGATTTGGCCACTTCTATCAGCTGTTTAAGCTTTAAACATTGTCATGCTAACAAAAAGAATTCACATCAGTTCAAATATTTAAATGGTTCTTTTTTGTATATAGGATATATCATGGGCACAAGACACATAGTTTAAATAGTAATGATTTCCATAGGTTTAATTTCCAGCTATTTATGAGCTTTCTCATACTTTGTTTCATATATGAAGCCTTCTGGTGCTCTGCAGTTGAAGCTGGAATGCAATTTATATGTGAATAATCTTGGCTGCTTTATGAGGTAGGATTTTGGCATGGGGATGAGTGTAATCAACTTAGTATAAATGTTTTATTAATCTGTCACAAAGAATCATTTTAACTCTGAACAAGAATATATGATACTCTAGAGCATGAACTATGTTTAAAGGGTAACTTTATACTGTGTTTGATAGGTCACTGAACTCAAACTAAACTCAGTACAAGTCAAGCCATGTGCATTTTGGAAGGCAGGAAGGAGCATGGCTGAAAAGGTCCTTGTATTTCCAAATAGACGCAGGAAGGGACCCTGTGCCAAATTGATCCTAAGTAGTATCTGAGAGTGAATAAATGTATCTTCCAGGTTCGTCCTTGGAGAAGATCAAGTTGTAACTACCGTCTTTCTGGTACTGGAAGCTTCAGTAGCTCCTGTTCACTTATCAGTGGATCTTCGGGGATGTTTGAGCAATTGGAGCAGCTGCTTCAGCTAGAAGGAGGGAGCCAAGGGAGATTCAAACTGTTTCTTAGGAACTTCAGCTCTGATTGCCAGAGGTGTTTGCAGATGACTAACTCACTAATAATTACTATGGACATTACTGCTTGTCTTAGTTTTAGCTGCAGATGAAAGAGAGCCATTATTTTAGCAGAATGTTTACCCTGGAGGGCACAAATACATTTAGTTGTTGATTTTTTTTTTTTAATCTGACTCAGAGAAACTGAGTTGGTAAAAAAGTTATTTCCATATTTTTAATTACCTTATCATTGCTGCATAAACCCACTCTACATTAGACATCGGGTTTTTTTTTTTTCTGATCTTAAATCAAGTAACCAAGAAACAAAGGATACTATTTACCTTTTAAATCATGAGGTTAATGGACTTATTAGAATCTACTTCCCAGCTAACTCCCACAGGCCTCTTGAGAGATAAAGACAGACTGCAATTCTGTTATTCTGCAGAGACAAGACAAAGAGACAATACTAGACCTAAGCACACCAGCACAACACTTTCAGACACAGGATTTTCTCCTATATACTGAATCTTGGCAGTCAGACTTATGAAACTGTTCATCCTTGACTGTCCCCTTGCTCTTGGGAAAGAGAGCCCCTCTGACAGCGGGAGAAAGAAATTAAAATATCTGCCTGGAACTCTTAAGAGTAAAAAACCCAGAATTTAAAAATGGGAATGTGACAAGAAAGTAAGAAGACTGCTTACTATTGGTGTATAAGACATATGGGGGATATAAATCATATTGAAGTAAGTATAATAAGGTCTCTACTTGACTGATACACCCAAGGCAACCAACTGCATTCAGGGACGGTGGTGTTGTTCAATGTAAATGCAAGCAGGTGCAGAGTTTGATGTCTTTGCACAATGATGTTGTTTCCCAGTTGTTTCTAAACATATTTCAACAAGACATCCCAGAATCAGATTTCTTTTTCGTAGCTGTTCATATCATCCAGATCTTCCTCTTAATTCCAACACACAAGATCAGACCTTATAATATTATTACTCCTTAGGATCATGATTTTATACGTTGTGCTAATATATTTTGTGGGGTTTTTTTTTGCCTCTAGATGTCAAAGTCAACCAGCTCTTCCAAAATCAGATTGCAGTTCAGCGTGTTGAGTATGTTTCATATTGCCTTTTCTAGATCAAGTGATATCTATAGGTAGTAACTTCAGTCTCATCTTTTTTGCAGTTATTTATCAGGATGCTCCAGATTTAAGTGACCTAACTGTATCTTTGTTCATAGATTTTAAGATGACTTTTTCCTTCTTTGACAAGGTCTGTAGACTTCCCCTTAGTCCTTTAATTACCCGCTTATGAGTTTAGTTTCTTCCTTCCTTAGTATTTTCATTTTTCTTATTGATACTATTTGCCCACTAGACATCATAGCAGTAAATACCTTAATCTGCCTAGAGTAGAGGAGATAGTTATAGATACAACCAAATGTATATTTTTAAAATGTATGACAAAAGAAGAAAAGTCAAAAGACATAGTTAGTCCAAGAAAGGCAACATAATGTTTTCCTAATATCCGAAAGCCTGTGAAAAACAGAGGGCAGATATTTATTTGTAGCAATAGGAAGACTTGAGGGTAGGAAAGCCATTCAGAGGGACCTGGACAGGCTGGATTGATGGGCTGAAGCCAATTCTATAAGGTTCAACAAGGCCAAGCATACAGTTCTGCACTTGGGCCACAAAAACCCCATGAAATGCTGTAGGTTTGTGGATGTATGGCTGGAGAGCTGTCTGATGAAAAAGGACTTAGAGTTACTCAACAGTTGGCTAAATATGAGCAAGTAGTGTGTCCAGGTAGCCAAGAAGGCCAGTGGCATCCTGGCTTATATCAGAAATAATGTGACCAGTAAGACCAGAGAAGTAATTGTCCCCCTGTACTCTGTACTGGTGAGGCTAAACATCAAGTATTCTGTTCAGTTTTGGGCCCCTCACTACAAGAAAAGACATTGAGGTGCTGAGGTGTGTTCACAGATGGGCAACAAAGCTGGTGAAGAGTCTGGAGCATAAGTCCTATGAAGAGTGTCTGAGGCAACTGAGGTTGTCTAGGCTGGGAAAGAGGTAGCTGAAGGGAGACATGATCACTCTCTACAACTACCTGAAAGGAGGTTGTAGTGAGGTGGGGGTTGGTCTCTTCTCCCAACTAACAAGTAATAGGACAAATTACACCAGGAGAGATTTAGATTGGGGATTAGGAAGAACATTTTCACTGAGAGGGTTATTAAGCATTGGAACAATCTGCGCAGGAAGGTGGTAGAGTCACCATTCCTGGAGTTATGTAAAAGACGCATCGATGACATGCTTAGAGTCATGGTTTAGGGCTTGGTTATGTTAGGTTAGTGCTTGGATTCAGTGATCTTAAAGGTCTTTTCCAACTAAATAGTTCTACGACTCCATGATTCTAAGACTGTAAATGTCAGACTTTTCAGAAACAAGGGGTTTTAATTTGAATTTGGGAGCTTTTCTAATTCATGAATTATAATCATTGTTTTAAGGTCACTTTCAGGTAATTATGGTCATACAGCCCCATGCCCTGTTGGATAGATATTATTATTTAAAAAAAAAAGATTAATACTTTGAGGTATAGTTTGTTTAGTTAAGCTACTTTCTAGAACTCTGTTCTGCTTGTATCTCATATGGAAGTACAGTAATTTCTCATTGCTCAACCCTACTAATCATTCTTTTCACTATTGCAATTTCTTTACAGGAAATTTGAACAAAGTAAATATTAATTTAATTTGGATCATAACTTGATCTTCTCTACAGAGAAGAAATCAGAAATTAATTATATGAAAGGTGTTAGGCTTACACATATCTATGAGATTATAGCCAAAGAAAGCTATAACTTTCCAAATAGTTCCTAAATTTGCATTGCCTACTTTTTATGAGAATCCAATGGCATTAATGCCTTTATTTGTATACAATCTGGTATTTTCTTCTAACAATGCAACCCTCAGTGACAAACTGTCTTACTGCTTTGGTAAGGTTTGAAAGACTTATTATTCAACAAGTCTGTGGCTTTGTCTCTGGACTTAGATTTAGTTCTCAACTTGTTCTTGTCTTTCCCACTTAGGCCTTAATTTGACAAAAGTTTCAGGTGACCTATCCAGACCTGCCACCTTCTTCCTATTTGCTGTCTCTCATTTTCATCTACCAGTGGGAAAAATAAAGGTTTCTGAAGAAATTTTTTGTTTTCTTGAAATGTATCTTACGAAGAAAGGCTGCGAGATCTGGGGCTGTTCAGCCTGGAGCAGACTGAGGGGGCACCTCATTAATAATTACAAGTATTTCAATGGTATATGTCAAGAGGATGGGGCAACACTTTTTTGGGTTTTTTTTTCTGTAGTGTCCAGTGGTAGGACAAGGGGTAATGGACAAAAGCTGGAACACAAAAAGTTCCACTCAAGGAAAAAAATCTTTTCTGTAAGGGTGATGGAGCACTGGAACAGGCTGCTGAGAGAGTGTAGAGTCTACTTCTCTGGAGATTTTCAAAACCCAGCTGGGTGTGTTCCTGTGTGACCTGATTTAGGTGGACCTGCTTTGGCAAGGGATTTGGACTAGATGATCTCTAAAAGTCCCTTCCAACCCCTACCATTCTGTGATTTTGTGATTCTGTAACAACTATATTGCTTATTAATGAGTAAATTATTCAGTCTTGTCCTCAGTCTACAGCTTTTTGTCCCTAATTGCTAATTTGTGGCTTGAAAACACAGTGGAATTGTAAGTAGATTTTGTTTTTTAATTTTTCTACCTTTTACAAATGTTAATTTCTGCAAAACTGAAATAAAGTGTTTTAAAGCAAATAAAGGTACTTAACAATCTTGTTAGCTGTTGTTAGCTGTTCCAGTTTCTTTTCTGTTCAAATAAATGTGTGTCTTACTCTAAAGAAATATATATATATTTAAAATATGCATGTGCATGTATGACAGAGGGAGTGGAGCTAATTTGTTGGAAAATCTTGTATTGAGTTAACATATAGACAGTTACTGTGACAAACAACAAGGTTCTCATAATCATATTAGTTTCAAACCTGTTTTTTCCATAGTTTTTCATCTAGCTGTCTTGCTTTTCATCAGGCTCACCTTTTAGACTCTAATTAATGATATACTTCTACTTTTTTGTTATTTCAAACAAGTAGAAAGAACTATGTCCAGCTAGAGACGATAGGGACTAGAGACAGGTGTTAATATTGATGGCAATGACTGAGAGAAAGATAAGCAACTTGATACTAACTTTGAGGGTATTTTATTAATTCCTTCTGTTATTGATAATCACAGAATCATAGAATGGTAGGGAATGGAAGAGACCTCTAAAGACCATCTAGTCAAACTCCCTTGTCAAAGCAGGTCCACCTGGAT
>WBNH01011148.1:113394-132998 GCA_013401255.1 Urocolius indicus | reverse complement strand
TTACTATTGTCCATCAACTAATGACAACTAACCACTTCTTGATTTCCTCTCTCCTGGATTTTCTTTTTTCTTTTTTTTCACTTTATAGAGTTAACAATTCACAATTAACAATTTACAATTCATTAAGGGGATGTGAGGTAGAGTGTACAAAAATGTAAGCATAAAGCTAATTTCTGGTGTGACCATCAAGCAGATAAAAGAATTCAAGTTTAATGAGACATAAGCCAAGTTCTCAGAATCATATAATTTCAAAGCAAGTAATTACTTGGCTGAGTTAGACTTTGGAGTTTTGACTTGTTTGTTTTTCAGACAGAACTAATTGAATTTTTAGTTCTGATGTTGATACAATTTCATGCTTTAAAATTGTTGTTTTCCCACACTTGTGCTTTGTTGCATATGTAACATTCCAGAGTTCTTTAGGATGGCTTTGCCCAGGTTTCCAGATGATGTGATCATACCACTCTTTCAGAGTGACTCTCAAAAGTGTCTAATTCCAGACATCTCTTGATGAAGCCTTTTACCTGTGGTGGTCAGACTTTGGCCTGGTTTTATAATTTGTATTCTACATTTCTCCTGTACCACAAAGTAAAAAGGGCATAAAGAGCTGCAGAATGGTACAGGAAACCAAGCCAGGGCATCTGTCGTAAGCTTTGCTCGATCATGGGCATGCACCAAACTAATCAGAGACAATAGAAATTATTTTCGTGGAAACTCTGCTGATTATTTTTTAATCCCTTCTCATATTTTCAATATGAAGCCTTTGTGCTTTTTTGATACTTGTGTATACATCTGTTACCTATTTAGTGTTTACTATGTTGCTCGTAAAACTTGTCACAATTGAAGCAGCTGGGATTTCATGTGCAGTAAACTGCTTACTAGTGCAGTTTTGTATGCCTATGAGCAGCCAGTGGTACAAGGCAGGTTCCTGTTAGTGAGTAGCCTATTAAGAAATCTCAAAGAAAGTGGAAAGATATTGAGACAAAGGAGGTTCAGAGAAACCTGAAGACAGTTGAGGCTGTGGCAGGGTCTGGGCATTGATTTCATTTGATGTAGTCTCGGACACAATAATCAGGTATTGACTTTTTTTTCCATTTGCATCTTTTTCAGAAAAGAGAACTGACAGCAATGGCAGAGTGTATTTTGTTAACCACAACACTCGAATCACTCAATGGGAAGATCCCAGGAGTCAGGGGTAAGAAATCAGTTGCAGCTTCATGTAAGTCTGGAATAAAAATGTAACAAAGTACTGAGACAGAGAGCAGAATGGATATTGAACATAATGTTTCTCAATCCATAGTTCTTCTTGATCTGCCAAACGTTTTACTGTCTCCTGTATTGATCAATTGATTTAATGTATTAAGTTGATCAGTTACTATGTATTTTATTTATCCATAGTCAATTAAATGAGAAACCCTTACCAGAGGGCTGGGAAATGCGCTTCACTGTGGATGGTATTCCATATTTTGTGGATCACAATAGAAGAACCACTACATACATAGACCCCCGCACGGGCAAGTCAGCTCTGTAAGTGTTTTTAACATCCTACTAAGGTTTCAAAAGTGAAGTTTAGCATGAATCATTTTTGAAAGGGTGGAGTTTTTTTGTCTCTTTGTACATTTTTTAAGCAGAAAGTTCTACATAGCTTCTTAATTTGCTGAGATTTCTTTCATCAACTAAAAACTATCCCTGAAGTTTAAACATAGTTTAAACAGTCCTTGCAAAATAGTATGTAAGATTTGAGGGTAATGGAGGAGCTTTATCAGTACTGTATGACCGGATCCCTGTCTTTTTAAAAGCATACTCAACCCTTTCTTTCCTTTTTGTGAAGCAGAATGGACTTAAAACCAGAATTTATCTCTGAACATAAATTAACTGAATGTGATCTGATGCTTACTGTTGAATCTTTTTTTGCAGTTAATAACAGTTAATAGAAAACACTGTGTGCACTTCACAGTTCACAAAGGAACACTTTTTTAGTTTAAAACTAAGAAAATTACACTGCAAAATAAAAATGAAAGTGAACAAGGATATTCCAACTAGATAGCTAATAACTAATACTTCTGCAGGCTTTTAATTAAAGTACAAAAAACTTTTGAAATTCATTTTTTTTTTCTCCTTTTGGTTCTAGAGACAATGGCCCTCAAATAGCTTATGTGCGAGATTTCAAGGCAAAGGTCCATTATTTTAGATTCTGGTGTCAGGTATGGATTCTTTGGATTATTTTCTTGAGAATGTTTGTTTGCATTTTGGGTTTTGCTTACATGTTCAATGACTTGCAAGTAAAGGGAGACTACATTAGGGTTAAAGGTGAGTTAAGTTGGGAAGAAGTAAATACAGGACTTGCATAAACTCACGTAAGCTTTAAAGCTAGGTAAACCGTGGCTTTACAACTTCTTAGAATAAAGGAAAATATCTGTTTAGCAACTGCATTAAGTAGTGTGTGGCAGAAGAATGGGATTTTTTCTGCTGTTAGTAAGGGAATATATGGAGGCACAGTATTTTTATAGTTAATACAGGATCTACTTTCTGCACAAATACTAGAAGAAAATGCAGGGCATTTGACAAAGAACATGCATGTCTAAGCATTGACGAATCTACTGTGTGGCATGTTAGCATGCTCTAATATAATATTAAATTTCAATATGTCAGTGTGGGTCTCCTAAAATCTGTGTAAATCAAAGTTAAAGTAACTTGTTTTTTAAGAAAAAGCCTCACATTTAAATATCCCAGTTTTCTTGAGTGAATGAATTATCTACTGAAAGATGAGAGACTAGCTTAATTTTTCACTTTTGAATATTGTGCAGAATAACCTAAATTTTCTATATTTTTATTAAATTCCGGAGTAGAAAGCCTTACTGACTTAGAATATGTTATTGCTCATACTATTTTCCAATGCCTTGTTAAGAGTACAGTGTTTGAGCCTGTTATAAGCAGGTTCTGAAGGTGTGTATCCCTCCCTGTAAATATCATTATTGGAAGCAATTTGTTTGTGAAGTAAATTACAATTAAAATATCTTGATTACTGGGTCTATTTTATATGGATTAGTGAAATTCAACTCTGCCTCTTAAAGCATTGGATACAAAAAATAACATTCCAAGCTCACTCTAAATGATTGTATACTTCACCTCTAAAACTTCCATTTCAGCAACTGGCAATGCCACAGCACATAAAGATTACAGTGAGCAGAAAGACATTATTTGAGGACTCATTTCAACAGGTATTGTGTCAAAACACGTTACCATGAGAGGTTGAGTTGATTAAGTTTATTGTCACATGTTATTCTTTATCCTTTGACATCTTCATAATGTTATTTTAAGTGAGACTAACAAAACAGCACTTGTTTTAATAGTTAGGATCCATTCATACTGACATATGAAAAGGTCATGCTTCATGATTCATGATTCATCTGAGGAAGAAGGTGATTTTCTCAAAACATTTTCCTCAGAATTTTTTAAAATCAGA
Organism: Urocolius indicus; assembly: GCA_013401255.1. Classification (NCBI taxonomy): domain Eukaryota; kingdom Metazoa; phylum Chordata; class Aves; order Coliiformes; family Coliidae; genus Urocolius; species Urocolius indicus. The sequence goes on along the minus strand of WBNH01011148.1, from coordinate 129,535 downwards.
TTCAGTTTTGAGGGGAACACTGTGGCAGAGCAGCTCTCCTTTCTCAGGAAGTTTTCATGTTGTGCTTTTGTTTGTTGGCACATTTTTCCTCTGTTATATAAGCATGGGCCTTGTACCAAAATAAGTTGATCTTGGTCCAGGCATTAAGCGTCTTTGAGTAATTAAATGGTTAAAAGAAAACAGATTTATTAATTCTATTGAGATTATTAGTAGCAAAATTCTTGTTAATGTCTATAGACATAACCCATGGTTAAAATAAGGACCTACACAATATTTGCAAATGCTTTGAATTTTATTGTTACTTCTTAAATGTTCTTTGTGGCATTGTGTGACCCTCCAATTGCTTATTTTAATTGAAGCCAAAACTGGCTCTCTTCCTGTCTAGTAAGATACATAGAAATAGAATTGGAAGTGCATGAAACAGTTCCTCTTGGCAGATACTTCTCTTAGCCAATTTTGTATTTTTTCTAACTAAAAGTTCCTATATTTTAGATAGGGTCTGCATTTTCTTAAACACTTCTATCTTCCTCTGCCCCTAGATGAAATTGAATCTTTCTGTATGTCTTCAGGCTTCATTTCTTGTAGGAGTTAACATACATGTGTGAAGCCAGATTTGAACAAGGAGAATAGTATGTTTTGAGACAAATAGATTCTTATATAAGGATTAATGCTTTCTTACTCAAATTACTGTAAACTGGTTTAGCAGGAACATGTAGTGTCATTGGCTAGTCTTTTGGCACAGTGACGTCTTCAAATAAAAGGGATTGGAAGGAGACAAAATAAATCCTGTAACTGAAAGTTTGCTCCAACCTTGTTCTTAAAATTGCACTTAGTCCTTTTTCCATGACTATAGAGGTAATAAAATTATACTATACTGGAAAGAATCAAAAGATAGCTTGTGTAATTACATAAACATGAGCAAACCTAGGTTTTCTCAGGAAAACAAGGTGCCTTACCAATAGTACAGATGACAATCGCAAAGACCTGGGTTAATTTTGCCCTTGTTAGGCATTCATCAGTTGCAGATACCTCTGTTGAGGTTATAAAATTTTTGGTGATGATTACTACAGACCTGTAGGAGAGATTTTAAAATGCAAGTCTTGACCCAAATTCTGTGCCTTCCATTGTAAACAAAAACTGAAGGCTCTTGGTCACCCACAGGTGTGATGTGAAATTTCCTTATGTAACCTTCCAACAGTTGACTAAATCAGCAGAATTACAAATTAGAGAGTTCTTTTAAAACTAACATTAGTAAAGTTTCCTAGCATCTGATTCTTCCTAACTTCAAAAATATCAGGCAATCCTGCTAGGTCTTATTTATCATCTTTAGGAGATGAAGCTGTAAAATGAAGAAAAAAAGCAATATGTTTATCACTGTTTTGTTTCTAACTAATTTCTTTGAGTTCTTGATCACATCCATCCAGTATGTTATTGAAACACTGAAGTTAGTCACTTTGGGCCTGCTGTTTATTGCCTGACTGTGCCATGTACTTAGAGACAGGCTGCTGGCCTAAGTCTTTAATTCAGAATTATTATTTCTTTTCTCTTACATATTTTACTTTTTAATCTAAAGCAATAGGTTTGAACTAATGCTTCTGATTCCATGAACATTCCACAAGCAAGTCCTTCATGTACTCATAGTTTATTTTACAATATGAATCATTAAATGCTGTATTACTTGATAGCAAATAGTAATAAGTCTAGCCAGTGCTTATAGATGTTTTCTTAAAAAGAACTGATTGTTTTTCTTTTACTAAGATAATGAGCTTCAGCCCTCAGGATCTACGGAGACGTTTATGGGTTATTTTCCCTGGTGAAGAAGGCTTAGATTATGGAGGTGTTGCAAGGTAAACTGCACTGAAATGGCAAATAATATATTTTTATGCAAGTTGTTGGTGTGAAGGCTTCCCACAAGAAGATGCTTGAACTGCAGTGCTTTCAAAATATTAGTGAACTTTATTCTCTATCTTTTCTCAGAATACCTGAGGAAGACATTTCCTGGAGATGCATGTCTTAAAGCTGTATAAAGTCATATTCATTTCACATTAGGAATTGCCTTGTCTCAGTGATTAAATAGGTCCATGGTTTACTGAACCCAGTGTAAACCTTTGGAACAACAGTTAATATCAAAGTAGAGATTTACTGAAAGAGTGAATAGAAATCAACTTCCAAGTCAAAACTGTTTAGTGTAATGTAACTAATTATGTCTATTAATTAGCATTCCCTAAAACCCTAAAGTTTAAATCACTTGTAGGCTTTTAATCTGCTCCTTTAGATGAGAGCTTTTATCCACACCACTTACAGTTTTATATCTTTGTAACTTTGTAAATTAATTTGTAATTCTTTTTAGTTTGGTTTCAGTTTTGCCTAGCATACTTTCTGGTAAAGAACTCAGACTGAGTACCTGTATTCCAACAAGTTCCCAAGTCAACACGAGCTAGTAAAACTAAATTCTTATTTAATTTATTTTGAAATGTGTTTTTATTGTTTGTGTGATTTCAGGGAATGGTTCTTTCTATTGTCACATGAAGTTTTGAACCCAATGTATTGCCTGTTTGAATATGCAGGGAAGGATAACTACTGCTTACAGATAAACCCAGCCTCTTATATTAATCCAGACCATCTGAAATATTTCCGATTTATTGGAAGATTCATTGCCATGGTGAGTTCAAAAGTAGAAAGAATTTCTCTCATTATTTTCATGTAAATAAGTATTGCACCATCAGATGGGTAATTAAACAATTCCTTTTGGAGTTGAAACTGTTATTGGGTGTTTAGATACAACTACTGCTGGTATAAGTTAATTCAGCATGTTAGCAGTCATGATATTCCAGATTGATTTAATTCTTAAGCTGTCAAATTTCATTGGTACAGAGTACAGAATGTTGCCATATGAAGTATTCAGTCATCCTTTGCATTATTTTGTCTGTTTTTGTGTTCTTCAGGCTTTATTCCATGGGAAATTCATTGACACCGGCTTCTCTCTCCCATTCTATAAACGTATCCTAAACAAGCCAGTAGGACTCAAGGACTTAGAATCTGTTGACCCAGAGTTTTACAACTCTCTCATCTGGGTAAAGTGAGTTTGGCTTGATTTTTGTTCTTGAAATAACAATACAATGGTTTTGATTTTCACTTCTACCAGGAAGCTGTAATATAGTGATTGCAGAGCAGTAACTAGATTTTTTTCCTGTAACTTAAAATACACAAATAATAATTTAATAATGCAAAAGCCTTTCTGGTTCATTGAATATCCTGCACAGCATCCTGCATCCTGTCTGTGCTGCTTTAAAATAAATCTAGCTAGGCATTATACAGATGTGGCAGCCATGAACACTGTTCCAAACAAAATTATTTCAGTAAATTCCACTGAAAATTTTCAGATAATTGATTAAAGGAAGTTGGCAAAAATGCACTCAGTAGCTGTTTCTTTAATACCTGGTTTAGTCAGATACAAAGTTTAGTGTTACAATAACGTGAAATTAACTCATTATTTGCTACCACATAATTCTTCTATAATTCATACCTGAAATTTAACTTGAAGCATTAAATCTTCAATATTAACCTTTAAGTAAATTAATGCTTATGGATTTTTCTAACTGTCTGTGTCTTTTTTGCTCCAAGCTGAATGATTCAAGACCATTCCTATGTGTAGCTTCCATGTATGCCTTGTCAGTCATCCGTCTCTTTTTCATTCGTACTCTTTTTGAGTCCTCTACTTCTTTGGAGATTCCTCCCCAGGGAGCAGCAAGTAAAAGGATCTGAAGTTTGTGGGCCATAATTATTTTGGAATTACGTGTTAAGAATATTTTATGAAATATTTTTACAAACCCCTTAGATCTAAACCATTGTAACTCTGTACTTATTTTATAACAACAGGTCTCCTGGGTAGTGTAGTCCATGGCTGATGTGCACTATTTCTGTAATACATGTGATTTTCCTTTCCCAAGAGTTAAAATAACCAAACAAAACCATAAAGACAACTTCAGTTAAAAATGTTTTTACTTCTGCTGTAGTAAAAACAGTTTAGCAGAAAAATGAGCCTTTATTTCATGTAACCAGAGAGGTGTAAAACATCTTACTTAAGAATCATACAAAGCCAGAGTGGTTATAAAAACCCTTTGGAAAATTCGTAAAAAGTGTAGGAATAGATTAGTTTTAAAAATGCAGAAATAAAACCAAAAGACAAGATTTTCATCTCCTGGAGTGATGAATCTTGAAAGCATTGTGTTGAATAACAAAGCGAGGGGGAAAGCTTCTTTATGAGATGTTTACAAATTGAGATAGGAATTTAGATTTGATTTTCAAAGAGTGGTATCTTCTGTACTCAATGTGTATGAGTTAAATTCCATTAGGGAAATCTAAAATAGTTGCTATTTGAGTAAAGGTGCCATGAAACTGACACGTGAAAGGGAAGAAGTGATATTAAAGCTGAAGTACTGTTTTCTACTATTAAGGAATCCTCTGACTTTATAGTCAGAAAATGTTTGGGTGTTTTTTTTGAAGAAGAGCACTTTATTGGCATCTTCTTCTTTACTGAGTTTTAGAGACCAAACAAGATACTGAAAAAAGGAAGTTATAGGAGAGAAACTTGCATTAAATTATGGGAGAACCTATTACTGGTGAATGGTCTTCTGACTAAATTGTAAAAAGGTGCACATATAACAACATTTACCTTATGAACAGTATCAATCCATTAATGTTTTGTGGAAATTCTAAAGTAAAAGGGTGCTATTGTAAGCCGTTAGCTGTAGGCATGGTTGCATCTTGGCATTTGTGTGTGTGTGGTACACATGAGCTGGCCACTTTTCACATTTCTAAGCACCACATTTTCTTTATAATACCTGATAATTGCAGGGTCTTTCAGTGCTGGGCAAGTGTGTTACATAGAATAAATTTAAGGTTCTTTTGGTGCACATGTAATTTATGATGGTCTAAAAGAGAACACAGGCTTCTGAATGTCAGTATTGGGCTGCTTGTCTATGGCAATAAATGAGAACTTGTCATAGGCATCACAGACTGGTTTCCCACCTCATCTTCAATTCAAACTTTGTATTGTTGCCAGATACCACCCAGGGGATTGCTGGTGTGAAGCTGTCTAGAGTGAATTCTTGTGTACCAACAGTCCCTAATGGAAGATTTTATCAGACAGGAGAAGGTTGCATATGTAGTGAAGGCCTAGAAAGACAGAACTCACTGTCAAGAACAACTGTTGCATTTCATTCTGTAAATGAGGGTTTCTAATGGCTAAGCTGTGCTGGCTACATGTGCATTTATTGATCTGCACTCAGGCCTTGAGGTTGCTGCCCCATTTGTTTTTAACCACAGAAGGAAAACAACAGGGAAATGAAAGGTTGTAACATTTTTTCTGAAGGCTATCTCTAGGGTAATTACAACTCAATTATCAGTAGCAATTACTATATTGATAAAAAAATCAAGGTTGCAGATCATGAAAGCCTTTGCCCCTTTGGAAAAACACTTAAGGATGTGAAAATTCTAGAGAAGAACCTTCAGGCCTCTGAGGGGTGCACATTGACCTGAGCAGAGAGACCCAAACGTCAAGTTTAGTATAGTTTCGCCTGATTATCTGCAATGCTGATGAAATTGCTCTCTAAGGAAAGGATTGCAAACTTGTAGGGAAAAACACCCTGTATGCCAGGGCAAACATAATTTTATTCCTCATAATGAAAGCAAAGTTTCTGACATTCCAGGAAGCTCTCAGTAGTTTTTGCATGTCTTGATGCATCTCCTGTCAGATACATGGTTTTCCTCCTCTCACAGTTTTCAAAATGTCAGAGAATCCCTGAGTTTGGAAGGAGACCTCTAGAGGTCATCTGCTCAAACCTAGAGCCAGCTATCTTTCATTTTAAAAGGAAGAGATGTTTTTATTTCAACACCCCTCCTCATCTGAGATTTCATGCGATAGCATGTATTTTGGAGAGGTGAAGTTAACAGAAGCTCTTTTAGATAGACCACAGTGTTGTTTTCAAGGCTGACATTTCTGTGCTACCATTCAGAACTAATACCTTGATATTGCATTTTATTTTGGCGGGAAAATGGTCATGAAAACCTCTGCACATGCAGGTGATTTTTCACTTTATAGAAGCACATACCAACATATACAATGTTGAACCTGTTACTCTCCTGGCTATTAATGCCTATAAAGAGCATGCAGTGTACTTGACCAATGTTTTTTGGCTACAGATTCTTCCTGTGCTGAAATTTCTAAGAATATTCCTCTTTAGCAGGAGTATTTGTACTTTGTTAACTTAGGACCTTGGGACATTTTAGTATATCCTTAAAAGATAGTCCCATAAATACCCTGCAGTTAAAGATAATTCATTAAGCTTCATACCCATCTCCTCTACTGAGTACAAGCTCTTGACACAGTTTTGTAAAATTACTCTTTTTTTTTTTTCCCTCAGAGAGAATGATATTGAAGAATGTGGCTTGGAAATGTTTTTCTCAGTTGATAAAGAAATTCTAGGTGAAATCAAAAGCCATGATTTGAAGCCAAATGGTAGCAACATTCTAGTCACAGAAGAAAACAAAGAAGAATACATTAGGTATGAATAAATTAAGCTTTTAAAATGCTCTTATCTGCCATTTTCTCTTTTTAGTTTTAGCAATAAAAGATCATCAAACTGTCATCTGAAGCATTGTTGAAATTCTCCTGAGTAATTGCTGATGTTGGCAATGTGGCAAATGCTTTGATGTCATATTTGAAAGAAGAATATTGATAGAAATAAGTTTTTTTAAATCCACATTTCTCGAAGATTGCAATTAGTCGAAGTTCCCTTTTTTTTCTAGAGATATTTAAGCTCAACAGAACAACACGACAACAGATGTGAATGTCAGGTATTTCATGAAATTGTTGCATGTGTTTATGATTGGAGTTATGTTCATAGCCTCCTGATACAACATCCAGACATTTATGTTTGGGTGTTTTTTAAATCTTAAGAACATTTCTTGATGCTTTTGTGATGATTCATGTTTTATAAAGGTATTTGAGATTGCTGCCAGTTTTTTTCTGAACTGCTCTTTATCACAGGACAGTTATGAATGATGTCATAAGTTGTATTGTCATAAATTATTATTGTTTGCAGTACCAGGATGTTTTGAAGCAAATGGTTAAGAGGAAAGGAGCCTAAGAGTGATTAAAGAATGAAATTGCTTTGTCCTGAAATACCCTCTTCTTCCTCAATATGCAACAGTACATAAGCTCTGCTTTAAGGTGTGAACTTCAACACACAAACTTGGAGGATGTGCTAGCACAAAAAAACAAGTCACACATTGCAGGCACAAAATAAACTGAGTCAGAGGAGAGTTTTCCTCTCTTCCTTACAACGTGTTCTGTGAAGGCTTCTTTCACAGGAAGAGGTGAGGGAGAAGGGAGTGGATTTTGGTGTTGTTGCATGAGTAACCTGAAGGCGTTTCAGGGATTCACAGAAAAGGTTGTTATTTCCAGGAGCAACAGCCTGGCATTTTGCAGTTTTGCACAGTGTTAACGTTATGGTTGAAAATTGGGAAGATGTGCAGAAAACCATTCTCTTATAGTTTCTAGGAACCCAGGGAGAGCTTGAATTCCACTTTCATTCATATTCTTTTATCTTGCTCTGAGTCCTGCTTCAAATCACCAAAGTTTCTAGGATTGAAATCAGAAAATAGCCATTAGACTCTCATTTAGACTCCAGTTCTCCTGACAGGTTAGGCTTGAATTCAGCATAATATCTGCTTCTCCCTGGGTTCAGGTTCTTCGGGTCTCCTGCCTGCTTTTCACCCTTTTATTAATGGAGAGTGGAGTTTCTGCCACAGAGCAAAGTTTCATGATTAACAGAAACAAATATGGAACTTTCCAAATGGACATAGTCATTTCTTGGTAAGCTAGCAGTCCTACTTATCTTCAACAGTACAACTTGACCTAGTTTTTGCCTTTTCATGGATAATGACTGAGATTTCTGGGGAGAATATCAGACAAATACAGCTCTTCATTTTTTTTCCTCTTTCTTCAAATGCCTAGGGACTGCTGTGCTGTAATCAATATAATCAGTCAATAGATGCTACCTCCTCTTTGAGTCTAAAATACGTTCCGTAGCACGATGGTTGGAAACAAAGGGTTTCAACTTAATGAAAAACAAAAATTGTTTATACAAAGTAAAGGTTACTAATAAAATTGTACAATGCTCTATCCCCAGAACTTTCCAGACTTTTTGTTTTAACTTAGCTTACAGTTCATCTCAATTGGCTAACGAAGATGTGGAGTTGGATTAGCATAGACTGCTTAAATTATCTTTCATTGTCTTCTTTTACAGGTTAGTAGCAGAATGGAGACTTTCCCGAGGAGTTGAGGAGCAGACACAGGCTTTCTTTGAAGGCTTCAATGAAATTCTGCCACAACAGTATTTGCAGTATTTCGATGCTAAGGAACTGGAGGTAAAGGATTGTTTGGTTGTTGGTAGATCCAGGTTGTTAACACATGAAATACTTACAGCATGTGAGCAGAACTCACTAAGGCTGACAGCTCTGGTTTACAGGGCATGTGAGGGATACTATGGAGTTGTATGTATTAGTGTGTTTCCCTTCACTTTGCTCTTTGTAACCTGCTTAGGTGTTTCTAAAGTAAGAATCTGACAGCAGAAATTTCTTGCCAAATTGCTCTTGTAATTCTCAGCAATTTGATTCGTCTGTGTTCAAGGAGTGACTGACTTGACAGAAAGGGAGATAAAACAAGATATGGAATGGATGATCACATACAGACTAGACTATGTTCTGGATGGTTTAGCATGCTCTAAATTTCATTTTCTGAAGCATCTGTTCAATTTAAAAAGATTAAAACTTAAAACCAAAAGATCTTGTTCCTAGTGGAAAAGTGTATGACTGGACAGTGATAAACTGTTCCTGGCTTGAATGTCTAAATGCAATCAATTGCTCCATTTTTCATGACAGAGGTGGTTTTTATGGCCTCTCCAAATACACTCCATGAGCAGTCATCACTCCTTGGTGTAGAAGTTTTGGATAAAGTTTAAAATGAAAAACAAATACACTGCCATTGCAGATGCTTCCAAGTATGGGTTTAGTTGATGTTCTATTTTGCTATGTAGGAAGCCACAGAAGGAAAGTTATAACCTGTACTCACATGTTGATTTCCATGTTTTCTCCCCTAAAGGTGCTCCTGTGTGGAATGCAAGAAATCGATTTGAATGACTGGCAGAGACACACCATCTACAGGCACTATACCAGAACCAGCAGACAGATAGTGTGGTTCTGGCAGGTTTGTTGATTTGTTTCTCAGACCAGCAGAAGTTACAGAGCACAGCTGGGTAAACAATAGTCACAATTACTGAGCAGCTCTGCAGTGTGTAAATATAAATTAATGCTGATAATGCAGCTATCCATAACAGTCATATAGTTTGTTAATGTGTGCATGATGGTCATGTGAAAATCTGACTACCACATCTATCCCTACATATTTATTTCAATAACTCTTTTTCAGTTTGTGAAAGAAATAGATAATGAGAAGAGAATGAGACTCCTGCAGTTTGTTACTGGAACATGCAGATTACCAGTGGGAGGATTTGCTGACCTCATGGGTATGTGTTAATAATTCCTCTGATGCATTAGATGTTTTTTTTAAGAACCAAGTTATGTGTTTATGGACATTTTTCTGAATTGGATATTGAATGCTGTTTTGTGAGTACTGCATATACTTGAGCTATGAAAAAGAGATGAAGGGAATATTTATACTTGTTGTATTGAGTTTATGCATTTCACCATATACATACTTTGATCTAGAGAGAGTTGTATGCTGAAAGACAGATACCTGTGTGAGTTATAGTAATCTTGTGTTTAAGCCTTCAGTTTGTATCAGTAGATAATCTGTTACAAAGGTATTTAGACCTATGACTTGCTTATATGAATTTGTTACAGGGAGCAATGGACCCCAAAAATTTTGTATTGAAAAAGTTGGAAAGGAAAACTGGTTACCTAGAAGTCACACCTGGTAAGTATGTAACAAAACAGAATACTGCTGCTGTTCTAGTTTTGCTGGCAACAATCCACTTAGAGATTTTAGTCAATGAATGATGTACTTAAATGTTTGAGACTGTATAGAAGCAAACACTAAGTTATACCAATAAACTTTGTTATTGAGTAATAGCTGAATTTCTGAAGAAGTCTCATGGTCTGGAGTAGGTTCCATTGTAAATTCCATAGATTTGAGTATTACTGAAAATTCAGTGTAATAAACAACACTATCTGAAAAGGTTGGGATTGATCTCTTGTTATCACTGCAATCTGTCTTGATAGTGAAGTAGCCACATTCACACTCCCTTTTCCCTGGAGAAGAGGGAGCTTCTACTCAGTTCCTCGGGTCTATAAAAACACACACATTTACAATATCATATATACAGTATCTGAAATATATATATACAATACAATATATATATACAATTTCATATGACTCTAACTAGGTAAAGTTCTTTCTTACCAAGTACACAGCATTTCTAGAGAACTATCACTGTTCAAATGCTTGAACTTTAACTTTTGCTCTCATAGATACATTTATGTTGGTAGTCAGCTTGGCACAGGGTGTCTGACTAAACAGCAAAAAGCTGAGTACCCATATTCCCAGTGGACTTTTTCTTGATGGTTTAATTATTTTTCAGTACTGAAGTTTTTTCTCTCTTTTCAGTTTCAATCGCTTGGACCTACCACCCTATAAGAATTATGAGCAGTTGAAGGAAAAGCTGTTGTTCGCAATCGAAGAAACAGAAGGATTTGGGCAAGAATAGCTCAAATTTGCACCTTTGAAGAATGTGAACTCAACATGATGTATGTTCTTCACTTCTTCTGCTTGTTGCACACTTCATTGTAAAGTAGACTTGACTTGGGTTTATTTAACAATACTAATGTGTAAGTAAGTGGATGTTATCCTGAGGTTTATCCACATTAACTCTGGATTTCTACTCAGCACTTTCAGAAATCAAAAGAGCAATCAGATATGGCTACAAATGAATTATGACCTAAGTAGAGGTTTAATACAGCTTTAGGCTCTGCTTTGTTTTTACCATTCACTAATTAGAATGTGTCCTTAATGACTGACAGATTTTTAACAATAGTTTTGTCTTTCCTTTTTAGTAGCATTTTTTGCTACTGATGCACTGGGAAGTTCATTGGTAGCTGCAATGCTGCAGCAGCATCATAAGCCTCTTTACAGCAGTGTTATTAGAGCCAACTTGTAACCATCCTCTTTGTGCTGTGAGCAAATTCATTGCTTAAGCTTTTTTTTTTTTTGTCCTAATGCAAGTGTGGCCAGACTGTTTTTTCCCTGCTTGGAGTCTGCTCACATGCCAGCTGGACTCAAGCTGCTGTTCAGGGGATGTCAAACTGTGGCACAAATCCAGGGCATAGCTTTGCTTTGTTTTTTCCCCAGTCTTTGCTCATTTCAGCAAAATAGACACCTGCTCAAAGTTATTAGAACGTTTCCATGTGCCCTCAGAAGAATCATTTTCTCTGTAACACATTTTACTTTTAAATCAATATTAGCACTGTGGTACTTCCCTTGTTTTGCAAAAGACAAGACCACCTGGGATTGCACTGATTCCATTTAGGTTCCCATTTGCAGACTGACGTTTCTTGTCAAAGTGTTAGTGGACATTATTCTCAGTATTATTGTTACATGTTGCAGTCAGTTTGCTCTGAGGACTGTTACTGAGTTCTCAGGAAGAGGTACAAAACAACTGGATTCAGAAAATGATAATACTATTTCTGCTGATGATCTGTGATACTGACTAAGGCATCTAATCTAAGAGGATTAGAAATTTCAGACATGGATTGCAGATTTTTGAAAAGCTGAAGCATCAGTAAATAGTTCCATAAAGACTGAAAGGATGGTTGAGGGGGCAGGGGAGGTCTAAGCTAATTCACCCTAAGCTGCTTATAGCTAGTAACTTTTGTAGTGAGTTCCTATTGGATTCATACCATCTTTTACTTCCTTTTAGAATCTGTTTATATTTAATTCCCTTCTGGTTTACAGTAACATTTTGCATTTTACTGCTCCATTAGACTGAATGCACTTTTTGGGAATGGTCAGCTCTTTCCCTGTGTGAAGGGAGGAAAGCAGGCTCCAGTGAGATGAGCTGTTTGCTGTATTAAGAGACGGATCACTTGAAATAGCACATGGCACATGTCACATCGTAACTGCAGCTGAAGGCATTGGGATGGGACCTAGATCCCAGAGCTGAGACAGAACAGTGGGAAACTGTAAAACCCAATTTACAGTCTTGACAAGAATTTTTTTTTCCTGCTGTCCTTTCTGTCTAAACTTTGAGAGGGAAAAACTGATTCAGGCCTAAGAAGAACCAAGACACCACAGTTTTTAACTGGCTTCAAGAGTTTTTCAGGTCATACAAAGTGATAAATGCTTATTGGAATAGAGAATTATTAGACTTTAGAGTGACTAATTCTTTTGTCATGCATCTTCTAAGAAAGTCATGGAAAAGAGTTTCTAATTGTAAAGAAATGACCCATTCTTGCTGTGTCATTGGTAGTGAGAACTAACCTGACTTCATGGTTTTATTAGGAGGAAAGTCTGCCGACTTAAAAACATTTGGTGGTTATATTACATGTACAGCTCATCAGGAGAGAAAAAGCCTTATAAATATTTTCTGTTTATATTAATTCTTACAACAAAATGTAGTTATCTAACATATTTACAAGAGAGTTTAAATCAAGCAAGATAATGCAAGATTAAGCTATGAAAAATAGTCTGTGTTCTGCATAACGCTTTATGATTCATGTAGGGAACCTAGAACTGTTGTTAATGTATAAATATCACCCAAAAGGCTTTCAGCCCTATATTTTTAAAATAAAGAATAGCTATAATTAAAATAGCCTTAGCCCTAGTTCTATAGGGTATGGCTGTTTAATATTTTTATGGTTGAAATGTTTAGTTCAGGACAAAGGTAAATGCTTGTATATATTTTTGCAGTCCGGGATTCCACTTATTCAATTTTTCTTTCTTTAATTTAAATGGCATGTTTATGTGTCTTTTCTGCTGTACTAGGGTAGGGGAAAGGAGGCTGGATATCCCAAAGCATCAGATACAATTTTAAAATACTGCAAGTAAAAAATTCCTTAGTGGAAAAAGATCATCTGTGAAAGATTGGATTTGGCCAAAGCAGAAAAAAATGTAAAGCAACTTTACTGTGAGAAATTGGCAATGTTTCTGAAGTCAGAGGTTCAGATTGCTTAGGCATTTTACTTTCAACATTGTGAATGCTAACAGAACTGTTAATTTTTTACAGCATGTTGTGTAGAAATAAAAAGGAATTAACATGAGCCACTGAAGGCACTTTTCTGTTCTTTACGGGGTGAGAACAATATGTGGATGAGCCCATGGCATCTGGTATCCCAGATAAGAGGTTGTTAGGAATTGGACTTACAAGTAGGATTCTCAGCAGAGATTAATGAATTTGTCTCCCACCACTTCAACTGCATCACATCAACCTGAGCTGCTCAAATGCATACTGTGTCACAGATGTGGCATGTGTGTGACATACGTGTTCGTACACAACTGTCACTTGATCCTAATTTTCAAGTGTTAAAGTAACTTTCATTTAGAATTTTGCCTTAAGAGAATGATGTGAGGAAAATTAAACACTGAGCCACTGATCTGAGAATCCAAAGCCTTATTGTTCTGGGTCGCTCAGGAAATGGTCATATACTAATGACTGCACAGTGAATGCATCATGTCTTCATCTGATCTGTATGGAAGTGGATTTGTCATCCAGTTGCTTCTGGGTTTTTTTTTCTTTAAAAAAAAAAAGCTTTTTTTAATACTTCTGAGAAAAGTAAAATGAAAAAAAAAAAAACCTTGTTATTTTTTGTTGTTGTTTGCATTTTTTTACATGCTGCACTGGGTTTGTAATCTCAACTCTGTTATATTGGTATCTCCAGCCCCCTTTGTGTGATGTCTTTTAATTTTCTCCAAGAATCACTGTTTGTGTATATGTGCTCTAGTGAACTCGTGTATAAACTGGGATCAGCAGCACTGGATTGTAAAATACTCTACTGAAATTCATTGTTGAAATTTCCTTGCATTGTAATTTCAGATACTCAGGTAACTGTAACAGTATCTCAGTAAGTCAAATACTTTTATAAAACTACTTAAAGAGCTGTTAGTCTCATTGTTCTTCCTTTCGTGTTACAAAGCACGCGTGTGCAAATAAGTGGTCCCTCTGCTCTCCTGGGAGTGAGGGGTTAGACTGCATGAATTTGCCCTTCTAGCAAAGTTTTGTAGGAATATTTCTTTCTTGAGACCACTTCTTGCATTGTTGATTGCATTGGAAGCTCCTTATGAGATGTCAGACACAGCTGCCTTGGGAGGAATAGTTAGCAACCGCAGGTACAACAATTCCTGAGCTTTCCATGCTCTTGGTGGTGGGGTTGCAGCTGGTGAGGCTGCTGTGGTCAGGTAGCAGTGGTACTCTGAGGGAGCTGGACTGGAGAAAGGTTCTGCAGGAGCCACAGCTTGAACATTTTCCCTGCGCCTGCTAGCAAAAATGAGGTATGACTGTGCAAGTTTGTGTTTTCTGTTTACAAATTACAGGGTGACAGGAAGGAGGGGGAAAAAAAGGCTTTGATGAGGCTGATCACTGATCCCTCTCCTTGAAGGAAGATGTGTCGTATTTCTTCTTGTCATCAGAACCTCTCCTCGTTACCATGGCCATTCAAAAATAGAGATTGGCTTTCCAGTGGCACTGCCAGCACTTGTGGGTACATCCCATCAGGTCTCACAGACTTGTTTATGGCCAGTTTATCCAATTGATCCCTAAACTGTTCCTCCTCTGCTGAGACCTTGCTGCACATCTTCCTGCTGGGTTTTTGCTCAGCTTTCTTTTCCAGATGTTCACATGGGCTTGGTTAATACCATTTTGTTAGTAGCAGGAGATTCCCAGTGTGCTTTCCTGTGCCAAGTTAAAACAGGCCAGAAAAATGGCCTTGTTTTCTGCAGTAGGGGCATGTTGAGTTGCCTCCCTCACATGCTTTGGATGAAACCGCCTAAAAGTGTGCTACTAAGTTGAGTAAACCCCAAATCGGACACTGCTTTGGGTAGTTAGTACAGCTATGAGGGTATTTCACACGAGTCTGAACTGTTTAAAGAGACAAAACCCACCAAAATGCAACTGCAATGCAACACATGATAAATGTGTGGTATGATAGATGTACAACTCAGTCACACCACTGCAGTAATTCCTTGCTGTTTTCTTCTGGAGGATGTTGCTAAGGTCAGCACTGGGCCTGGGTGGGGTTACTGATGGGTTTTTACTTGGAAGGATGGGAGTGTTTTTTTAGTTTAAAAGACCTGCTTGTCTGTTGACCAAATCTTAGTCACTGGTGGAATGAGAAGTTGAATCTAGGGTAGAGCATCTTTCCGCAGCCAAGCTTTAAAACTTAGTGCTGGGCTAAGAGGGGAGATGAAAATTTAAGTTAATTAGGTTGCAAAGCTGTAACTATGCCCTAGAAAACAGCGCAGTATCAGTTGGATCCTGATCCAGCGTTTGTTCCTGATCGCCGAGGAGGCCGGATCCTCAGCCTTTGAACTCTACAACAGAGCACAACTGCCAGGGCTCTGTTTCCTTTCGCCTGAGAGTAGTCTCTGCCAGAGCTGGAGCACCAAGATTGCTCATCTGCTCCATCAAATCCTGGCTTGCAAGCCACGTTCCTGAGGTGACGTTTCCTCTTCTACCCAGTAACACCGGCCTTCTGTCCCTGGTGCGAGCAGCCGAGGGGCGGCTGAATGTTAGCTTCTGCTGGCAGGGTCACGACGGGGCAGGGAGCAACATTTGAGCGGCGCCCAGCCTCCGGCCGAAGAGGGGAAATGCTACACCTGGTGGAGCGAGCACAGAATCCAGGGCCCCCCTCCCTCCGAGGGCGGGCCAAGCAGCCACGCTGTGCGGGCTGCCGGGGCAGCAGCCCCGTTACGCGCCTGGCGTGAGGGCCCCGCCGAGCCCTGCCCGCTCTGTCCCGCCTCCCGGCGGCGGCTGGAGCGTCCGGCCCGGGCCGCCCCCGGCCCCGCCCCCGTCACGGCGGCGCGGAAGCTGTGACGCTCCCTCCCCGGAACCGCGCGGGGCGGCCCCGA
>WBNH01011148.1:0-102278 GCA_013401255.1 Urocolius indicus | reverse complement strand
CGCCCGCCCGGTGCAGCCCCGGCCCGGCCCCTGGGGCGTGTGGCGGTGACGTCACTCCCGCTCCGCCGCAGCCCAGCGCAGGCCGCGCCGCCAGACGGAGCCGCCGCCCCGGCCCCGCCGCCCTGGCCGCCATGCCCTCGGACCGGCCCTTCAAGCAGCGCCGCCCCTTCGGTGAGCCGGGGCTGGGGGGAGTCCCCGCGCGCTGCCCGCCGTCCCGGCCCTGGGGGAGACCCTCCCCCGTCAGGGATCCGCCGCGCCAGCCCGGGCCGCGGTGGATCGGGGTTGGGGGGGGGGCGGCGATGTCAGCGCGGCTGCGACCCCCGCCCGGAGCCGCGGGGAACGGGCCCGGAGCCGCGGGCGAGTCGCGCCCCGGCGCGCTCGGGGACGTGTTCGGAGCCCCGCGGCCGCCCCGCGGCGCGCTGCCGTTGAGCGGAGCCTTTGCCTGCTGCGCTGGGCCGGTTGTCCCTCGGCAGGATGCAGAGCGAACGGGCCTCCGTGTTCCACAAAGCACGGGATAACGCGCCCGTTCCGCGGCAGCGCGGGCGGCGGGGCGGCTGCTCCGTGGCTGCGCCGCGTCCGCAGAGCCGCCGCCCGCCTGGCTCTCGGCTGCCGTGCCCGTCACAAGGAGCTGGGGTGGGATCGCGCCGGGCGCCGTGTGTGTGCTTCTGTCGGTCACGGCACGCTGAGCCTCTCAAAAGCTGCCTTCCCCGCTCCCTGGCTCGTTAGCTTGAGAGTAATTGTTGTTCTAAGAATGTGATACGCCCTCTCCTAATTGTTCCTGAGAGCCGGAACGGCTAATCCTGACATCATCCCCGTCCCTTGGCTGAATGTCCGTGCAGCGCGGCTCAAATGACAGGGAGGCCAGCAGAGGAATGACCAGCTCCGCCTGCCAGTGGAACCGGAGGAATCGTCAGCTGCTGTTTCTCTTGACCTTTGCCAGCTGCTGTGGGGAGAGGTGCCCGTTTCTGGCAGGTTACATCCCGAGCGGGTGTCAGTTGAGCTTTGCTGCCTGAATAATGCTGAAATTAGTGTGTTCATGCAAAACGGGGTCTCGTTTTGTGTCAGGTGCTGTTTAAGCACAGGTGTGGACGTGTTTCCTTACGGGACTTTTAGAACCGAACTGCTGATCCAGCTGCTGTCATGGAAACTGTAAATATTTGGTGATTTATTGGCATAACCCTTCTGGCCTCGAATGCTTTACCCAGCCTTCACCTGCCACAGCGACCTGGCCCAGGGAACGTGCACAAACAAGTGTAATATGAAGTCTGTGTGCCCCAGGATACTTTGCTTGGGACTCTGCTGTGTTCTCCTCAGCTGCCTGTTAAAGGCAGTAAAATCCTAAATCAAACCCTTAGAAACTCCCTGCGGTTAAATGGGTGAGGATCAGTTTATAAATGGTCAGGAGGGGTCAGGTTTGCCTTTGCAGATTGCTCAGACTTTGTATGAGCCAGAAGGAAAACAACATCGGAGGCTCAGAGTAGTTGCAAGAAAGCAGGATTAAAATAGCCCAAGAGGGAAAGAGGGCGGGTGAAGGAGTTTGGTGCCTTCGACTGCGACTGCTCCTTGTTTCTGTGTACTTTCCCCTGCCCTTTTGCTCTCTCAGCTGACCGGTCTGCAGAGCTCAGCCAAGGGGAAGAGAAGAGGGGGAGGAGGAGGTCTGGCAGCCCACGCAGTTGCTTTGGGTCAGGGCTGGAATTGCTCGGTTGGAGAAAGTAAATACAGCTTGTTTTCATATTGGAGTCATTACACAACAGGAGCAGGAAGCGATTGTTTGCAACGCGGTTGGAAGGGGCTGGTGGAAAACGTTGCCAGTGACACTGTACCCTCAGAACGGCTTTGTCTTTAAGACTTCAAAACTTTATGGAAGTGGAACGGTTCCAAGAAGCAGAGGAAAGGCAGAGTCAGGGCTATGACTGTTTACAAAAGGCACCCAGGCTCCAGTTTCCCCGCAAGTGGCTTGTTTAGGTCTTGGTCTGCCACCCATTGCTGAGGATTCTGCTGTCCTTAACACACATTTTCTCCCCTCTTGTATTTTTGAAAGCTGCTTCTCCATGAATTTCTCCCGGTTGTTCCTCTGCCTTGTCTTGGGTCTCTCCCAGATAGAACGTCTGGGTTTCTGTTTGTTGAAGGCTTGATAAAGAGAGTGGCTGGGACATGTCAGAGGGTTGAGACAAGGTGCGTTGAGGGCACCGAGCGCTGACTTTCTCCCATGATCTGATGGGCTGATGTGCTGTGAGCCAGTCTGGGCCTTGGCACATCTGCAGCAGAACATCTTGGATCTGGGTGCATGGGGGTAAAATCTGACAGTACCCCTTTGCTTTCATGTGCTGGACCTGACTGTGGACACTGAGACCCGTCTTCTGTGTAGGCAAATGCAGTGTAGGAGTCCAGAACAATTCGCAGAAGAGAGCTGTGGTCTGTGTCAAAAGAACAAGGTGTCCTGGCTGGAGGAGTGTGCGGCAGCCTGATGACACCATTGCACTTCCCATCGAGTCCGTCAGAGCACTGGGGAGCGCTCACACCTCCCACTGGTCTTGAAGTGGTTGTTTGGAACTGGCTTCTGTGCTGCTGCAAGGCTGCCAGCGGGCTTCAGGCTTTGTTTCCAATGCAGTATGTAACCAGTGTGGTTGCAGACATGGACCTTAAACCTGGGCTGATTGGCTGACTGGAAATGTGTTGGCCCTGGGCCCCAGCACCCTGCCGAAAGGGAGGCACTTTGTAGTGAGACGTGTCTGTGTGTCCTCTTGGTCAGCTGGAGCCCTTGGCTAGCTGACAAACACAGAGGTTTGACCTCAGCCTCTCTGGACTGACATTCCCATCCCAGGTTCAGTCCTCGGGGAGATCAGCCTTTAGTTATGGGAAGCCACTTCTCATCTACCAGTGGTAGATGAAGGCAGTGTGTGGAGCTGAATTCCCTCTGCTCCTGGCTCTGGGAAAGAGTGAAGCATTGCCTTCTCTGAGGACTAGTGTAAGCCAGCTGTGCTTGTACCAGTTGAAGGACCAACAGCAGATGATTTGTCTGTCTCGCACAGCATCCTGTGCTTGTCCTAACAGTTATGCTTGTTGGTGGCTTGCAGAAGCATCTTTTTCTGAGGTTGGCTGGTGAATCAGCTTGTCCTCATGCTCTGTGCTCGGGGTACTGCTGCTCTGGCAGTTGTGTATTTAGAGCTGGGATTCCTTGAAATGAAGCTGCTGTTGCCAGTTGATGCTCAGCTGCCTTTGACTTGTTGCGTTAATTAACCGAGGACATTCTGTGACATGAATTCATGTGTGGTTAATTACCAGCATTGGAGAAAATATTGGTAACATGAGGAACTGAACAAACATGCACAACAAATGGCAGCCAGACATGCAGACCACAAATACTGATTTTTAAACACATTATTCTTCTTTTCTATAACAACAGGTCCTGACTGGCAGCCAGGAATAATAAAACCTGCATGTCCTTTCTTTGTTAATTAATACTTTCTTCACTGGAAGAACTCTGAATATCCCCTTGAGCCATAATAAGGGTGGAGACTGATCAATCTAGGAGCTGTAAGACTGGTAGACACTTGCTGCCTCTGTTGTTAAGTAGCCATGAGCCATAGACAAGTCATCTCCCATGGCTTGTGTGTTCCTTCCTTGGTCAGTCCCAGTGGGGATCAGGGTCAGGAGAGTCACTCGAGGTCTCCCAGTGTGTCACCCTGCAGTGTGTAAATGCCTCCAGCTCTGTGGTCATGCAGTTGTTTGCTGCCTTTTTTCTTCAGAAGGCAGTTTGGAAATGGGCTTTGGCAGAAATAATTCAAGACTCTTGTGTCTGGCATGTCTACCCAAATAGTTCCTTCAAATCCCTGTGTGTCCAGGGAGGTTTGTGCACAAATAGCAGTGACCCTGCCTGTGCAGAGTCTCTGTGCACTCACGTTGTGGTGTTCTGCATTAAAATACAGTTCTGTCAGGAGTGGCAGTTTGAGCAACTTGCAGTGTCTTGAGTAGTGCTGATAAATGTGAGTGCATTCCTGCTGTCCTGGAGACCTGTAATTGTGAAGGTTGTCAAGATGGAAGGGAAGGTCAAGCAAAAGCTAGAGGGAAGCAGAGAACAACCTCCCCATGGTTCTTCTGGAGGGACCTTACAGTTCTTTTTCCAAGGCTAGTGAAACTGTCAATTAACCATTGAGCAAAAGAGCCAGTTCCTTAATCTGGAACTCTGGTGTAAATATTCCACATGCCATCCAAATGTGGAGCAGAAGGTATTGCCCATTCACCCCCATGCTCAGGCGCTGCAGTGAGTTGGAAGACAGTGAGTTGTAGAGGTGTTTGAATGAGAGAGGTCCAGTGCTCCTCTGTGCAACTGGAAACAAATGTCTTGACATGAATTTAGACCCCACAGTTGTTGTGTGGATTTGCCAGATACAAATACTCATTCCTGGAGCCTGGCTCAAAGTCACACTCAATTCGATTTTGAAACTACTAAAAAAAAAAAAAACCAGAGGTGGTTCATGTTTGTCTTTTAAAACACCCAATTTTCAAGCTCTACTCTGGAGCCAGGAAGATTGGGAACTTATGCAAATGAACAAGGCTGCTGAGCAGCTTCTGCAGTCACAGGTCTCCAGGAACTAAGCATTCAACAGCCCTTCCAGACATTACACATGATGTAATGAAGCTGTAACAATGACATAGTCATGCAGCCAGATGATCAGTTGGTCCATGTTCGGGTTGGCAATACCTTCTTGTGGTACTGGCACATCAGGCTCTGCATACACTGTGTTGCAGAAACACACTTCCCATCAGCCATGAAGTTCAAAACAATGTAGTTTGGTCCTGAGGTGTTCATCCTGTCCTGAGCCATTGATCAGAAGTCAAGTTTCTACAGCACTGCTGTCCTGTGTAGCCTGTTCTCAGTAGTGAGGAGAGCTTTCCCAGGACAGCCACACAAGCTCTGCCTTCTTCTCCTGGATCTGGGAGGCTCATCCCACAGTGCCACTGTCCTGAGAAGGAGATCTCCAGCGCTGGACAAGGACAGGTCAGCTCAGCTCTTGTGTGAGCTGTGCCATATACACAGGGGGGTATTTGCTGGTGGTTAGATGTGTGTGGCCTTAGGGTGATGTGATATTACAGAACTATTTATTGGTGTTCATCTGGAATGACCTGCATAACTAGCCTGTGTTCAGCAGTTGCCAGCTCATCCCAGCCACTTCCTCATTTCAAACTATCCAATTCCTCCTTTCCTTGCAGAAAATCCTTGCCCCTAGAGCCCCGGGACGTGGGGCCACAGGGCAGTAACTCGTGGCAGAGTCCCTACTCTGTTTTCCACACACAGCTCTTGCTGAGCTCAGAATCTGTTGACTTGGTGGCACGTTGATGATGTTTCCATGTGGTGGGTTTTTTAATGGGACTTTCTTTCCTGTTGGTCACAGGCAGCAGGGCTGGTGTAGAGTCCATCAGCTGCCCCAGGGCAGCACAAGTGCTTCACTACTGTCTCCTGAAAAATGCTGTCCCTTATGCAACTACACTGTTGGAGAACTTGCCATGTGTTTTCCTTCTGTTCCACCATCTGTACCTTGTGTCTGATGAAGCTCTTTTGCATCCAAGACTCCCCTTTCATCCTGTGCCTGCACAGCACAGACCCATCTCCCATAGTCAGGGTTCCTGTGCACTGATGGTTGAAAAGGTTCATGTTTGGAAAGTGTGGCTTAAAATGTTCTGCTCATTAACTGTTGTCAGGATCTCGTCCTGCAATGCCATGGGATACAGTGTGTGCCCACACCTTTGGAGCAGCAGCTTGGGAAGGCCCTCAGTCAAGAAAACAGCTGAGATTCTGGTGTTTTGGGCAATTTGCAAGCTCTGCTGTTGGTATTTAACAGTTGAAACAGCAGTTGGAGGAGAAATACGCAATTTTCCTGGCACATGCAATGCTATAAAATACTCCTGTCTTTCAAAAGGCCCTAGCAGGGAAATTTTGCTGGGAATAACCAATAAAGTGTGTGGTGTTAATGTTGCTGCCATCTTGAGCTGTCTCATGCTGGCACTGGGGAGAAGCCCAGCTTCCCTCATGGCAAGTGTGTGCTGCCTACACCTGGGAGCAGAGACAGTGCTTTTCCCTCTGTGTGCAGTTTGTTAGACTGTGCTCAGCTCCCTTGGAACAGCAGCTGGATGTAGCCCCTTCATCCTCTTTTGCTTGGAGCCCCTGAGCTGAGCTGTGGTGTTTTGCTTCTCCTTGCAGTGAGGAGGGGCCAGAGGAAGAAAACATGTAGAAATGGGCTGGGTTGTGTAAGACAGTGTGGTTCACTTTGTGTATAGGCTGAGGATTAACTTTAGCCAGGGCCTACAGAAAAGGGGAAAGTCTTAACCTCGGTCAGCACAGCTCTAACTTGGGAGAGCTGCAGGAGAAGAACAAAGCTTGTAAGGTGAGAGCTGTGTGTGTGGAAGGTGAGCTGCAGGCACTGCTGGTGAGGGGTGGAGGGAGTGTAACCTCTGTGTGGGGTGAGCTGAGGAGCTGAGCTGCTTCTCCAGCAGTGGCTCTCCCAAGGGCCCTTGAACAGCTTCTCTGTATCCCTGTGGCTTAGATTAGACTATGCATACATCAAACTCAAAGTGGTATTTAGAGCCATTCCTTGCTGTGTGATGTTGAAGATGCTTTCATGAGGCACAGGATCAATATTTAGCTCCCACTACAGGCACAGGAGGGTATGGGTGACCATCCCCTATTGGGGGAAATCTCATGTGCCTAAACTGTTGTGCACAGAAATGACTCTTGTGTGGAGTTTGGTGCAGGAGAGTCTCTCCCAATCCCCAAGCCTGCTTGGTTGGATCTCCAAGGCAAGGGTGGGACTGAGTGTGCTCCTTAGCAGAGCTTCAGATGTCCCGAGTCTTTGGAGACTTGAACAGCTTAGGTGGAGTTGCTCCTAACTGCCTTCCTGAAGGTTCTGAAGTGGGCATCTGAGCAGAGGAAGCGCAGGGCCATGGGTGCTTGTCTTTGCAGTCACACGTGCTTGCTGAAGGGACCCAGCAGCCCCTGGAGTCAAGCAGCACCTCTTGTCATTGCACTGTGGTAACCTGCAAACCCACCACTTCCCACAGGGTCCCCTGACGTCCGAAAGTCTGCAAAAGCCCATCTGAGCAGAGGGAGCAGGTCCTGGGCACATGGCAGCTCTTGAAGAGTGAGATGGGAGCTGCCACATCAGACTTGAGACTTGTTGAGAGCTTTATCACTGGTGGCTTTTGCCCTTAATTCCTGCGGAGTGTGGAGTCAGCAGGACCTGGAAGAATGTGCTTACAGCAGCACACTGGCCTCTCTCCCAGGCACCTGCAGTCTGCACCCCTCAGGGGACAGAGGCCTGTGGTTTCAGGGATGGAGTGCTGGGACATTGACATACAGCTGGGCAGCTGATGGACTGTTTTATTCTCATGTAGCATCTTTTTCAGTGTGATGGGGCAGGAGGCACCTCTGGCTTCTCTGTGGAGTGAAGGTGGTGATGGCTGCCAGCCCTGGGCTTCAGATGGTGATCTTCCAGGGAGCAGCAGGGGTAGCAAGTGTGTGGCTGCCGTTTGGGGCATGCAGCCTAGACTAATGGGATGCTCTGAGGTTATCTACATTACTAACCATGGTAACATGCAAAGGCTGCAAATTTGCCTTTGGCAAATTGCTTCTCAGACCCTTTCTCGTAATTACTTAATTGCTGGGGCTTCCTGTGCAAACTGTGACCCTACAGGAGATGCATCATGTCTCGAATGTTCATCTACATGACCATCTGATAGTTTGGAGAGATGCAGGATAGGGTGGATACTCAAGCTGGAAAAACTAACCAGCCATGAGGACACAGCTTTCTGCAGGCTCTGTTCATACCCAGTGGGACTGAGCTGGCTGCAGTCAAACTACCTAAATCTTGCCCCCTCATGCTCTGATCTGCAGGTTTCCAGTTGCTCTGTCCTGCTGAAGCTGCTGTGCAGGGAACACATGGCAGCTGAGCTCTGCAGAAGGGGAGCACGTGCTGTTGTGTTGGTGCTGTGCAGTGGGTGCTGGGTGCTTCTTGTCACTGTCCTCCAGTGTTCCTGCAGAGGCAGTGCTGTACCAGCATCACCTGCAGTGCTGATCTCTGTGTAACTCCTTGCTGATTGAGAGCTCGGGGGAAAATTGTATCACAGGAATAACTGTGGATGCCCTGGAGCATTAGATGGGGTGAAGAGGAAACATCAACTAAATCTTCAGCCATAAAACTCAAAACAAATATGTCTGAGTTTTCCATTAAATCCAAGTAATCCTGCTCTTTATGGACTCCTACAGAAGAAAGGGCAATTCCTAGCAAAGGGGTGTTTTCCTCTC
The DNA here is from genome assembly GCA_013401255.1 of Urocolius indicus. NCBI lineage: Eukaryota > Metazoa > Chordata > Aves > Coliiformes > Coliidae > Urocolius > Urocolius indicus. Next base: position 93,976 of record WBNH01011148.1, on the reverse strand, counting down.
AGGGGAGGCAGAAATGGTGCTCAAAACCTGTGTTCCAGTGATTTTTGTAGTCTTTTGACCTCTAGAGAAACTCATCTCTTCCCTAAGTCATGTCTAGCCAAATTAACTCATAAGCAATTAACTTATAACTGGCTAGAGGGGAAATGCTCAACATTATGAGGAGATTCACAAACACATGCACTTACCCTGCCCTACATGCTCCTGGTGAAGGTGAGGCTGTGTGAAGCAGGAAGGGGAGTCAAGCATCAGGTAACTGTGTGTGGCAGGATGATGCCATGGACAGGTCCTGCAGCACCCAGATCTTACCTTTCTAGGCAGTCTCTAGTCACTGGCCTTCACCCTCTGGTCTACAACTGTGCTCCATCAAACTGCTTCACTTCAGGTGAGCTGTTGTAGGCTGTGAAGCACTTCTCAGAGTAATGGTAATGCAAAGAGCAGTGTGGGTCTGCAGTGTCCCAGGAACAGCACCCACAGAGCCATACCTGGTGCTGGTGCAGTTCCTTGCTCTGCCTTCTGCTGCTTTGAGTTGTGGAAAGTAAAGGTAAAGCAGTGAGGGGGCAATGAAATTCTCCTGTAAGCTGGAAGAGTGTACAAGCTTTTGTGTGGGGCCTGTTGTGTGTGTCAGTAAACACAGACTCTGGAGGAAAATGGCTTAGCAAGTGTGAGAACAACTGCAGACAAAGCCTTGCACTGCATCCTTGCTTGTTTCCATGACAAGTCTAGAAATATTTTGTCAGGCCAATAGCTGTTGTGGCTGCTGTGCAGATCCATGAGGGTGAAGGAGTCCTCCTTGGCAGGGGGTACATTTTCTGGCCTGAGGCACTGTGCCAGGTAGTGCTTGGAAGTGCAAAACAGGCAGAAGGAAATGGCTGAAATCCAGCCCCAGTTGGAGAATCATCTCCTCTGGGGAAGCAGCCAGGAGACCCTAAAGCTGTGCTGCTGCCCAGCACTGGTGCTCATGAGCTGCATTTGCTTAAGAGGGGTTTAAGAGCAGAGGTTTTTAGTTCTTATGGTCTCATTTAACTCATTTGGTTTCCATGTGTGTTTCCCAGTTGTACCAGGCAGGGTAGCATGTCTCTGCCTTGGAGGATGACTGGGCTGGTAGGACGCCATGAAGGTGACATCTGGCTGAGCATCTCAGTACTGCAGAATGTTCAGCAAAGGTTTGATGAGCAGAACTTGCCTTTCTTTGGCTGTGTCACTCTGTCACTTTGTGCCTTGCAGTGTGGTCGCCCCGTTTAGGCCCAGCCAGGTGTTTCTGACTCGTTTGTTTCCTTGTTTCCCGGCAGCGGATCGTTGTAAGGAAGTGCAGCAGATCCGAGAGCAGCACCCAAACAAGATCCCGGTAAGTCATCCCGCTCACTGTTCTATCTTAGGGCTGTTCTCATCACCCCTGTGTGCTGCTGGAAAGCCTCCACCAGCCAAGGAGGTTACAAACCCTTGCTCCCCAGAATCAACAACAGGCTGCTCTCCGGCAGCCTCCGGTGCTGTGTGTGTGGCACCTGCTGAGCATTGGGCCATGTTCTCAGCAGTGCCAGGTATGGACTTTCTCTTAAACTTCATGTCTGCCCCAGAGGCAAGGAGCTGATTTGATCTCAAATCTACTTCCAAGCTTGTGCAGCAGGAGAAAGCTCTGAAGTGGCCTGAAAAACTCTGAAACAAAAGGTTGGTTTTGTTGCTGTAGCTCCCTGGCTTTTGCTGGGTAACCTGGTGAGGAGATCTCTGTGTTTGCTCAGAGGAAGATGTGCAAGGTGATCTTGGCTGTGTTGAAAACAAAGTGGCTGCCAGGACAATCCACACCACAGCCAGTCAGTCACACCCATTCTGTGCTTTCCCACCTACCTACACTTGTAGGTGAGACTCCAGGAGTTGCCTCCACTTCTTCTACCCCACATCAGACCTAATATTTGCCCTGGGTGTAAATATGCTTTTGATAGCCTAGCTGGGGATTTCCTTCTCTTCCTGAGAAGATGCACAACTTGGAGAAATAACATACTCCAGGCTTGCTTGAGTTGAGGTTTGCAATACCATAGCAGTATGACCAAAGACTGAGAGGTGTGTTCCTACTTCAGCTCACTCTCAGTGTTGGGTGAACATCAGGCTTGTCTTAAAATTGCCTCGAGTCTCTCAGGATTTAGCTTTCAAGGCTTAGTGTCTCAAATTGCTCTGGGCACATACTAGTCCATTCCTGCCTTGCTGTGCTCTCAGCACAGCATCTTCTAGTGGAAGTTTACTGCAGCAATAAAAAGAATCAGGAAGAGAGAAAGATGTTGAAGGCTTTGGGGTTCCAGCAGTGTTTGTGACATTGGTATCTCTAAAAGCTTCATCTGATTAGACCCTGGCACCGAGTTTGATGCTCTCTCTTCTCTTTTACATACCAAAATTCCTGCAAGCCATTGTCTGTAGCTTTCAGTGCTGGGGCTATGAGCAAAGCCTCCTGCTGCAGAATGACACCATGCTGTGGGGACGGCTGTGGGTTGCAGGCAGTGCAGGCACAGGGGCTGTAGGATGGTCTTGATGAAAGGCAGTAGCAGTGTCTGACAGGTGACTGGCTTCCCCAGAGGCACTTGGAATTAGCAAATGAGTTTGAGCCCACAGCTTAGGCAGAGTCAGGGAGAAGGTAGCCCAGGTCCCACCCGTACTGCTGGCAGCAAGGCACAGCAAGCTGTACTGCAGCTGCTGCCCTCTTCTTGCGTCTCTGGTTTCCACTCGGAGCCCTTGAGTGAATCCCTTTTTGATTTGACAGAGGGCCAGGAGAGTTTGCAGAGTGCATGGCCTGGCTTTGTGCCCAGGGAAAGGCATTTATCTCCTTTTTCCATGAAGTTATTTCCAGAGGAGGCTGAGGAAGGGGCTGTGCTGTGTACACATGGGGGGACTGCGTGGGGAGAGCTGGTGGTGTCTGAGCCGCCAGAGACAAAGCAGTGGATCACTTGGACTCTGCCTGAGATGTGGAGTTCTCTGCAAGCTTCTCATCCCAGGACACCTCACTGACATGAATAACAGAGACAGGCAGGAGCTAGGGGCTCCTGAATCTTTCCCTGTCCACCTTGTGCCAGGGGCTCCTGCCCCTTGCAGGCAGCTCCAGGGACTTCTTGGGTGGTCAGAGAAGCAGAGAACTTCCTGCCCTCACTCAGAATCACAGAATCTCAATGGTTGGATGAGACCTCAAAAGCTCATCCAGTGCAAACCCCCTGCCAGAGCAGGACCAGCTGGAGTAGGTCACACAGGAGCTCATCCAGCTGGGTTTGAATGTCTCCAGAGAAGGAGCCTCCACAGCCCATCTGGGCAGCCCCTGCCAGTGCTCCCTCAGCTCAACAGGGAAGAAATTCTTCCTTACGTTTCTTTGGGTATAAACTGGAAGAGGTTCCATTGCCCCTTGTCCTGTCATTGTCCATCCCTGAGCACAGCCTGGCTCCAGCCTCCTCACACCCACCCTTGATGGATTTGTAACCATGAATGAGGTCACCCCTCAGGCTCTTCTTCTCCAAGCTCAAGAGCCCCATCTCCCTCAGCCTTTCATCAGAAGGGAGCTGCTCCACTTCCTTAAACTGGGACCTCCATTCACAGCCTCAGCACATGCTTTAGAAATAATTTTCTGCCCTGTTAGAGGACAGACTGAGCTGATGCCTGCTCATCACACTCCCCTGCTGTCAGCTCTCTTTCTGAGCCCATGGAACTGAGGCCTGTTGAGGAGCAGCTGCAAGCTTTAAGCCAGCTCTGAGGGAGCCTTGGAGAGTCTCAAATTGCTGGGGAACAGCTTGTGCAGGGCAGCAATGGGATTAAAGCACTGTAATGCTAAATTCAGCAAGGCCTAGTGAGTCACAGTCTGTACTGCTGCAGAAGGTGGGTTAGGGGAAAGCCACCTCATGCCAAGGGAAGGCTGAGGGGGTGTGTGGGCTGTGCACAGAGATTTCTGTTAGGTTAGGTGATCAAAAGCCCATCTGCACACCTGAGCATAAAGAGGCAATGGCAGGTGAGGGAGCCAAAGTAATGCCCTGCCCAGCACAATGGTGAACACAAACCCAAATTACAGACTTGGAGGAACAGGCATTTTCTGGGCTTCTGCAAAGGCTGTTCTGGGAAGCTGCACACCCAGTGTCCAGGGCTCACAGGACTCAAGATGGATCAACACCTGAGCACCTTTTGTACTGAGGGGAGTTACTGAGTATAGAATAAAAGAATTATGTTGGAAAAGACCTATAAGGCACTTCAGTCCAACTGTTGATCCAGCACTGCCATCTCCACCACTAGCCCGTGTCCCTCAGCCTCACAGCCCCACAGCTTTGGAATCCCTCCAGGGAGGACTCCATCACCTCCCTGGGCAGCCTGAGCCAGGGCTTGAATTCCCTTTCAGGGTAGAAATTTCTTCTGATACCCAATCTAAACCTCCCCTGGAGCAACTTGAGGCTGATTCCTCTTGTCTTATCACTTGTTACTTGGGAGAAGACACCAACCCCCACCAGCCTCCTGTCAGGGAGTGTCAGAGAGTGCTCCTGTCTCCCTTCAGCCTCCTCTTCTCCAGGCTGAACACCCCCAGGTCCCTCAGCTGATCTTTGTGTGACTTGTTCTTTATCTTCCCACTGAAGGACCAACCCTCTGCTCAGGCAAAGGAGGACAGGATGAGGCTGTTGTCTGCATGTCTGTTGTCTCTGTGTATAGGTATCCATGTGTTATATAGACACTTCTGTGTGTGTGTGCCTCCTCGGAAAACATTTCCAGCCTTGCTGCTGGTTAGACCTGGGGGTAATGGAGCACTGGCAGCCTTGCTTCTGTCAGGCAGACAGATCTGGCCCCATTCTCTATCAGAATCCCTTTCCACCTCTTCACACTGGCTCCAGAACAAGGGTTAAGTTTATAAATACAGCCCAAGCTTTCCAGTGTGACCAGGCCCCCAGGCTCTGCCCTAAGCAGTGCCCAGCTCCTGTTATCTCTGCAGTGACATCTGTGGTGGGTTCCCACTGCAAGAGCAGGTGCCTCACACAGAGGAACCCCCTGGCCTCAGGCAGTAGCTTGCTGGGGGAGAGGAGGTGGCTTTGTATCCAGACTCTATGGCCACCGAGGTGCCACATTAGCATTTGATCTTGCATTTCCCCCCACAGGCATTTTTTGTGCCTTGGCCACCTGTTCCCATAGCTGGGTCACACAAATAGCAGCTCACGTTCCACAAACAGAAACCCTTGGAACTGTTCTGTATAGAGGGTCTGAGGCCCTCTGTCTGCTCAAGGCACAAGGCAGCTGCTGCTTTAACAACCAGGACAACCTTCTTGTCCCATTCTTGGACTAATTGGGAGTTTTTTCTTTGTGGGAAGGAACTGGCTGATAATCAGTCATTTGCCTTTGTTCCTGCGAGGTGTGAAGTGAGAAATGAGGCATAGCCCAGGTGTCCACGGCCCTTTCTGCATGTAAAGGTGCACAAACAGTGGCTGTGGAGCTGCCCCTTCATGCAAACTGCTGTCAACACCTTGAGGTCCTGATGCTGCCTCAGTGTTTGCCAGTAGCCAGAGCAGCATCTGTATACGTGGCTGTTGTGAGTATCCAGACCCTTGAGACTATTCATTGCCCTATAGGGAAAATACTCCTCTCCACAATACTCCAAGTAACTCAGATGAGATAGAGGAGGATGGGCCTGCTTGTCTTTGTCCTGTGCCTTGCTCCTAAAGGGAGGAAGGGATGCAGCAGGCTGATAAGGGACATCTGATGCTTGACTTAGGCTGTTGCAGAAAGTTATTCTTTCATTGGGTCCCCTTGCAAAAGGGGCTGAAGGAGCAATACCTGCCTTTCCCAGGCTTTTGGCACTATTGCTCAGTACTGAGAGGACACATGGCCAATGGTTGTTTTTCTTTTCCCAGGGAGGGTGTGGAGGCTCCTTCTCAGGAGGTTTCCAAACGCACCTGGACACGTTCCTGTGCCCCCTGAGTGAGGGGCACCTGCTTTAGCAGGGGCTTGGGCTGGATGAGCCCTTCTAACCTCCACCAGTCTGGGATTCTGTGAGAATACATTAGTGGACTCATGGGGCCTGCATATTCTGCTTGTCCAGATCTTGGACTCCTGGGTTCCCCTTAAGTGATCTTTGTCCAGGATGGGTCCTTCAAAGGCCATTTGGGTGCAGAGCTCTCAGTGAGGTGCCTCTCACCCCTCCCCACCTGGGAGCTGCCTGCAGTGGAGCTTGGCTCATCCTGGTGGGCCTTGAGATAGGCTCTGCAGTTTGAGGAGCTCATCAGACATTCCTAGCTCACCGAGGATGCTGCAGCAGCCCAGCCACAGTGTGTGACTGGGCTTTGGTGTGGGCAGGCAGCAGGAGCTACCTTGCTGCTGACAGGGGCTGGTATGTCGACAGACACTAAAGGAAAGGCAAATTCTCCTGATCCTGTCGGCTCCACAGAGCCATCTTGTGGGGATCTTGATCTCTGCATGCTGCTCCATCCCTCCACTGCCCAAAGGCATTTGCAGTCTCCCATCTATTTTTGGGAAAGACCTAGGAAGATGATTTATGGGACCTCCTTGCCTTGCAGTGGAGAATAACATTCAGTCAGCTCACAGAGGACAATGAACTGATGAGTGCCTGTGTCTGTCTGTGGAGAGAACAGCTCAGTACTGGAGAGATGTGAGAGGAAGGCATGAATTGAGCTTTATAAGTAATACCATGACTTATTTGAGCTGCCTACCACCCTGTTTCTTAGAACACAAATAGTACATTTAAAACAGCAGTTGTAGCTGTCAGCAGACACTCGTTAACAGAAGACATTAATGAATTACAATAGCAAGCAAACCAGATGGAAATCATTGCTTAGTGTGGCAAGAGCTTTCCCAAGCAAGAGCTCTTGCAGGGGAGGCCAGGTTGGGCTGTCCCCATGGTGACACTGTGTGAAGCTCCCTCACTGCACAGCTGTGGGCACAGGGGACAAGCAGCCACAGGTCTCTGATGCTTTTTGGAGTCACCCTGTCTGAGTGTTCACATGATGAATCCACACTCTCCCTTTCTGAAGGAATGCCTTGGGTAGCTTTGCAGTGCTGCCTGTTTGGGAGAATCTGCAGCTGTTGCTGAGCAAGCAGGGTGATCCTGAGCAGCAGCAGCCCAGCCTTGTAGCACAACAGGAAGATGCCTCTTGCTGTGCACCATGCACTCACTCATTTGCTCAAGGAAGCAAAACCTGCAGTGTTGCTCAGTCCAGAAACTAGGTTAAAATACACTTCACTCCTCTTCCAGATCTCCTGTGTGTTGGGAGAGGGAGGTAGCTAATCAGTCCACTAGTAATGCCTGGTGTTTCTCAGCCAGCCAGAGCCATTGGTGCTTTAGTTCACTTACCCTGGTGCTCTGCACCACCTGGCTCTGCTGAAGAGCTGTCTACAGACAACCTAATGGTCACTGCTCATGTCCTGGGATGTTTGTTTTCCTGTGAGAATGAAGCAAAATGAGCTCAGCCTTATCTCAACTTTCCTACTTGTGCTAGTTTGATTTGTGTTTGACCTTGAGGCCTGTGCTTGGGGCAAACTGTGTCTAAACCTGCCAATGACTTTCTCCTCAGGTCATCATTGAGCGCTATAAAGGGGAGAAGCAGCTGCCAGTGCTGGACAAGACCAAGTTCCTTGTCCCAGACCATGTCAACATGAGTGAATTGGTCAAAATAATCCGGTGAGTGGAGTGGCCCCAGCTGGCCTGCTGTGAGCCCATCCTCAGCCACAGGCCCTGAGTGTGGGGCAGAGGCAATGCTGAGGGGGGAATGGGGACATGGCAACCACAGCATCCTGGTGTTGTGATACTGACTGTCTGTGGGGGTTGAGGGCAGGCAGGTTTTTAGCATCTGGTGAGAGACCACAGCCTTGTCAAGACACTCCTTGAGCTGGTGAGGAGTCCACTCTCCTTCTTTTCTCCTTCTACTCAGATGGAAGAGGCCTCTCTGCTTTGCCCTTGCCAGCAGCTGTTGCAGAAAGGGGCTTGGCAGACTCTTGGCTGTGGAGGCCTTGGAGTCTGGAGCAGCTCAGCTGGGCTGACAGAGATGGTCCTGAGCATGTGGGAGGAGGTGCTGGCTGTGTAAGCCTGGCTCTGTGCAGGGGGCATTGCTGCAGTGCCTAGCCCAGGCGAGCTGACCCAGGCCCTCCTGCCCTTGTCCCCACAGGCGTCGCTTGCAGCTGAACCCCACGCAGGCGTTCTTCCTGCTGGTGAACCAGCACAGCATGGTGAGCGTGTCCACCCCCATCTCAGAGATCTATGAGCAGGAGAAGGACGAGGATGGCTTCCTCTACATGGTCTATGCTTCCCAGGAGACCTTTGGCTACTGAGGCCTGCTGAGAGGTGTCACGTGGAGACAGATGAACTGTGGCGTGCGGGCCCTTGGCCCTGGCAGATGACACAAACCAGAGGCTCATGAGAGGGAGGCTGTGCTGACTCCCTTTCCCTCCTCCCCTCCCTCCCCTTTCCATCCCCCTGTCACCAAAGAGGCTCATGGCGTGTGTTGGACTTGCACCATCCTTCACCTGTGTGTAGATGAGTCCCCCTCACACACCTGCAGACAGCGCCGCACACGTGGGGCCTCAGCCTCCTGTCCCTGCTGTCCCCCCTGTCCTATCCCTGCTGTCCCCTCCTGTCCCTCCCATCCCCTCTAGCTGCAATCCCTCTGCTCTGCTCTGCAGTTCTGCTGCCACAGCCTTGGGCCTGCTGTGCAGAGAGGCCGGGAGGCTGTGGCCGTGGCATTGGGCGCAGGCAGAGCCGCCTCTCCCCGGCACGCTGGCAAAGGGCAGGAGGGCAGCAGCAGCAGCAGCACCCACATCTTACCATTGCTCCCGGTTTTAATTGGTTTTAATTACACCCATATCAGATTCTTGGTGCTACTGAGTAGATGTAGGCGTCTCTGTAGGACTGTGGATAATGTACATCCTTTAGATTGGTTGGGTTGTGTTGGTTGGTTGGGGGTTTTTTAGGGGTAGATTGGAATGGGGAGAGGGGATCTTTCCTGTATTCTGTAGGTAAATAAATCAGGCTTCATTGCACTTTACAGCCTAGTAGGTGTCAGAGTGGAATGTCCTTTTAATTTATACAGGTTTGCCATATGTAGTGCTGCTCCTCTGTTGACAGTTGTACCTGCATTGTCTTGCTTCCTTTTTGTTTTTAAATAAAATGGACTTCCCTTCTCTCTGGCTGCCCGTTGCATGCAGTTCCTCAGCCCCAGGGTGGCAAACAGTTCACTCAAGGAATGTTGCTGATTTCTGTTTGCTGTGTTCTCGTCCTTGTTTCTCATGTATTATACCAAAAAAAAAAATGTATATGATAACCCCCCCACTCAGTTCAATCTATACAAAGGTATATATGTAAAAATATCTATAAAATAAACATGAGTTCAAGTCATGTCTCACAGGGATGTTCTGTTCCCATCTCATTTGTCTGTGTTGATGTGTTGCCCACGGTGGCTGGTGCACTGCCTGCCCAGCCTTTGGAGCTGCTGAGTCCGGGCTACAGCACAAATGTCTGGCTGGGGCTGAGGGACTGAGGCAAAGGGGGAGGCTCAGTTTAGAGGCCAGAGTGCTGGACAGTGATGTGGGAAGCGTGTTTATGCTTTGCTCTACCCACAGCGTAGTGCTTAGGTAAGCCTTTTGTCTCGTGACCAAGTTTCCTGATCTGGAATAAACAGAACCTAACCAAACCCAATCTGAGGTGGGAGGCATTTGCAAAGCCTTTGCTTCCAAAGGGAACTTGGAGCAGTGCATGAAATTCCCTGAACACTCAGTCAAAACTGAGTTTTCCAACTGAAGGCAGAGGCTGATGAGCACTTCAGTGTTTCCCTGCCCCTTTGCACTCCCCAGTAGAGAAGGGTTTAAATTAGTGTTTGAGTTGCAGCTGACTGTCTTGTTGATATCCTACATTTGCAGGGAATCTTCTGCCCAGGGAAGGAAGTGTTGTGAGGGACAGATTCCCCCAGGGTGCATCCTGAGGGGCAGGCACTGAAGAAAGATGGTGGGCAGCCAGCTGGAAGCACAGCACCCAGCAGAGGGTAGGTGAGAGCAGTTGCCCTAGTGGTGCAGGCAGCTGGAACAGTGATGGGGGTTGCACCTTGTTAGGCACCAGCCTCATGGTATTTGAACTCTAGACCCTGAGCTAAGGTCCCTTCCCATCCACGTCCCTGTGGGATGGGCTCCTGCAGGGGATGGATGGGGCTGTGCCCCATAGCAGTGTCAGCCCAGCAGATGCTTCTCCATGTGAGAGTTGGTACAGGAGTAGCAGAGGTGCTCAAACACCATGGGTTGGAGCCCTTGAGGGGCTACAGCAGCAGAGTTGATGTGTCCCACTCTCTCCATCATGGATGCAGTCACCAGGAGAGGTGCCAGGTCACCTCTATGGCTCTGCTATGTGTGACCTCAGCCAGCAAAAGGATGCTTTCAAAAGGCAGAGCTGTGGGAGAGGCAAACCAGCACTGCCTGTCAGTGTACCTCCACAGAATCAAAACAGTTTGGGACCTTTCACCCTGCAATAAGCAGAGACATCTTCAGTGCTTTAGAGACCAGGTCCGATGGGGAGCAGCTGAGGGAATGGGGGTGTTCAGCCCGGAGATGAGGCTGAGGGGAGGCAGAAAGTGGGCAGAAGCTTTACCATGAGCAGTACTGGGACTAATGCAGTGCCCAAACCAAAGTCATCAATTGACTCCTTTTGACTGGATGGGGCTTGGGGCAGCCTGGTCTGCTGGAAGGTGTCTTTGCCTGTGGAACTCGATGATCTTTAAGGTCATCGAACCACCTTCATCTAAGTGTAAGTCTTGGGTGTACTTTCCTGGCAGAGGACGGACAGACTCCAGCAGGAGCCCTTTGGGTTTGTGGCCGTATCTCCAAATGCTTCCACAGCTTTCTTGAGAAGGGGGAAAATGGGGAATTAAATATCCTGCAAAGAATGGGAAAACAGTGCAGGAGGGATGTGAGAGCTTTCACAGAGGCAGCAGCTGGCTTTTGCAGAGTCCCTGAAGAATGAGTCCCAGCACAGCTGCAGTAACTGAAGTATTTCCAAAGCAACTGCATCAACTTTAACTGTGATGTTCAAGTTAACAGGATTTACTAAAGTCAGTGGGGGCTTGTGTTGCATCTCCTTTCTCAATCTGAAAGCAGGATTACAGGTGTTTTGGCCTGACAGACTGTCTGTCCATGATCAGAAACACAGAAGAGGAGGATTTGGGACAGGAGTAACTCTGCTCTATTGCTCTAATGACCGCTGAGGCTCCATCTGAAAAAGCAGAGCACCAGAATGTCCTTCATGTTGGCAATTCCCATCCAGAGCAGAAAATCTAAGCCCAAAGTGTGTTGACAACCTCATTCATCTCATGTTGCCTTTGCAGAGGGGACAGCAACAAGCAGCACAGCAAATGTGAGAAGCCAAGTGAGGTCCAGGACACCCAGAAATGAGATCCTGCCCTTGTGGGTGCTGGAGAAAGGCTTTAGCTGAAGCATTTTTCTACAGTTTACAAAACTGTGCCTATGTTCAGTTGAGTTGCCCAGTTCATGTGGGTCATTTTGATTCCTAATGCACAGATGTTGAATTAGGTGTTGGCCTGGGGGAAATGCTGGGGAGAATGGATTGACCTAACCCTCCTCTGCACACATCCCTGCAGGGCAGCAGCAGTGTACAGGGAGCGGTTCCATGGGGACACTGGATCACCAAAAAGGAGGTTGGGTGGGACTCCCTTTATATTCATTCAAAAGCTGGTGAGATCTGACAGATCTGTGCCAGGAATGTTTGAAATGCCTTGGGGAGGACCACACATCTTTCTGCCAACCAGGACAAGCCCAGCGATGGGGCTTCTGCTCTTCACTGTGGTCTGTTCCTCTGTGACAGCAGAGCTGGTTTGGGCTGGGGCTGAGGGTGAGGATGGCTGGGCTGTGGTCCAAGTTCTGCGTTGTGCTCTGAGCACTCAGCTCCCCACACTGTGTCTCACGAGGGTGGAGGAGTTGGGGAATGGGAGCTGACTGGGGCCAGGTGCACACAGACAGCACTGGTGGCTTTGTCTGCACTCTGTGTGCTCACTGAAAGCTCTGGAGTCCTTAAACCTCCTGGGCCCAGCTGCCCCTGCCCATGTACCCTCCCTCGCTGGCCCTGGACAGTGCTCAGAGCAGGGGTGGCATTGCCTCTCCCTCTGCTCCTCTCCATGGACATGGTGGAGTCACCAGGAAGCTTTGCAGGTGCTTTATGGCCTTAAGGGGTGAAAGAGGGGCCTGCAGAAGAGCTCCCAAAGTCCTTCACTCTCCTCCCAGCATAATTAAGGAGACCAAACCAGCTCTAGGCTGTAATGGCCCAGAGCTGCTGAGGTGCTGGGTGCTGCAGGTGCCTGGCCCCAAGCTGAGCATGTGGCTGCAGGGCAGGAGCTGGGGCTGGCTGTGGAGCAGGGAAGTGCTCTGCCCTCCTCCAAGGCAGAGCCATGGCTGCTCTCAGAGCCCAGCTGCTGGGCTCAATGGACTTAAGGTTGGGTCGATTTTGGTCACCCTGACAGCCAAACACTTTCACTTGCTTTTGTGTTGTTTTTTTTTTTCCCCTGGCTTTCTTCCTTCCCAGCCACAGAGACACCCAGCCCTTCATCTGACAATGCTGCTTCCTCACCTTGAAATGGACTGCGGGCACAGGGCAGGATGGACTGACAGCTGGATGCTCCAGCATCCCCACGCTCACCCTGAACCTCAACAGATGCAATGGGCAGCTCTGCCCTCCAGTCCTGGGTGAAGGCTCAGGCCAGGCTCAGCAGGCAGCCTTCTAGAACTAGGAATTTCAAAAGGCATTGAAGGCACTGGCAGCAGCTGGCTCCTTCCCATGTGGTCACTGGTGCCCTCCAGGCATAGCTCAGGTGCCAAACGTGCCAGGGTTTGGAGGATCACTCCAGTGAGCACACGCACAGCTGGCAACAGGGTGTTAAGGAAAGGGCTGGAGAAGATGTAGAGCTTAAGGTGTGTTTATGAGCATTGTTGGCTTGTGCAAACTGAAACAGCAGCCTCATTTCTCCAGTCTGTCATGAGCTGGACCAGTGCAAAGTCCAGGGAGTAAAGGCCCAGATTTGTGCCCTGCTCATCTTCATCAAATGGGCAGAGCTGAAGCTTAGAAAGGGAAAGACAACTTGTCTGAAATAGAGGAAAAAAGTGTGTGTGTGCATATATGTATGGGAGAGAGGGAAGAGAGCAAAACCAGGTTAGAGTTCTTTCTTTTATTATACAGGATTGTATGTACAAGGGCACCTTTCTCCCAAACATCAGCCTCACAGTCAGTTCATAGCAAAAACTGCAGCTCATCCCTCAAAGCCTAGAAAACAGCTCTACAATGGCTCAGTACAACACAATAGGGAAACTGTACAGGAACCGGCCAAGGGGAGGGGAAAGCACTGCGATCCCTTCAGTCCCTCCTGAACCACTTGAAACCAAGAAATGCAAATAAAACATTGTGCTTCAAGAGCCATGCTTGCTCCAGGATGGCCCTTGGGGGAGGGAGGCATTGCTCCTGGGGACCTGTTTTCCTCATCACCCCTTCAAAGAGAGATGTGGTAGAAAAAATCTGGCTTTGAGTGCTGGAGCAGAAAGCAAGAGTCATCTCTCAGAGCACTCTCTGACCTGGGTGGGGTGGGGGGCACGTGTTTTGTGGGAGGGTTTGATCAGGGAGAAGATGTGGACACCGTTCTGGATTCAAAGCACTGATGTGTGTGTGTCTGTGTGTTTCGGGAGAGGGGAGGCGGGCAGGACACGTCTGATCTGAATAAAGTGCTGCGTGAGTTTCAGTCCCATCTGCCTCTGAACTCAAGAGAGACTGGATAAACCCAGGAAGGAGGAAGGAACAAGAGGAGAAAGGCTGAGACACCCCTCGGGTGCTGCGTCGTGAGGGGCTTCCCACGACAAGCCGCATGCTGGCTGCTGTAGGCCTCTGCTGGCAGGCTGTGGCCCGGGGCACAGGCAGCTGGGCTGTGGGGAGGCAGGGCAGGTGCTTGCAGGCCCACATGCATGGTGCTGGGGATGCTCCCCGGGAGCAGAGCCCTCTCTGCGCGGGCCCTCGGAGCGCTGCAGCGGGCCAGGGCCAGGCCGGGGCCGTGTGAAGGCTCAGTGAGGCTGGGGCAGGAGATGTGAGCGCCCTGGGGAAGGAGCTGACGTGTCTGGCAGAAGTGGGTGGGTTTCCATCCCTTCCAGGCAGCAGCCAGCCCAAAAAAATGGGTCTCATCCACACAGGCTGCAGAGACTTGCACGGAGTGGTTTTGCAGCGGAGGAGACCAAACCACTGCAGATGATGTGTTTTGTTTCTCTGCCTTGGGAACACTTGCTTTCTTGCAGACTGCTTCCTTTCCCTTTCTTCCAGCAGCTGCCAAGAGCAGAGCACGAGCAGCAGCACTGACTCCTGTCCAGCTGGAAGTGAGCGTGTGCCCACGGCAGCTCATGGGGCAAGAGACGGGACAGGAGGTGGCGGTTCTGGGAGGAGAGCTCACCCCAAGCCCTCTTCCTCAACAGGAGAGAACACAAATTGTCCAAAGTGAGACAGTGCTTTTTCCCCCAGTTAGCAAATGCTCTGGCTCTCACCTAGCACAGGAAGAAAATGTCTTTATTGGGTTAGGCAAAGCTCCCCCTCCTCTCCTCCAGACCCACATCTCTGACTCGTGCTGACACTCCTGCTTTCCAGTCAGTGACAGTTCTAATTTGTGCAGGGTTTGGCTCCTGCCTCTGCTGCCTGCAGAGCTCCCAATCCATTGCACAGGGGAGTGGGGATTCACTGGGATGATGAGTTTCCTTTGTCTTTGCTTTACAGATGGATGGAAGATGTTGGGCCATGTTTCTCCTTTTGAATGCCAGGTAACAGCAGCACTTGGATTCAGCTTGTCTTGCTCAGCGTGCCAGGGCAGGGTTTAGCCTCATGTTTTCCTCACACTGTTGCTCACTGCTGTTCTGAATAGGCTGCAAGGAGAGATGAAGGAAGGGGGCAGAGAGGGGTGGAGAAAAGGTACATAATTTTCCTTGAACCTCAAACATTTGTGATTTAGGAAAGGGAGTGAGGAGCTGGTCAGTGTCGCAGCTGAGCAGACAGGCTCAGTGCTAGGAAAACACAGGGGGTCACTGGGAAAGAGCATCTTCTGAAGCAGCAACCCTCCACCCCAAGATGCGTGGAATAAAAGCTTTTGCTTTCAGAATCAGCCTCCAAAAGCAGTGTGTGAGCTGTACCTGGTTACTGTAGTCTGGCTTCCTCCACGTCTGTGTAATGGCTGTTCTCCTGGAGGGAAAAGGGAACCAGAAAGAGTAAATCACCACACGTCCCTCGTGCCCTGCCTGGGTCCCTGTGACAGCCCTCCTGCAGGGACCAGCTGCTTCCATCTGTGGGAGCTGGGATGCTCAGTGTAGTACTAGGGCTGTGCCGCTGGCAGACAGCCCCAGGCAAGAGCAAACATTTCCTCTGCATCCTTTTGCTGTGAGGGCTCTGCCAAACAGACCTGCAGTGTGTGGTTCCTTCTTGGATTTTAAGTCTTGCTTCTGCTGAAGCTCAAAGGGCCTGGAAGGAAGTGAAGGCCACATTCCCTTGTGGGAAGCAAGGTGTCTGATGTGGGATACTGGAGTCAGTAGCTCCAGTGGGCACGTCCCAGGAAAGGTCTAGACCTTGTGGCACCAGTTGCTGTGCTTGCTCAGCACTTCCATAAACATTACTGGCTGTGCTTGCAGTTTATGCCTTGTTGTGGCACTGTGGGAACTAACTGGGGCCTCAGAAATGGCAGCACCAGGCAACAGGCATTCCTGTGCTCCTGGAACTGCCCCAATACACCAAGGTGTGACCAGCCCACAGCAGCAAATCCTGCACGGTGTAATAATGACTCTGCTGTTGAACACAGCAGCTGTGTGAACCGTCTGCAGCAAAACTCATCACTCAGAATGATAACCCTCACAATAGTCATCACTGCCAAGGCCACAGTCATGGTGCTGTCGTGCTGAGCCACTTCCCATGCAACGCAGCGTGTGCCAGCCCTGGAGCCATCCTGCAGGGCAATGCCATGAGAACACTCAGGTGCCCAGCAGTAGCTTTGTATCTTCTGCACAGACCTAACTCTAAGGTGCATATGGAAATAAATCCAGGACGTGTCTGCAGAGGATGCCAGGTAATCTGGAAGGTCCCACCTTGTTAGCAGCAGGCTGGTTTACAGGACATGGGAGGAGATAAACAGGTTTCTACAATCAGGGAGGCCAACAGGGTCTTTGCAGAGACCTTGCAGGGGAAAAGCCTGAGGACTGCAATGCAGAAAGAAGGGACAGCTGGAGACTACACTCAAATGAGCTGTGGAGGGAGAGTCCCAAGTGAGGGATGTCTGCAGGCCTGTGACTTCCAGCAACAGAACAAAGGCTCCTTCTCTGCAATTACAGAGCAGGCAGTGCCCTGGGAACAGGCTCTGCAGGAAAGCCAGGTGAGGTGGTGTGTGCCCTGGGCAAAGGAATAGCCCAGATGAAGAGGATTTGCCTTGGAACAGGTGATGAGTCAGCTGAGAGCTTGTGGGTGAGGATCAGGGCATGGACCAACATGGGTGACATCACCAGAGGCATCTGCTATAGACCAGCTGATACAAAGTCTGCTCAGGATGGCTACAGGAAGCCTCCTGATCACAGGCCCTTGTACCTCTGGCATCTGGTGGAAGGGCAGCAGGGCTGAGTGCAAGAAGCTCGGGAGATTTTTGGAGAGCATCAGGAACAGCTTTTTGTCACAGCTGCCTAAGGGAGACATTCTTCTGGGCTATTACTGATGACTAAGAAAGAACAGGTCAAAGATATGGAGAGAAGCCCTGGCTGCAGTGCCCACGAGACTGTGAAGTATCCTGGGAGAAATGATCAAGATAAAGAGCAAAATTGAATCCCTAACCTTAGGAAAGCAGATTTTGGATTGTTCAGGGATCTGCTTGGCAAAATGCTACAGGAGATGTTCTGGAGGCCAAGGAGGCCATGGCACCTGGTCACAGCCTGTTCTGATGGCAGCTGGTAGACGTGGCAGGAGGCCAGCATGGATGAGGAGAAAGCTCCTCACTGAGCTTTTTCCTACATGAAAAGTCAGAACCTTGAAGACGGAAAGAAGAGCTGAGGGAATAATATAGAGCCATCCCTCCAGTGTGCAGTGATGGAGTCAGAAGAGCATCTGTAGCAGCAAGGGGAAATCCAAGGAAAGTGTAAGCTCACTGCTCAATGGCGCAGGGGGCACAGGGACCCAGTGACAACACAAATGGAAAAGGCCAGGGTACCCAGTGCTGCTTTTCTTAGTCTTCTTGGTTTTCACTGTCTTGGTCTGGCTTCTGGCTTCCCAGGTCCCTGAGCCTACTGACAGAGCTTGTGGGAATGAAGCATTACCTACTTTATCCTTCCTCTGCAGAGCTCCTTCCCTGCCCACCCGCTCTGAAAAAGGCACAAACCCATGCTGGCAGGGGGACTCTCCTTATCCTTCCCCCTGGGGGATGCAGTGTGTATTTTGGACTTCATTTCCCCAGGTGGCACTGGAAACTTCACTATTTGTGCACAAAGCCGGGACAGCCAGTTTTGCCCTGAAAGTGGGGCTGAAGGGAGTGTTTGCCCAGCTCCCATTGAATTTCAGTGGAAATGGTGTAACTGACTCCCTTGGGGTCTGAAATGCTCCCCCTGACCCAGCTGGAGCTCACAACCCTGTGATGCACTCCTCTGCTTTGCCAGATTTCCACATGAGCTCTGGTTCAGTGAACTCCCCTACAAACAGGGATGCTCAGGCCTGCCAGTCCCAGGAGACATCCCATGGGTGTCTACAGTGAGTTTCTCCTTCATTCCTACCATCTGTTTCCCTCAGAATTCAAACCTGATCTTCCTTACCCTCACCGATGTGGAGATGGAGGACAGCTTCTGTCTTTCTTCCTTGTGGTGTCTGTTATGATGCCGCCCCTTAATCATCTCACATTTACCAGGAGTCATGGACTTGAGCTGTGAGGCTCCAGAAACTGAACCAGCTGAAAGGCACCATTCAGACCTCTCACCCATCAGGATCAAGGTAGGGCAGAGTAGAGGAGTACAAAGGAGCTGGGAAGCGTTCCGAGTTAGAGGAGCTTTTTGGCCATGGGAAAAGTGCTGTGCATGAACAATGTGCTGAGAGAGTGAGGAAGAAGAGAAGGATGCTGAGCTTCATCCTCACTTCTGAGATTCTGTATTCTGCTGCCAGCAGTGCTGGAGTGGGGAAGGAGTGGGACTGTTGCAGGGGTCATTCAGCACAGGTCCAGAGGCTGCCTCAATGTGCCCCAAGGCTCTGTGGGAGTCAGCCCAGCTTCTTAGGAAGAGGCAGCAAGCAGGGCTGTCCTTCCCCCTCAGCACTCAGCTGCCCTTTGCTTGGGTCTGCAGCTGATCCTGTTCTTAGAAGAGTCTTAATTTGGGATAAATGGCAGTGGCCTGTATTACCCTTACCCTCAGTGCCCAAGAGCAGGGCTCCCATCCAGATGCTTTTTAGGCACAGAAGTTGCTCACTGGGTTCCCTGGGAGTGACCATCTTTGGGGCAGGACACCACTGGGGCTGATGTGTGCATAACACCAGGACAGCTACACTGCAGCCTGCCCTTGCCATGGCTGTCCAGCTTCATGCACAGCAGCTGTGGCTTGCTCAGACCTCACAACCAGGTGTCTGGTCATTTGGTGCCCATCCAGACCAGAGGCCCCTGCAAATGCCCATCCTTAGGAAAGCGCAGTTAGCATCACACAGCCCATCTTTGCCACATGTTTCAGTCTGTTACAGAACAACCTGTTTCAACCATCAGTTGTGAAACCAAAGGTAAAAGTGGTCCAGATTTCAAGAGCCCATCGTGTTTCTTCAGCCTCTCCTAGAGGTGTTTGCTAGATCAAGGCTTCTGCAAGCAGCAGAACAGTTTGAAGCACCGAGCTGTGAACGACTGTGGGTTTTAAATACAGCAACTTCTTTTGAGGAAGGAAAGCCTATTTTTTTTTTTCTGGGCATTTATTAAGTTCCAGTAAAAACTGTGGTCTATCACTGAACTCCTTCAGCTGGAGGGATCCATTACCCAAACTCTCTTACCAGTTCGTCTTCACACTCATCCCGTGCGAGACCTTCCTCCTCACCCTCGTCCCCGTTCAGCGGCTCCTCCGTGTTGGCCTCTGCCTCTGATGCTGTGTCTTCCTGGGAGATTTCGCTTTTGCTGCCATCTGCCTTCTTCCTGACCTCTGTGAGAGCGAGAGCCAAGGCACCAGGATCAGGGGAAGCAATGTCCACAGCCTGGGGACATGAATCCAGTGGGCTTCTAAATTCACTTGGTAGGTAAATACCAGCTCTAGGGTTTATTTTTCCTGCAGCCCTGGAGAGGGCAGAGCAGGTCGTTGTTCTGTGTCCCTCCAATGTGGGTGTGGGAGTCAGAATGTAGAATACAGACCAGGAATAGAATAATAGAACAAAAACAGCAACTAAAAAAGATACAAAGTATATGACAGAAGAAAAAGAAAACCATCCCAGTCACCATTTAAAACTCAATCCCATAACTCAGGGAATTCTGACGTTTAATTTGGGCCCGTGATTCTACCCTGGAACCCAGGGGCTTGGCAGAGCCTGGAGGATGCTCTGAGCTGGAGGATGCTCAGGGAAGCTCTGCAGAGCACTTCCCTGTGCTGTGCCCATCCTCAGCCCGTCCCCGAGGCAGCGGCCCGGCCCCGCTGACCTGAGGACAGCTTCTGCTCCTCAGCAATCTGCTCCAGGCGCCCCAGCAGAGCATCGATGTTGGATTTGATCTGCGTCAGCTCCGTTTTGATTGTCTGCAGCTCGCTGCACTTCACTTGGAGAAAGAAAGGGAAAAAAAGGCATTTAGTGCCTGGCAGAGCATCTGAAGAGCCTGCCTCACCCCTCTGCCGGGCCCACATCACCTCACCAGGCAGCTTAAGAAATCAACCAGAACCTGCCTGCTAGAAGCATACTCCTGGCACCCCTGGGGTCAGCTGTAGGGATGCTCACATCTTGCTGCATGGCTTACTCAAGTAGCCACAGTGTGTGGTGCATCCACACAGCTTCCAGGGCCCTGTGCAGGCAAGGGGAGGCTGTGCTCTCCTCCACCAAGCCCTTGCTGCCCGGCTGCCTCTGAGGGCACTGGCACTGAGAGCTGGAGGGGCTGCAAGTGGCTGCATACACCCAAAAAAGTTTGTGTGGCTGCTGTGCAGTCATGTTGTGGAGGCTGACACAAGGCCTTGGCATGCTCAGGTTGGACTTGCATTAAGAAGAGTGTGGGAAGCAGGTCAAGGGAGGTTCTCCTCCCCCTCTGCTCTGCCCTGGCGAGGCCTCATCTGGGGTCCTGTGTCCAGATCTGGGCTCCCCAGCTCAAGAGGGACAGGGAACTGCTGGAGAGAGGCCAGTGCAGGGCCACCAAGATGCTGAGAGGACTGGAGCATCTTTCTTTTGAGCAAAGGCTGTGTGACCTGGAACTGTTCAGCCTGGAGAAGGGGGGACCTCATCAACACTTACACATATTTAAAAGGTGTTTGTCAGGAGGATGGGGTGACACCTTTTTCTGTTGTCTCACGGGGTAATGGAAAAAAGCTGGAACACAAGAAGTTCCATTGGAAGAGGAGGAGAAACTCCTTTGGTGCTGAGGTGAGGGAGCCCTGGCCCAGGCTGCCCAGGGAGGGTGTGGAGGCTCCTTCTCAGGAGGTTTCAAAACCCACCCGGACACGTTCCTGTGGCCCCTGAGCCAGAGGAAGCTGCTTTAGCAGGGGCTTGGGCTGGAGGAGCTCTGCAGAGCCCTTCCAACCCTCACCATGCTGGGATTCTGTGGCTTGTACCTTCCCCAGCTGCATTCACAGCTTGTGGGCTTCCAGAGGCCCTCGCTTGAGCTGTTGCCTCCAGATGGTTTTAGGATTGTTCAGGTTTCCCCTGGGAGCATCTGATCCCCCGGTGAACACCCGAGGGTCGGAGGTTCATGTGCTCAGCAGCCTCCAGGCCATGCCATGGCAGCCCACACACATACTCACACTTCAGCTTGGCCGAGCTGTTGGCGATGGCGGCTGACCTGGCGAAGAGCTTGACGGGCAGCGAAGCCTTGACACGTCGCACCAGGGGAATGGTGACACGCGGCCGCTTCACGGGCACCACCCGCGGCACCGGCGACACTCGGCCCCGGTACTCAAACAGCCTGGAGCAGGGGGGAGGATGGGGGCTGATGAAGGCCAAGGGCATCTGGCTTGGATCAGCACTGGGGTGGCAGCAGGGGCAGGGCAGGTATTGTCCCCTGTGCTGGGCCCTGGGGAGGCTGCAGCTCCAGGGCTGTGCTCAGTGCTGGGCCCCTCACTCACTGCCACAGGGACACTGAGGGGCTGCAGCGTGGCCAGAGCCGGGCACAGAGCTGGGGAAGGGGCTGGAGCACAAGGGTGCTGGGGAGGGGCTGAGGGAATGGGGGTGTTGAGCCTGGAGAAGAGGAGGCTGAGGGGAGACAGGAGCACTCTCTGCAGCTCCCTGACAGGAGGCTGCACAATGAGGTAGGAGTTGGTCTCTTCTTTTCAGTAATGAAGGACAAGAGGAAACGGGTTCAAATTGCCCCAGGGGAAGTTTACATTGGACATTAGGAAGAACCTTTTCACCGAGAGGGTTGTCACAATCATTGGAATGGGCTAAACGGGGAGGTGGAGTCCCCATCCCTGGAAATATTCAAAAGACACAGAGCTGAGGTGCTGAGGAACATGACATAGTTTAGTGATGGGCCTGGCAGTGTGAGGTGAGGGGTTGGACTTGATGAGCTTAAAGGTCTTTCCCAACTGTAATGACTGTGTGGTTCTATGAAGTGGCCCTGCAGCACCCCCAGCCCTGCTGCACCAGTGACTGGGGGCACAGCCTGGCCATATTGCCCCACTGCTGGAGCACCCTGCACCCCACCTCACTGCCCAGGCAGGAGCTGTGCTGCAGGGAAGACCCTTCCCCATAGAAAACCCCATGAGGCTGATGTCACTCTGCTCACCTGTCATAGAAGTCATCTCTGTAATAGTCATAGTCGAAGTCATAGCCACTGCAGAGACAGTCAGGATAGTAGGGGTTAATTGGTGCTGGTGAGTTATTATTATTACCCCTCCCTCACCTGCTGGGCCTCCCAGGCCCTT
The DNA here is from genome assembly GCA_013401255.1 of Urocolius indicus. NCBI lineage: Eukaryota > Metazoa > Chordata > Aves > Coliiformes > Coliidae > Urocolius > Urocolius indicus. Next base: position 71,923 of record WBNH01011148.1, on the reverse strand, counting down.
TATTTATTCCCCTCCATAGGGGAGCCCCTGCCTTTCCACCTGGTAGGACACACACGCTCATCCTGCTGGCTGTGAGATCTGCAGGGAGGTAAGCTGAGCCTAGGACAGAGATTTGGGGGAATCAGTGCACTGGACAAGGTGATGCTTGCAGCAGTGATAACCCAGCTCTCTTGAGGGGGAACAAGAAGATATGCATGTGGAGTAAAAACCTATGTGCTGGGGTAGGGAGAAGTGTCTGCAAGCACACTGTGGGAATGTCTGCTGAGGCAAAGGCTGGACCTGGGGAGGAGGACCACCTCCAAACCCACCCCAGGCAGAGGGGCTGACAGCACATCCAGTAGCTGCTGTCTGAAAAGCATCAGCTGAATTCATGTTCAGTATCACTGGTATCCCTCTGTCCTGCCTTTTGTACAGCAGCCTGTGCCTGGCTCAGGAGGGTACTGACCTGCTGTAACCTGTAACCCCTGTGCTGGGCCCTGGGGAGGCTGCACTTGATGATCTTAAATGTCTTTTTCAACCATAATGATTCTGTCATTCTCAGCCTTGTCCAGTTCTTTTTTTATACCATATATAATTGTTGGGGGAGTAGTCAGGAAGAAGGGGATATTCATTACTTTAAAATCTCTGCTATTGAAAATGTTTTAAGCTCTCTCCTCCCAGTGAGATGCTGCCCACATCCTGTCTTCTGAAGCTTGAAACTGCATTTTAACCCAGAGCTGGAGCAATGCTTTCTCATTCCCTGCAGACCCAGCAACATGCTTTCTGTCTCTTTCTGTCTTCCTGCAGCTGGTTTGTCACAAGGAAACACAAACCACGAGATCACAATCAACAATCCTAGCTCTTCAGGGACAAGACCCACTCTGGTGCTGCCTGCTCAGCAGCGGGGAAGGACAATGCTGCTGCACATACCAGCACCACAACTAAACAGCATCTGGTTCCCTTGTGTGTCACTGGCTGCATTAATGCTGCTTAAATAAGAAATTGTGCTGACGTTCCCTCCTCTCTGCTTTGAACAAAGAGAATGGTTATTGCAGCCCCTTGAGAGCAAAGAGCCTGTCCTGCATCCTGGGACTGTTTGAAGTGGCTTATTAAAACCAGAAATATCCCATGGGAAGAATGAAAGAGTGATGAGAAAGATGGAGCCAGGGGAAACTGGGGCATGGGGAGAGGGAAGAATGAGCACTCAAGTATGTAGCTGAGAGTAAATGTGGTGTCCTGCATCTCAGGAAAGAAGTGACAAAAGAACATGTGTCTGCCCAGGATGGCCCAGGAAGCACTGGGTGGACCAGAAATTGCAGGCTGGACCCAGGATGCCTGTCCAACCAACCCAATGGTTAGTTTCAGTCACTGGCTGGTTTCTTAAATGGGTGTTTTCCAAGCTCCATGGATGCTCCTTGTGTTCCCCGGAAGCCTGTGACAGCACCTGGAGACTCAGCTGATGCCTTGGGGGATGTCTGGAGATACTGGAACTCCTCTGAGGCCAAAGGCACTTGGCACAGGGGGTTAAGGATGAGAAGACACCATTGTCACCCACTGCCTGTGTTGGGGTTTTCTGCTACCACCACACAGTGCCAGGTGGCCAAGGAGGAGGGGTTTTGTAATGCTGGACCTTGTCCCTGAGCAGCCAGGGCTGGTGGGGACATGGAGAGCAGCAGGGCTGGGAGTTGTGACCACGGAGGCTGTTATCACCAGAAGCCTTCTGAATTCAGCTGCATGGTGACAAAAGCCATGTTGCTGACAGTCTCAGCATAGATGAATTTCAACATCCTTTCAGCCTTGGCATCCTCTTCTTCAGACCTGCCTTGCAGACAATGTTTCTGCTGGGTGCACCTGAGACGGATATCCTGGCAGCCTCTGTCCCAGCCATTCTGTGACCTGTACTGATGTCCTTGTGTGCTTTTCTGAACTGAAAGGGAGAGGCAATTCCTAACACACCAGCAATATAACCAGCCTGTCTGTATGGCTGTGGAGTTGGGCAGTGTGGAACAAAGAAATGTATTTTCGTGGAGATTTTTGTGATTGGTAAGCTGGAAATACATCAAATCTCCAAGCAAGCAGTTTCCCTCAGCCCAGCAGTCTGTTTGGATTACCAGAACTGGCTCCAGTTCTGTATGAATCCAATAAACACAGACTCCCTCCCTTTTTGTCCCCTTTAGATGCAATTTAAATAATAGTGCTGCAATTCTATAATGTTTGTCAATCCTGACAGGCTGTGGTGAAGTGCTTCTGGCATGGAGACAATGTTCTCTGTAGCCACAGGCAAGGGAAGATGGTGGCATCTCTCTGTGGTTCAAGGACTGCAAGTAGAACAAAGTAGTGTCTTCATTCATGGCAAAAATTCCTTCCATGTGCTGCTGCTCTTGCTGGGAAGCTCACTGTGGCTTGGAGACCATGAGGCAGCTTTAGACCGTTTGCTCATGAGCAACACAGAGTTTGGGGGTACTTGGCAAAAGTTTGAAATGCCTGCACTCCTTTCTACTCATGTTCCTGGACTGAGATGGCTTTGCTTCCAAACCTTGTCTCCCTGGAGAGAGAGGGCTGGAGAGGAGCTGCAGCCTCAAGGCCATTGAATTGGCATTGCTCTGCTGCTGTCAGCGCTGTCCCAGGCAAAGCCTTGCATCCAGGAACCAGAAAATACCTGCCAAGCGTGAGATGGTCCTCAAGGAAGGCAGCAGGTTGAAAGGAGGGAGGTTTGGAAGTCTCTGACTCTATGACCCTGCTCTAACATGCCAGTCAGGTCATGGCTTAACAGATAAGGTCAGAGAAACAGTGGCTGAATGCTTTTACCAGCATCCTTGGAAGTCAGGCATTGAGCAAAAGGCAGGTCTTTCAACATGAATGCAGAATAAGAGGCAGAAGAGGTGAGTGCCTTAGTGTGGGTGATTCATCTGCACATGGTGTGCTGGAAATTTCACTGCACATAGGGTAAACCTTCCTGAGACTGATGGCTCCTTCCCCAGTGACCTGGCAGGTGGACAGGAATAATTTCCCTTTGTGGGCAGGAATAATTTCTGCTGTTTTTCAATCAGCTGGTGACACTGCACCCTTTGAAAATAAAGCAGGAGCCCATCAGAGGGAGGGAGCAGGAGGCTGGGAGGCTGTGCCAAGTCACATGATGTTTCCATTTTCTGATGCATTTCTTCTGCTTTCTTGTCTTTATTAAGCAACATTTATTAATGACTCACAAAGGTTCAAAATCCAAATACTCCTAATTAATAATATTCATAATTGTTTGTGTGTGCTGCCTTTCCACTCCATTTGTGGTGCATGTACCTGAAGAGTGAAGGCACTGCTGAGCAGCAATGCTTTGAACTCCTGTCTGACAGCCCCATGCTCATAATCACAAGTGACATGTTGTGCTCAGCTCACATCCTTCTACAAACGGTTGCACAACCTTAATTCTTGCAGCAGTAGAAACAATACCTGCTGGAAAGCCTTGAACAATTGGGCATTGATCAAACTGTGAGCTTTTACAACCTTGTGCATGTGGTGTGAGATTCCTTCCTCCTGCACAGGCAGGCAGAAGCTGGGAGACATGAGTGGAAAGGGCATTTCCAAGCACAGGGGCTGCAGTGACTGTTGTATCACCCTCACTGCCAACCACCTTCACTGTTGTACTCCTCACTAGCCAAGGGTCTGTTGGGTTCACCTCCTCCTCTGCCCTGTGGCTGTTTCTCAGTGCTTTCTGTGTGGATTTGGCACCAGGATTCAGTGCTGAGGCTTGGGAGCAGTGGCTCTGTGTAGGGATGGGCTGACAGCAGCTCTCTGCAGGGATTGTCGTGGGTCTAAGAAGGGATGTGGATGCCAGGTGAGCTGGAAGGTCACTGCCTACCTGCACCTGCCAACAGTGGTTTGTGTCACATTTTCGGAGGCAGTTCCTTGTGCCACTGAGCTGCCAGACACTTTGTTGCTCTTGCAGTTCTTGCTTAGGTTGCCCTCGCTGTCCTCTGGCTACAGAACAGCATTAGCACCAGCATTTAGTGATGGGCCTGGCGGTGTGAGGTGAGTGGTTGGAATCGATGATCTTAAAGGTTTTTTCAAGCCAAAATGATTCTATGATTACAGGGAAAGGCAGAGATTTGTGCCTCCAAAGGTCAAGTGCAGCATGGGCAGACCTCACTGCTCTGAGGCAGAGCCACTTTCCAGCCCACACAACAAGCAGCACAGCTGGATCACCCCAACATGGCCCCAAATGCCCCAGAAAACCTTGTCCAGTCATTTCTTATGCAGGCAAAAAACCCCAACAATGCCAGAAGCTTTTGAGACACAGTATGTGAATATCTGGTGGGACATGGTCAGAATACAAGTTTATTCTCTTGCCACCCTCACTAACTCACTTGCCTCTAGGCACTCCAGCCAGGATGCCAGGCAGCAGCACTCAGAGGACTCCCCATCTGCAAAAGGATCTTCTGCTAGAGGTAGGGAGGCTCTGAAGATCTGGAGGGAGCAGGGACAGCAGTGCTGACAGCAAGGGTTTATATTAACTGGAGACGTCTCTTGTGAAGAGATAAACAGGTGTGACAGCATGAACCTGGGTGTGTGTTTTACCTGTCAGAGGCAGATGGGAGGTTCCATCCCAAAGGATTTGTATTAAACACCCAAACACCCCCCTTGGGCTGGTGGATCAAATAAGACTTGTGAGTCTTGTTGCTTCTTCTATGGCTGAAATGAGATTTCCCTTCCCCTTTACTTTCTCTTACAGAGTTGGAATGAGGAGAAGCAAAACCCAACCTTTGAGAAACTGATCTTACAAGTTGAACACAGCGTTTCTGTAAATTGCAGTGCTGTGATTGCTGAAGCCTAACATTTAGAACAATTTATGATGGTTAGGGAAGCCATAAACACAGCTCAGCGCAAGCCTGGGCTCCCTGCTCTCCAAGAGACATCGTCATTGCTGCTAGTCCAGATGGCAAAGTTTAAATCTGACAGCCAATCTGGGATGAAATATTGCTGAGCAGTGGAGTTCCCTGGCCCATATTTTAGCACATCTCTGTTTGTGAGAGGAAGCAAACAGCTCTTGTTCCCTCTCTCTTCATCTACCTGGCAGCCTGGAAGTCATTTCAACAGAAATAGATTAGTGGTCAAGGCAGGGATGAAGAGCAAATGAAACACTCATCACTGCAAGAGATATGCCCTGGATTGATTTGCATTCTGGCTGCCAGCATCAGGTCACTGGGGCATGTGCAGCTAAGGTTTGAGAGGTTTGTGTCATGTCTGTCTGCACAGATCAGCAGAGGTGAGGCAGAGGCTGCTCCCACTCAGAGCCCAGAGGGCCAAGTCCTGGTGAAAGTCAAGAGCTGGCCCAGGCTGGGGGGAAAAAACTGCCTGGTGAAAGCTGCAAAGGAAGAGCTCAGCTGAGAGAACTGTAGAAGGTCTCAACAGATCCTTTGAGGTAGGGGTGGGAGGGCTGCCCAGGCTCTGGATGGGCTATGCCAGCAGGGCACTGCCACCACACAGGGTTGCCATTTCCCAGCACTCTGATGTTGGGCTGTGTGGCTGAGCCTGAATCAGAGGCTTTTTCATTTCTCTTCATCCCTCTCATATTTTTTTCCTTTTGTAGACAAATCCACAGTCCTTTCACGATTTCCTTTCCTATTGCACTCACCTATAACCCTTGCCCACATCACACCTTCTAAAGCTTGCCTCAGTGCCCCAGTATCCACAGCATGAGGCTGGCATGGAAATAATGAGAATTTATAAATAAAACACATTTGGGGATCTTGTTAATTCAGTTTTTGTTGGGTTCTTGAAGATGCAAGGCTACTCTCCAAACACCTTTTCAAGTTTTCCTTTCTGCAGCCACAGGAGCAAGGATTTAATGAGTTGTTATTCCCACGACTACAGACTCTGGGACTCAAATGAAAGTCTTCACTTCTTGTGAATATCTTGATATAGTCTCTAGAGCTGGCAACAGCAGCACTGAAGCCTCACTCTGACCTATGTAACACCCTACATCTCCGACAGACCTCTCCATGTCCCACTTGTCCCTTCCATTGCTTTGGTCACTGCTCCATAGCATGGGCTAGCTTGGGTCTTCCCTCTTCTGGTCACCTCCTTGGGCACCAACCCATTTGTTGCCCCAAGGGCTTCCCGTTTTCTTCCTTTCTTCTCTCTCTTTCCCTGTCATTCTTTTCTTGCCCTTTTCTCCAGCACTTTTCCCTAAATCATCCCTGTCCCCTGTTCTCCCCCAACACTCAGCACGTGCCACTGTGGCCCACTTCTACTCCCCAGCTGGAGAAGCTTGTTAAGCACTGTGCCAGGCTGCCCAGGGAGCTGGGGAAGTGCCCAGCCCTGGAGGAGCCCAAAGCCATGGAGCTGAGGTGCTGATGGCCAGGGGTTAGTGGTGGGCTGGGCAGGGTGAGGGGAGGGCTGGGACTGCAGCAGCTTCAAGGGCTTTTCTAACTGAAATGATTCTGTGATTCTATGACAAGATGGGGCTGGAGGGGAGAGCTCCTCTTGGTACACTTCCTTCAAGACCTCTGATGTGCTTAAAACAGGTACTGCCTGCCTTTCTCCAATGACGTCTAGGTTCATCAGTCTTCACAGGCTGCACGTGCTGAGGCAGAGTTGTCCAGCCTGGGGTCTGCCCTGGTGCCTCTTGCCCTCTCTCTTCCCATCAGTCCAGCAATGAGGGCACTGCAAACCCAAGAAGCCCTTGGGAGGAGAAGAACTGAACATGCAGCAGCGGCCCAGGGCTGCCTGGGGCAAGAGCCGAGGAGATTGGGGCAGCAGCCTGGGGGATTCTGAAAACCAGCCCCAGCTCTGGCAGGCAAATATCATCCCTGAGCAATTGTGGCAGGGAGGGGCTGTGGGGCAGACATACCTGTACAGGGTAGAGGCTGCTCTCTTCAGCCCTTTTGGTCTGTTGGGTTTGGGTTCTCCAGCCATGTTGATATCTGCAATGAAGGGACAGGCAGCTGTGACACGGCACACGTGGAGCAAGGGAGGCTGTGACAGCCCTGCCATCAGCAGAAACAAACTCCTCCATGCCTCCCACTCCATTTCCACCTGTTTGGGGCCCTACCAGACCTCTTCTAGAAGGCAACTATTTTCTTTGCCCTTGGTAAGCGTTTTCCTTTTCCTTTACAAAGCTACCTAACCATTTATTTTGGAGCCCTGCACGTTGTCTAACCCACACACACAAATTCAGGGCAGCTCTTTGGAAGGACTCGGTGCTGTTATGCTAAGGTACACCAATATATAACACAGCTGCATGCTGCTAACAATTCATCCCTTGCTCCTTCTAGAATGACTGCTGAGCATAAGCCAGGCAGGCATTGCTGGGGGCTGGACCACGTTAAAAGCTGCATGAGGTGCAAGCACACGCCTGCAGCTGCCCCAGCTCATCTCACAGGAGCGTCTGCTACTATGAGAGAGGAGAATGAGTATTTCTAATCCACTGAGGAGATTTCTCTCCTTGGCCTCGCTGGCAAATGTGCTTTTGCTGTGAGAATGGAGTGATCCAAGCAATTCCCTGGGAGCCGCTGAGCGCTGGGCAATCTGACGCTGAGCGTGGCCCCAGCAGCACAGGGAGGGGAGCACGAGGCTTCCCCTCCTCTGCTTCTTGGCCCAGGAGAGAGCAAATTCCCTGCTGGTTTCTCCAATCAGCCCCAAACTTTTTTCTGTTCTTCTAATCCTTTCTGTCTAAATAGGTGTCAGACTTCTGAGCATGCCAGATGTGAGCCAAGCAGGACAAGGTTTCCTTACAGAGACTAATCTGGACACAGGCTGCCCCACAGCATTGGAACAGGTCCCTGTGCTGAGCTGGTTGCACAAGATACAGCCTCTGAGTTGCAAGTGGATTTCAAAGTCTCCATCTGGGGCTCAGGGTTTGTGGATCTGTGATTACAAACGGAGGTATTTCAGTTCCCGGCTCTTCAGGACTTGCAGGATATGCCATGAAACAACAGCTTTAAGCTTACTGATTGCTGCTTTTCTTCATGCTGCATGAAGGGACTCTACAGAGAAACATGGCCAGGCTGCTCCACTGGCCATCAAGATGAAGAGCTTCCAAAGTGATCTGCAAGCAGCAAGCAGTCTGCTGACTGCATTTGCAACCAAGCAAATCATCTTTGAGAGCACCAGCAAACAGCAACAGTGCTGAAACAAGCTGAGCAGGAGGAGTGCAGGCTGCACATGGGACACAGCTGTGAGGGGCACAGACATGCTTCCACTGCCCAAACATCTCACTATGCAATCCCTCAGACTGCCTTTTAGGGTCTGGCAAGAGACTGTTCCCCCTGAAGCTGGAGCTCAGACTGTTCTAGAGCTGGTGTAAGGAGAGTGGTGTCAGGATGTTGCTCAGCCAGTGTGTGGGTTTTTTTAGTTCCCATGCTCAGCTGCTAAGGGGGATGCAGAAGTGTTGAGCCTGAATGCTTAAAGGTTTTTTATGGCCACAGGACAGGCCTGTGGCCAAGTGCTGCAGTGTGAGTGTTTCACACACAGCTGCCTTTCTGAGACAGCTGAGCAACACAGTGCTCCTGGCAATATTGCGTGCTGCATAAGAAGAGAAGAATAAATTCTTCCTTGGTGCATCCCAGAACACATCCCTGCTTAGCTCCAGCTCCCTTGTCATCCCTTTTCACTGTCAGGAAGCATCTTGCCAGCTGCCAGTCACTTTTCTTGTAAAATGGAGAGCTAATGACAGCACCATGCTGATTAACACCCTTCAAGGGAGAAGCAATGAGAGCCCGATGGTGGGTAATTACAACAATTAGCTCGATTTGCTGGTGTGCTCTGCTGGAAATAGCACTGTGGAGCCTTCCTCAGCACGCACAGACAGACCAGAAAATTGATACTTTCAACCTACAGTGGTGATGGGCAGCCAGATCCCTCAGGATTCCCTTGATAGTGAACAAGGAGAGACAAGAGCTCAGCATGCACAGCAGCCTGGATAGATTTTGCATTTCATTCCCTTCTCTGTATCACTGAATCCATCTACCCATTCCCAAGGCAGTCTCTGTCCCTTCTGCTCATGTTCAGGCATCTTTGCCCACACTAAATGGAGAGGGAATTCTTTGTTTAGCCAACAAGGTATGGTCAGGTTATGGTGTGGATCCAACTTCCAGTGCAGAGCTTCCCCACTGGAATGGCAATTGCCTCCTGCAATGACTGGTGTGTCTGGGAGCTCTGGAGAAAGCACACTGGTCCATGAACAGCAAAGGAAAGCCTCCTGAGCTCTTTTGTGATACATTGGCCCATGAAGGCCAGACAGATGAAAGGCAGCTGAATTTGCACCTCATTCAGTACATGTATAGGACTCCCAGCTATAATACAGCCCTTTTGTCTTGGCCTGCCAGACCTCTGGGAGTTAGAAGTTCCTACCATGGTAAACCTTTAATCTCTTTCTTCAGCTAAGTGGGCAGTGTTGCCTGTCTCTTAGCTGCATCTCCTGTATCTGTCTGGAGCACTGCAATGAGCTCCTTTGCTCCCTCAGTCCCTCTCCATCACACCGGACACGTGGGCAGTGCCTAGGCTGGAGACATCCCTGGCATACCTTCCTCTGCAGCTCTGCTCTCTGGACCCTAACCCAAGTCAAAAGAAGTTTCTCATATTTGAATAAACCATGGATGGAAACTGCACATTGTTTTAAAGATCAGGTCTAGCATGCAACTTTTCACTTCAGACTGCTATGCCAGAAGCAGGGTGGGAATAGGCTGCAAATCACCCTCCTGGTGCCCAATGGCCACTGCCTGCAGCAGGCTTTATACTGCCTCCAGTTCCAATTCTCAGTTTAGAGCTGGTGACAAGAGCTTCTCAGCATGTGAAACTTGAGAGCAATCTGCAAAATAAAGATGCAGCTGGGGTGGTTTTCTTATTTCTTATCACACAGCAGTGCAGACAAGAGACATTCATGTGGCTAGGGGGGAAGTTATCTCACTTGTCATCAGCTGGCTCAAGTTGGTCTGAGCCAGTCTGGACTGGCTCAGGACTATCACTCCTCTTGGCAGGCAAAGAGTAAGGCCTGGCCCAGAAAGGGAACCATGCAATCATTCTCTGGAGAAGAGGGGAGCCTCCTTCTCTGGAGCTTTCCAAACCCACCTGGATGTGTTCCTGTGTGACCTGATCTAGGTGGGACCTGCTTTGACAGGGGGTTGGACTGGATGATCTCTAAAGGTCCCTTCCAACTCTACCATTCTGTGATTCTGTCCTTTCCCACATTTGTTCTTCTCTACTGGATCAAGGACAAGGACATGGGAGGACTCAGAACTGTGTTTCAGCTCCTGTAATTACAACTTGTAATACAAGTTCTTGGGCTACAACATCACAGCCCTGAGGATACTGACATGCCTCAATGGCTGTGACCAGCCTCACTGCTGGCCCCTACTCACAAGGGACCCAGGACACTTCAGTCTCTACCTGAGCTATGTCCTAGGAATGCTCCAGCTCTGCCTGTGCCCCTGCTGATGGAGTCTGGGACCTGCCTTGTCACTATGGACCACAGGGCTGTGTCTGACAACATATCTATCGACCATCATCAGACCTGACCTTGCTCTCCACATCAACACTTCAGTTTAACTTCAGCTCCACCATCCTTTAACCCATCCCCAGTGGGACCAATCAACCCATCCTTCACCTTGGGCAGCTGAGAGGGCTGTAGGAAGGTCCTTACCCAGGGTCTGTCCGGCCAGCACGCGGCCATTCTCGCCCAGCACGGCGGCGCGCGCGTGCCTCTCGTTGGAGTACTGCACGAAGGCGTAGCCCTTGTGAACAGAGCAGCCCACCACGCGCCCGTACTTGGAGAAGATGGTCTCCACGTCCGACTTCTTGACCACTGCCGTGTTGAGGTTGCCAATGAAGACTCTGGAGTTGATGGATTTGGGGTCATTCTTGTTGGTGATGTTGCTCGTCTGCACCTTCAATGACATCTTGAACACCTGAAGGGGACAAAGCCGGGTGTCAGGAAGGAGCGTGAAAGGGAATTGGCGGTCACACAAAGGGCTGGTGGGTACATCTGGAATCAGGGAAACAGCTCCTTGATTTCAACTAGTCCCAGCTGGAGGGATCCCACCTCTGCAGAGCCCCTGTGCTGGGGAGCTGGCTGAAGCTGCCAGCACAGAGCTCTTGCTGGCAGCCTGTGAACCAGGCTGATGCTCTGGGTGTGAACTGCCTGCTTTTAGGAGAAAAAAATGAAGATTTAAAGAAATGTTACATCTAAGTGAAAGCTTTAATGTTATTATATGAAAGCTTTAACCTCTCCATACTTAATTCCAACCCAAAAGCCTGCTCTCTCTACAGCAGTAACTTTCATGCCCAGCTCCGGGCACCTCCCAGCACAGACCATCTCTCACCACACAAAGGGGCAGCCTCGTCCTGCCCACCCGCAACATGACTCGAGTTTTCTGGATGCCAACGAAGAGATTTAGCGGTGAAACAGCCCCTCTGCTCCCTGTTTGATATCTGCACTCTGCTGCTCGCCGCTCGATTACACATGGAGCTTGGAGACGAATTTGGTGTGACCAGGAGGTGTCACTGTGAGCCTGGAAATCACGGAGCCATCAGCCACACGGGCTGGAAAACGCTCCAACACGCTTCCCACAACTTCCCTCAGAAAGTTTCTTGCTCTGGGTATTTCACAGGCAGCCCCTAAGAACAGCCTTCACCTGCAGCAAGGGACAGAGCTGAAAATGGTGTGAAATTGAAGCTAGCCTGGCTGCCCATCAGGCTACCTGCTCACACTTCTGCAGCAAGAATTACATGAGTCTAAAAGACATCAGTTTGATTTTCATCTTCCAGGAACAGAGAGGATGCTTGGGAACACTAGTGTGTGCTGCATACATAGCGTTTGTGGTTTTTTTTAACCTGGGAAAGGTCAGCTCAGAGCTGTGGGAGGTACTTTATGATGCACATTGAAATGCTGCTCTTCCCCTACCCCTTTCAGTGGCACTGTCAAGGCAATGCAGGTACTCCCAGCATCCAAGGCAATGCAAGTGCTCCCAGCACCTAGATCATAGATTCTGAGGCAATGCAGGTGCTCCCAGCACCTGAGGCAATGCCACCAGCATGCCCTGATTCCAGACAGATGCCAGTTATGGCACAGGGGACATGCTGCTATCACAGGGTCATGGTGATACCTCCTTGGGAGCCCCCAGCATCTGCCCTGGCACTGGGCAGGGATAAAGCACTGCCTGGCTTTGGGGTTTTGTCTCCCTGGGCTCAAAGCCCAAGTCTGTCTGAGCAGCTTGGTCTGAAGTGGGGACAGTGGCAGCTGCCTGACTGTGTGGGTGCAGCTACTGAGGACCTGCTCAGCCTGGCCACAAGCCCTGGCAGCTCTGCTCATCCACAGCCCGGGACACTGACACTGGCAGGGTCTGATGCTCTGGCTTTGCAGATCCCAAAACTACACAGACTACTCCACATTCCTCACCACATAGGCAGAGCCTAGGAAAAAGCCACAGCATTCCCTGCCATGCTTTTTGGAGTTGCACCCAAGACTTTCAAAAGACCCAAGTCCTCCTTCTTCCTTGCCTTTTCCTGCACGGAGATTTCACACAGGATTTGAAATCTCTGGTTGCTTTTGTCTCCTCTTAAATCTCTTTAGGGGATAACTTCATTACGTGTATCTCATCCCTTTGTCAGGTGAGCACTACTTTGACTACCTAGGTGATAGATGTCCTGAGCCCCTTGGGATACCCAGCCTGTATCCTTGCCCATAGTCCCATTTTGCCTGAAGGTACTTTACCCTTAAAGATAAGCAGCAGCCCTTTAGGGCTTGATGCCACTGCCTCTGTATATCCAGGATTTGACACTTCAGTCCAGCACAGAGGTAAAGAGCAGAAAAGATTCACTCAACCCCACATGAAGAGGTTGTTTGCAGCTCAACCCAGGGAGACACAGAGTGTTTTAACACTGACTGCAATCAATGAGCTCTGAACAGACCAGCTGGGATGTGCAGACCTCTGCCTTTTTAATTTTGAGAGCACAAAGGACTGGACACTTGATTCCTTTCATCATTTAGAGCCAGACCATACAGGGGTCTGGAGAAAATAACCAAAGGGCAGGACTTTTAAAGGCATCTAAGTGAATGAAATTCTCTTATCCCTGGCAAGTCGTGCCCAATCTCTTCAAGTTGCCCCAAGTTCCAACCTATATGATAACACAGGATTAAAGCTATCAATTTTAACAGAAAGGTTCACAAAGGAAACTGCCCCCATTCCCAATGCAGAGGTGGAGAAATCGAGGAAGGGCCAAGCTATGTGGGTCACTTTGGGTATCCAGCTGGAGCCTCAAGGGCTCATTTCACAGAAATCCTGAGTACTGCTCCATGTTCTAGCTTGGATCCTGCAAGAGACCTCATCAAACGCCTTCCTGAAGTCAAAACAGACATCACTCATGTCTGCTCATACACTTTGCCACAGCAAGTGAGTAGGTTTGGTCAAATGGGTCCATACCATTCCCAGGTCTGTCCCAGGTGCAGACAGGCAGGTTGAATGCTCTCTTCCTGAAAACAAGATATAGCACTCAAATACACTCCTGTCTCTGTCTTCACACCCCATTGCTGAAGAGGTTTATTGCTGCCACCCTTTCATTCCCAGGGAAATCCCAGGCTGCTGCTTGCCCAAACATCACCAACCAGCCCAGAAGTGTGTTATTTACCATAGTCTGAATCTCTGACCAGCTGTTTGCATTTGCAAACACCAATTACATCAGAGCACTTGAGCTTCTTAAGCCTGTGTAGGAGGGATATGGGTTAAGCTGCCTCTGTGCAGGGGAACAGAAAGGGCTGGCAGGAGGATTCAGGTAGGATGGGGGTGTGTGAGGGCATAAAATCTGTGTTTTCTTCCAAATCTAGTGGGCTGCCTCCTCTAAGTGCAAACTGAGCTAGCTCTGCTGCTGCCAATGGACCCTCTGCTCTTTGGGTTTGCTTTGAAAACAGCAGAGCTGGGTGAAGCTGAGGCATTTCTCAGATGGGCACTAAGGCACCAGTTGGATCTCCACTTGAAGAAGGATGTGTCCTCCAAAGGTATGACCTTGGCCATCAGGGAGGTGGAGGTGTGAAGGGGAACTTGTACCTCTCTCAGGTCCCTCTACCCTGTCCCCAGCTCATGCCTTCCTTGTCTGGCTCCTGTGACCTTCCCCCAACATGTGCTTTTCCCCTGCCCTGTCTCCTCTTCTTCCCCACATGGGAAGCTGGTTCCCCCAGTCTGATAAAGCCTGTGGCTGTAGGAAGCTGGAGATAGGAGAAGTTCTGGTCACCACTAATGTGGGCACCAGTGATGGAGTGGGGAGCTCGGCAGCCACTTCCCTTGGTAAAGCCTTTCCTTTGGCTCCCTGGAGGAAGCCCCAGTGGCTCTGGGGCCATCTCAGGACACTGCAGGTCTGCGAGGGGGACGTGACTGTAGTTGGTCAGCAATTGGATGGGGCTACCAGATGGCAAACTCAGGGTCAGGCAAGGTGATGGCCATGCTGCTGGGAAAGACTTGGGAAGAAGCCAATGAGAACCCAACATCTTTACAGATGGGATGCTCTCCTAGTGCCATCTGCCCACTGACTGCCATCCCTGCCCAGGCAGGGAGCAGGGCTCTGGCAAGGAGCATTGTCCAAGCCTTGTGGGGAGCTGGGACTCAAGGGCTCATGGCACTGCTCTGAGATTTTGGGCACCATCAGTGATGTTTTCCATCTAACAAGTGGCCTGCATGGCTCTCATTTTGCACCTTATAAATCCCTCAGCACTGCATGTTCAGAAACCTTGTGCAAAGTGCTCTTCAGCTGCCTCATTCAAGCCTGGCATCCCCTGCAGAAAACAACCTCCCTCCTCACCTTCTCTGATCCATTCACTTAGGTTTCTTCTTGCACACAATATTCATCTTGCATCATTTTAATGTAACAACTGGAAAAGGACATCATCACATAGTAATATTTCATCCTGCACCTACCTGCATTCCAGTAGAGCACTCTATGTTGTGCCCAGATTAAACCCAGCACAGCAATCAGCCCTGTCAGCTCCTTGTCCCTTCCCCATGAAACAATACATCCCACTAGAGCAGTGCTGCCAAGCACAGGGGCTTCTCCAGCCACCACCTCTTTGACATACCATGTAAAAACCATTGGGCATGAGCCAGAGTGTCTTGGTGATATCTCCAACTAGACAAATATACACAGCACAGACACATTTAATATTTTAATAACTTCTTCTGCTTCAGCAGATCCATTTTCACAGCTATTGTTTCACCTTTCATCACTCAACTCAAAACTGCAACAAGGCAGACTTGAGTGGGAAAAGACAAGACAAAATGCAACTAGTAATAATACCTGGACATAGAGAAATGTAAGGGAAACAGGAGAGGTCCGTGGTGGAGGGGTGTGTGCCACCAGCACCACCAGAAAAAATAGACAGAGTCCTCCCACTCCCAAATGCCCTCACAATCACAACAAGATTTATGGGAACTTGAGGATGTCAGAAGTTCCTTCCCTCCTATGTGTCCTCCCTCCCTCTGCACAGGGAGGACAGCAGTCAAGCCACCCCACAGTGACCCCAGAAGCACCTATCTGCACTCTGGCTGTGCTTCCCCAGGGCTCTCCTTCATCCTTTGACCATCATCCCTGTGGCCTGACCCTACCACAGATCCCAGGAGCTTAGCTCTCTCTGTGGATTTACCAACTCACTTTGTGGGGCACAAGGAAACCTATTTGCCACTGCCAGGCTGAGAAGAAAACACAACATGAGATTAAGTGAGCTTTGTACTCTGGAAAACAAAAGGATCCTCTGCACCATGGAGGTGGTGAGGCCCACGCTGAGGTCCCCTGAAGCTCCCATGCCTGAGGAGAGGCTATGTCTGCCTGCACGTGCCTCTGATCCAGATGCTGCAGCTCTCAGAGGTGCAAGGACACCCCCACAAAGTCCTTTTCCCCTCAGCATTTATCCTCTCTTCCTAGGACAGCATGACTGGAAACAATGTCATGGTTCCTGCTGCAAATAACACTCAGGATTCCCTTAAAAATATTGATATTCAATCCTGTAACAGCCCAAGGCCAGAGCTGGTTTACTTGATAAGCTATTTTTCCTCCCTGCTTTAAGTGCCTTGCTTCACAGATTAGCTGTTTAATTGAGAGCCAGGTGTCTGAAAACCCCAGGGGCCTCAGTCTTAGTGATGAACTGTCAAAGAAGAAGGAGGCAAAGAAAAAGCAGAGAGCCCTGACAGTGTGTCCTGCAGCAAGCTGTCTCGTTGCAGCGTGACGGCAGCACACAGCAGCCCTGCTCTGCTCCTCTTATCAATGCCTGCTCACAAAGAGGGAGCTGCTTGTTTCATCCTGTCTCTGTCTCCATTATGTAACAAGTTTTCTCAACTTGGTGGCTTTCCACTGGGAGCCAGATGACAAATGAAGATGCCCTGTGGGGTCGAAGGGCCAAACCTGCTCCCTGACAGATCTGGGGGTACATCTGGCATTTGGAGTGCTGAAAAAAAGCACAAGCCAACCTGTGTGTTGTTTGGATGTGGGAGGGATGTCACAGCCTGTGGTCACATCAAAGCACAGCAGGTGCAGCCCTGCCCACATGCTGGAAGAGGCCTGAAGGACCCAGCTTGGTTGGAGTCTTCTGTAAACCCCTCGCTCTTGCACATGACAGACCCCGATTCTGCAGCACTCCTTGCTCTTGGGAGGTTGTCCCCCTGCTTTCATCCCAAACCTATAATGTCCACACATTTCTTGCAAGTGGCAAGAAAGGTGCCTTCTAGGGAGGAACAGTGCCTTTAACACACCCTAACACAAATTGGCACGGCTGTCACCCTGAAAGCATCTTCATCTGGGCAACAATCAACCCAGGCACTTGGATCTGAGGGCTTTCTGACTAAAACAGCCCTTTTAGCCAAAAAAAACCCTGGTTTGAGAAAGAAACACATGCAGCTGCAAGACAGAAGGGCTGACTGCACTGCCACAGCACCACTGAGAGCACAGAAACACACATGCATTTGGAAGCAAAGTCCCTGCTACCCCCAGTGCCAATCATTCCTCCCCGAGAGCTGTGAGTAATTTGCTAGTGGGTCCCCAAACGCCAGAGCCAAGCTCTGAAGCATTATTTTAATAACCAACACAAACCCTGCAATCTTTTTAATAACTTCTGAGTCCCCAACAAGTCCTGCACAGAAACCCAGAGGGGCTCAGCCCTCCTCCCAGGGAATGGAAAGACCCTGTTCACTGTTGTGTGGTTCAATAAACAGAACAAACTGGAAGGAAACCAGTCCCTGGGTTTTCTGGGGAAAACAGCTTTGATTCTCCCTAATGTGGCTGCTAAGGGACCAGAAAGTTATTAAAAAAGGGGACAGACAAAGATGTCACAATTATTAGACTAGTTCTGCAGGACCAGGGCTGTCCTTTGGGGAAATGTCTGCTACGCTGAGTGAGCTGGGGATCAGCTTAGCAGGAGCCAGACTAGTTTGTGGTGAAGCTGTGGGTTCCCTTTGCAAATCTTCTTCCCCCTGTAGAGTGCAACTGAGAACAGCCCAGTAAGGGAGGATGCTTTTGCTGCAGAGTCTTGGGTCTCTCAAGTGCTATTTCTGGCTGTCCCATCTCCCTTCAGATAAGAGGCTCCTTGTACAGGATATGCAACTTTTTTTCCAGAGATCTCTCCAGGGTCAGGCTTTGCTGGTGGCAACCCCTTACCTGGCTTCTGGCTGCCACAGAGGTGCCTGGCTCATGTACCCAACCCACAGCCTGGGGCTCTCCCTGCACCACTCTGCATACCCAGGCCACCCCATGTGGGTTGTGTGGCTGGAGCAGAGATGGAGAATGCACTGATGCTGCCTAGCAGCCCACTGTGCATCCTCATACCCCTCAGACACTTTTTTGCTGAGGAGGCCACTTTCTGCCTGATGACATGATTTCCTCATCCTGAGCAATCCTGAGGGATTCAGTGGCAAGCCCAGCTTCAGCCCAGTTTTCACTCTGAAAACTGGATTTTCCTTAGTAGAATGAAATGGTGTGAACACCTGATGGGTCTGGAGACAACAGGGCTGTAACAGGACACAGGCAGTGATGCATCTGCACGCCCCTGGGGCATGGGACAGCACCCAGCAGCTGCTTGAAAAAGCATGCTGGAAACTCCTGGGAACTTGGGATCACAGCTGTATTTGTAACCTGACCTTGTTGCCTGCTCTTCAGTGAGCACTCAGGTCTCAGCTGGTGGGGATGGGTGAGGTGTGCTGCTGTCCACCCTGTGCCTCCTTTACCTCGCTTAAACAGAGGCCGTACAGACGGAAAGGAGGGAGAGAAACCATCAGCCAATTCTGGTTCATTAAAGCACATTTGCTGCAGGACATAAGCAAATAATCCAGCTGACACCATGAGCTTGTGGCAGATGCTGAGTTCTGCATGTTGCAGGGCTCTGGCAGGAGGGGCTCACTGTCCCCTTGATCCATCTTTGTGCCACATCTGACGCACTGTGGATTTTTCCATCGGCACATCCTCTCCCTGCGCTGCTCCAGCGTAGCTCAGCACTCCAGCACTGCCACAGAGCCTCAGGCTTGCACCAGAAACAGTGTGACCAGCAGGAGCAGGTCAGGGATTGTCTCTCTGTGCTGGGCCCTGGGGAGGCTGCAGCTCCAGGGCTGTGTTCAGTGCTGGGCCCCTCACTCACTGCCACAGGGACACTGAGGGGCTGCAGCGTGGCCAGAGCCGGGCACAGAGCTGGGGAAGGGGCTGGAGCACAAGGGTGCTGGGGAGGAGCTGAGGGAATGAATGGGGGTGTTGAGCCTGGAGAAGAGGAGCCTGAGGGGAGACAGGAGCACTCTCTGCAGCTCCCTGAAAGGGAGGTTATAGTGATGTGGGAGTCAGTCTCTTCTCTCCAGTAACAAATGACAGGACATGAAATGGGGGAGTTGCACCAGGGGAGGTTGAGATTGGACATTTTGAAGAACTGTTTCATCAAGAGGGTTGTCAATTATTGCAACAGGCTGCCCAGGGAGGTGAGGGAGTCCCCATCCCTGGACATATTTAAAGGACACAGAGCTGAGGTGCTGAGATATGGTTTAGTTTAGTGATGTGCCTGGCAGTGTGAGGTGAGCGGTTGGACTCGCTGATCTTAAAGGTCTTTTCCAACCATAATGACTCTATAATTCTATGATTCTATCTTCCCCCCTGCTGAAGCTCTGGGACCTGCAAGTGGGGAATGCTGATGCCTCTTTGCCAAATGATGGGGTATGAGGCATAATTAGTTCCCTTAATCTCTCTGCTTTTGAGTGCTCTCTATTTGGGATTCCCTCTGTTTAATGTTGCTGTCTGGAACACTGGATGTTGAGCACATAGCAGCTTGAGCAGACTTAGCTCCCTTGTAATCTTCCTTTAACTACGTGTCCTACTATGCAAATAGCCTCTTTCTTTAATTTTTAATTAAAACAAGTCATTTTGAACTGCAGAAATCCTGCCAATCCTTGAAAACATGTCTCTTGATTTATATTTCAGTGCAACTGGTAAATCCTTCATAAAGGAGCAATAAATAATCAAATAGCTGATTTAATAAGTATTTAGTCAGTTAAAGGTACAATAGTTACAAAGCCTATAAGGTCAGCAGTTAGTTTATAGCTGTGGCTTGTAGCCATCTGTCCTACATATTATTCATGCCTATAGAAAGCTTAAAATTCTCTTCATTAGAGCCTTAAATCCTTCCCAATAAGTGTGATAGAGGGATGACCTGTGACTGGAAACTCTGAGTTCCATCCAAGCAGCCCCTGCAGCAGCACTGCCTCTCACTCTGCCTGTCTCCACAGATCTGCACAGCTCATTGCACACACATGTGCAGTCATGTTGCAGCTAACAGAGGTGTGTACATACACGTGCTCCTCACCATGGGGCCTTCACACCAAAGCTGCTGATCTACGTTGGCTCTGGTGGCAGAGCTTTCTGCTGTTTGATAAAGCCAAAGTCCCTCCTTGGGCCAAGATAGACAAAAGCTGTCCCAACAACAGTGCAATGTGCATCAAGAAGCATCCAAGAGGATACTCAGTCCTGCCCTTTGTCTCAGAGCTGAATTCCTTTGGAAAGAAGGATGTCTGTTGTGCACTGATCAGGATTTTCAGGCAGGTATCAACCTTGATGTGTTACATTCAGGTTTTCACTCCTATGCTAAGAGTCTTTGCATTTAAAACACCAGAGTCCTGACAGCATATGAGAGCAAAAAAGAAACCCTGTACTCTTGCCTAAAGGATCACCTCAGCCGACACAGAACCATAAAATGGCAGGGGTTGGACAGGACCTTCAGAGATCATTTAGTCCAATCCCCTAAATATGGACATCCCCCTGGGTTTCATCCTATGAGAAGGAGCTGCTCAGCAGTTTTTTGACTGTTTGCTTGATCATGGTCTCCCCATTCCCATTGAACTCTTCTGGACTCTACTTTTCCATCAAGAGATTTTTCAAATCAAGGCATTTTTTTCTCCTGAAGAAAGCAAGCAAGGAGCTGGGATTATCCTTCCATTGCAGAATATGCAACAAGTAGATTTTTCAAGTCTCTGCTTCTAATCGTCTTGGAACTCTCTTGGGAACAGATCAACATTCTTTTTGACAGCAGCAAAACAAATTTTAAAGGTCAATTGAATCAGATAAGCCCAGCTTGGCAGCCCTTGCAGATGCAGAATTCCAGGGAAAACATTAGGTTATGTTCAAGAACAGAAACAAAATTCTTTGGAGGAAAGAATCTTTAAAAGGAAAGAAAAAAAGGAAAGAAAATGAAAAGGAAACAGCAATTAAATAGAATGTCATCCATAATCCCTCTGGTGCAAAACCTGATGATTACCTGCTGGGCTATGGACAATGCTACATGTATTAATCTAATTAAAGTCCTTTTTTTACAGGCAACTGAAGCCAGCTCATTAGTGTGTTACTGAGATGCTCATTAATGGCTGGCCAGGACTAATTTCTTGAGAATTATTCTTTAATTCTTTCTCATTCATAGCCTAATAGGAAAGCACAATATTCCCATCCCCCACTCTCCCAATCGGATGCAGTGGAGACAGGTTCTCATCAGCTGCCTATTGACTTGATGTTCCTTAATGAACAATCCATCCCAACCCCCTCACCTCGCCCCCCACCAGCCCAAGTGTTGTTTTAACAGCAAATGATTTATTTATGAGGAAAAAGAAGTGAACTTGTTGGCAACTTTCTTAACTGTTAATGAACTGGCATCTTTGCTGCTGCTTTTTGCATCTCCTCATGTGGCAGAGAAGAAATGGAGTCTGGTCACAGAAGAGCCTCCTGTTATGTCCATGAGCTCATCTCCTCATACAAAATCCCTCTGGCCATGTCTAATGGGTGGCCTGGGGACCATTACCAAGCTCCAGTGACCTTTAAGATCAAGTCTAAGCCCTCACCTCACCCTGCCCAGCCCAGCACTAACCCACTCTCAGCACCTCAGCTCCACAGCTTTGGGATCCCTCCAGGGCTGGAGACTTCCCCAGCTCCCTGGGCAGCCTGGCACAGGGGCTGACACCCCTCTCAGGGAAAAGGTCTGTCTCAGCTCCAATCTCAACCTCCTCTGGGGCAACTTGAGCCTCACTAGCACACTGTATCTCAGCCATTGGCATGCTGTCCCCAGCTTTATCTCTAGTGAGCCTGGTTTTATCCCTTTCCCCCCCTTCAAGTCAGTTTATAATAATACAGAAAGATTAGTAACCCATCATTGTTTGTTGATTATGGTCATTCTTTTCTGTAAATGAAGTTTAGAAGTCATTAAGAGATTTGTCAGCTATGACTTATGAGTCCTTCTTGCCGTAGAGAGTGAAGCAATGACAAATCCCCTCCACTGGTGGATCATCTGTTATGTGTTAGATGTTGCCACGTTCTAATTACCAGGGACCCATTGAATCCATAAGCAAAAAGCAACTCAAATATCCTCCACAGCTGCTGGGACCATTAGTCAGAGCTGGTGGGTTCTGCTGCCACAGCATTAGGCCAAGAGGGAGTCAGGGATAAATACCACTTTGCATGTGTGCAGGGCATCACTGGCTGCCACACACAGCTTCATCAATGTTAATTATGCCTTGGGCCCACCTCTGGGGAGGGGGAGCAACTCCGGCCTCCCCATGCAGGAGCCACGGCTGAAGGGCTGCAGAAGCTGTGGGCTGGGCTCTCTGGGACATGACCAGCAGCAGTGGGAGGTTGGAGCCAGAAGAGCTCTGTAGCCCAGACAAAAACTAAATGAAAAAGTGGCTTGCTCATTTCTCTTGCTTGCACCACAGTGGCAAAGGACACAGTGCCAAGCACTGTGCTGCCTTGTCTGACCTTTCCAATGAGGCCTTTCACACCAGGGCAGCCACAAAGCCCTGAAGACACACAAGGGCTCGTTGATCTGCCCTGGCCTGGAGAGTCTGACTTACCCACTGCTCCTTGCCCCTGGCCCAGAGAAGCTCCTCCTGATGGTACGAGGAAGAGGAACATGAAGCTTGCTGAGAGAGCAGCCAATGTTGCATATGGTACAAGAAATCTGTCTAGGGTGCAGGGCATGGGGCCACCTTTCTCATCCCAGCCAGCAGAGCCTGGCATAGCCTGTTGTCTCTGCTCTGGGATGGGGTGGCTGCTCCTCATGGATCATCCTGATGAAAGTATGCAACCTGATCTAGGTGAACTTGCTTCTGCAGGGGGGCTGGACTAGATGATCTCTAAAGGTCCCTTCCATCCCCTACCATTCTATGATGACTCTATGAAGTATAAATGTAAAGTCAAATTTTCCTGCCAGGGCAGGGGCTAGTGCTGGCACCAAGGACTCCCTGCCTCTTGGGGGAACTCTGCAGCTCCTCACCAACATGGGCTGCTCAAACCTTGCCCTTCCCATGTGATGCTGAACAGCCTCTGAGTCATGGCAGCAAGGCAGAAGCTCTCCAGGTCTCTGTAGCACCCTTGCTCTACCCCTTGCCCTGGGCATCAGCCCTAGTGTGTGGGTTACATGCAAAGCCAATGCCTACTAACACCTTGTGCTCCCCCGCTGCTGGGGAAAGGCACGCACCAGATGTTACCAAACTGTCTGGATGATGTCAGGGGAACACCATAGAGCTTTTTGTTAACACAACAGCTTATAAAATCAATTAGATCACGTTAAATGATAATTTGGCCCTCATCACACTTAACCTCCTCTGTGAGAGGAGTAATGGCCCATGGAAGTTTACCGCCTGTTTGGCTTTAATTTGTTGGGCATGTTGGGGGAGCATTCACAATGGCAAGCCTTGCTTTCCCAGGCGACAGAATCTATCACTAAAATCTTCATCATGAGCTTCTCTCCAAGCTGTCCCCTGTACCAGAGCCCATTGGAAGTATCCTGGAGGAGTCCCATCAGAGCAGAGATGCAGCACTGCTGTCGTGCCTCAGCTGTGGGGTGGCTGTGATGGACCAGACCACAGCGTGAGGAGCTCTGCATCCTGCATCTGACCATTGCCAACACCTCACCACTGCCTGCAATGCCATCAGAAAGGACCAAGTGTGCTTGCTCAGTGTAAAGGGTTGTCTTTGGGTCCCTTGAAACCTGTGGCTCACATCCTCATGTGCAAAAGTCTGTTATCTTTCATTCACTCCCCTGATCATACACAGAAGCAGGCAGACATTTATCCTGCTAACCCTATTTTATCCTATCTCACTCTATCAAATCTGATCATTTGTCAGCAAAACCATCTGCCTGGGACTGTGCCTACCATCACTGACCCACAGATGTGTGGAGACTCACCCGAGGCAGCGTGACTTTCAGCTGCTCTTTGCTTCCCTTGCCGCGTAGGGCATCTTTGCCTATCACCGAGCACACTGAGCAGAAACAGATCTGTCTGGACACGGCTGCTCCATAATTACTCATTTTAACAGTTGCAGTCATTGGAAAAGCAAAAGAAGAAGAATGATTTCATTTTCATAACCTTGAGCTCCCCCTGCCCTGCTTGGACGAGTTTGCCTGCATTATTTCCATTCCCTAGGAACGCAGACACCACACAGCCCCTGCTACAGAGCTCATCACACAGCTTCCACACACGCTGCAGCTTGGCCCTAGCATTCAGACATCCAGGGTTTGTTCTAGTCTGATGGATGATGAACCCCTTCAGGGAACCTGCTATTGACCCTAACAGATAAACCCTGAGCAACCAACCCCCACTTGCTTTCTCTGGTTGGTGCTTCTCTGCAGATGTTTAAATGAGCTGGGTGCAAATCGTGCTGCTCTGTTCCACCAGGCACCTTGTAATAAATAAGAAGGGAATTGAGGCCATTGCTGTGCTGGCAGCCCAGAGCAAGCACTAACTCTTTGATGAACTGAAGCTGATGAAGTTAAAGGAGGAATTCCAAGCTGGTTTATGAAACCTTCATGGTTTCAGCCATTCCCTCATCTTCTTCCACTTTGCAAGGGAGAGCTGGCTGTGCACACAAACACACACACAGATACACCCACAGCACCACACAGATAAACCCCTGGGACAGACCAAATGAGCTCGTGAGAGTGTGATTCTGGGAAAGGCAGGAAGGAGGTTTTGTAACGTAATGCATTTATATTTTATAGAGGGGTCTGAAACATGCCAACACCTCTCCACAACGTGCAGTTATTGCTTAGGAACTCACTACTGCAGAACACCAACACTCGAGGCAGAGAAATCAGGGCAATTCCATTTTAAAGTCTTTTCCTAACCACCATTCATCCTCTAAACTTCAATTTTGTTAGGTCAAAGTGATTGCTGCTTTGGTTTTTTTCTTGAGTGTGTAATGGCAAAGGGGCAGGGCCTGGCAGTCACATGTAATGACTGTACTGGGAGCCCACTGGGAACCAGCATTTTTTCCTGACACCAGGTGATAGTGTGAAACCTATTTCAATTTTTCAAAACACAATTCCCATCCTGCCTTTGCAGGGGAGAATATCAAATATATGCTAAACACTTTGGCAGGAATAAAGAGAAAAGAGTAGCTTCCTTTAAAGAAGTCTGGTGATTTTAAAACCAAGCTAGGGAAGAAGGTGAGGGAGGAACCAGCTGCTGAGTCCATGGGGTTGACAAGAACCTCTTCATCAGCTGGTGTGAGGTAGGTGATCTCCTGGAGCTTGGAGAAACCTTGTCTGCTTTTCTGGAAGAAGCTGAGTGAGTTCAGGAGACTTTTCATCAGTGAATGTGTTGGCCCTCAGGGCTCTGTCCCAATCTGCCCCAAAGGAACTGGTCACCCCATAGAGAACCACTGGCTGAGGGAGTCCCACCCAGGGGTACATCCTGGAGCTCCATGAGCCCAGTGCCCCAGGGGCATGTTTGGGATGGACCAGAGGTGTGATGGGATAAAATGACAGCTTGCTTTCTGATCCCTGGGGCATCAAGTCAGCATTTATCACATCAGGCTATTTAAAACATTCTATTTTTTCCAAAGGAAGAATTCATAAGCAGTTCTGTTCATCTTTCTGGCTTTGCAGAGGTGTTTTCCACAGTGCTGCCTGTACAGATGACCTCTCACTCCTGAGCAGAGATGAGTAAATATCATTGCAGCCACTTCCTCTAAAGTTATTTAATTCCTTAGCTTGTCCATGTGGCTCACACACACTTTGTCTCTGCAGCTTGTCTGACAGTTCAGGAGGACAGCTGAAACTGGGAGAGCTCTGTAGTAAGATCATCCTTCATGTAAGGTGGAGAAAACCTCACTCTTTGAAGCACCCATGAGAACATCTCACATGGGAAAGCTGGGAGAAATCCTCTTTTTTTTTCCCCATCATGCTCTTTCACCTCCCAATGCCTCAGTCCATATCAGCACAAAGGGGCTGCTTTTTGCATTCAAAATAAAGTCAGGATGACTGTTCATGGCTGCAAGGCACCCTGATGGAAAGGAACCTGTAAATGCAAATGATGACAGTGATAGCTGCTCCGTATAATGACTGTAAGATCATTAATGCCAATCAACTCACATATATGGAATATACATCTTCTGAAAGTAAAGTGAGATCATTTTACAATAAGATCCTAAGCTGGGTTTATGGACTAATAACAGTATCAACAAGCTTCAACTTCTTTAAGATGTTGAACTTGAGGCACATGTTTTCACTAAGAAATCTAAGCAGTAAAACGTCAGCTTGGGATAAGACCTGGCTAAATGGGGAAGTCTCCAGCCATTAGCACACAACTCCTTGCAGAACCCACAGTCCATTCTTGCACCCAGGATGCTCTCTGTCTTTACCAGGGACCTGGAGGAAGGCATTAAATCATCACTGCTCCTGTCTGTAAGTGGTATGAAATTGGGGGAGTAGAGAATTACAAAGAGAGGGAGTCACAACAAACACTCTGAATTGAGCAGAGCACATGGGTGAGACTCATACACTGAGACTCCTTCTTTTGGGAAGCAGGAACTCTGGAATGTTCTTGAGCTTATTGTGGAAAATTCAGTGGATCCAAACAGTGTTTGAAGTCCCAGGGTGATCAGACCAGGCAATGGTTTGAGGAGGCACTGACAATTCTGCTTTTGGTTCTGGCAGAACTCTTCCTGATCAAAATCCAGGGAAAATAGATAGTTTGGAGACAGTTCAGTCACAAGAACTATTCAAGGGTTGGAAAACACACCTTTTAACAAAATCTTTGTTGCTTGACAAAGTAGAACCTACCTGATGACCTGGCCAGTGCCACTGTGAAGAGTGCAAGAGGAAAAGACAATTTCTCAACCTGCTGGACCAAGTCATGGCAGCATCCAGCTACTGGAAAGATTATGTGAGGTACAAATGCTTAACACTGTGGATAATGAGCCTGAGAGGCTACTTGTTTTGATAGATTCTTTGTGGTTTTTAAAGCAAGTGGGTTATTTTCCTAAGAAATCTGCTCCCAGATGTATTAGTTCAATATGGCATTCAGGGCAGTCCCAGGGCCAGATTTATAAAGGTGGTTAGATTAAGGGATAATTTGACTTAATAAATTCATTCAGCATCTTATCATACACCTGAGTGCTCATGCACATGCTGCATTTGTTTCCCTCCAGTTTCACTGCCAGAGGAACTCTCCTCCCTTTGCCACCACCAGGACATGCTGTCAGAAGTGGGAGGTGATCCAGTTGCCTTGTTAAAGCCAATTCTAGTTGTAACACTATCTAGACATCTAAAATCTATAAGAATGTGCCTTTGACTGACAAAATACAAGTTTTCCCATTTAAAGGATGTTCAGGTCTTACTTTCAACTCTCTTGGAAATTAAATCCACATTTCCACTCATTTTCTGACAGTCTGTTACCAGATGAATCTTGATTTTGGTCCAGCACCCATGATGCTGTTCCATCACTAAAACTGAGCAAGGAAAAGACACTCTGGGGTTTTGTTCAAGGTTCAGTTCTCATTCAGTGTGAACAAAAACCTGTCAGTTTAAACTTCAGGTGGCCAGCTGTGCAAGTAGGGATGGGTGCTTTGAACTGCTCCTTCCCTGACTCGTGAACCCTATAACCCTTCTGTATGCCCACACAGAGACTAGCTCCTGATACAGTTAAGTGTCTCTGACCCATTGAGATCACTAGCAAAAATAGAGTAGGAACAGGGGAATTAACATTACTACTTTATTTTTTTCCCTATCTGAAACCTTGTTTGATGTCATTTCTTTCTGTGTTCTACAGTCCTGCAGTGAGATCAATTCAGCTGCAGTTTCTCCTGGCTCTGCTCAGGCTGCAAAGCAGAAGAAGATGAAGCTGAGCATGCAATGACATCAAACTGCATGCCATCTCAGTTCTTCTTAGGGGAGGCAGCATGTGGAGTGCATGTTGAGGCTTCTCTTTGGGACAGGAATGGGCTGCAATGAATGGCACAGATCATGCTATGCATGAGCAGGAGCAGACGGTGCCTTTTCCACCTGCACATCTGCATTGCAGATCTGATGTAGTGCCCTGGGAGCAGGGAACATGAAGGAAGATTCAGAGGAGAGGTATGGAAGCCACAGAGCCTAAATCAAGCACTGGCATCAGAAGAAAGCTGTGGGTGACAGTGCCTGGAGACACTCTCCTAGAGACAGAGGCAGCTGTTGGCCAATGTGACTTGATGTCTCCACAGGTTTGCTGCTTGCCTGGGTGCCCAGACCAGGGATGTTGTGCAGAGACTCATCTGGCAGATGATGAGAGATGCTCTTTTGGACCAATTATTATTCATGAACAAAGAAGAATGAGACAAAGACAGGAAGGTTGAGAGAAGTCTTGATTGCAGCAACCACGAGACTGTGAAGATGAACATCTCAAGAGAAGCAAGAAAAACAGGAGATTCGTAACTTACAAGAAGAAATTTCAGTTTGTTCAGGGATTTGCTTTGGAGACTGCTTTGTAGGCCCAAGGAGCCCTATAGCAGCTGAGTAATCTTCAAGGACACCTATCTTGAAGCATAAGAATGGCCCATTTTGATGACAGTCAGGCAAGTGTGGCAAGAGGCCAGAATGGATCAACAGCAAACTCCTACTAAGCTCCTTCCTACACAAAAAATCCCAGAACTTCAAAGGTGGAAGCAGGGCTGGGCCACCCAGGAGGCTTATGGAAAAGTTGCCTTGCACTACCATTCCACCTACACCTTTATTGGATCGTTATATGGGGCAGACAGAGTTAATGATGCTACTGAAGAACATCAAGCCACAAGAGAAAGGAGACATTGCAGCACAGAGACTTTACTCAGAGAGCAGGGGAGTAAGCTGCGAGGAGGGTCTCTTGAGCTAGCATGATTAACCTCAGGAGCATGTGGAACGAGCTATACCTAAGTGAGATGGTAAAAGCCTGGTGCACCTTCCCACTGGCAGCATCCCCACTGCCAGAGAAGGCGCAATGCTCCTGCATCTCTGGAGCTTCCTTCTCGTACTGGTGTTTCTTGGACATGTCACATGGAACCTGCCTGAGCACTGCCAGTCAGGCCTAGCTTCACATGGAGGACCTCCCAAGCCAAGCTGCCTGGCAAACTCTCAAGAAGGCTGCTGGGAGTTTGGCTGCCAAATTTGTGATCCTTGCTCAGGTAAAACCCCTTAGAATTTGGGACTGAGCTTTGCTAAACCAAACATCTACCACTGCCGAACCAAAGGGGTGAGCGGACTTCTGCAGAAGCTACATGACTAAGCCATGGACGAGACAAGTCATGCCTTCGTCACCTTGCAGGTCTGCTCTTTTGAGTTACCTGTCTCTCTGGGCAACAAACCTCCTCTGGAAATTCCACTGTTCACTCTATTTAATTCACCAATTTAAGACTCTGGGAAACAGAGCACAGCTGAATGGGAAGGAGATGGGAAAATATAGACATTAAATAGGTACAGCAGCAAAAATTACAGCCAAACTTGACACTCTGCATGGATTGTGCCCTGAGCTGATCACATGGAACCTGCTGTTGACTAAGGGTAGGGCAGCAATCTTGACCCTGGCCCCAGTTAGTGCTGTACAGTGAAGGAGGTGGATGATCCATCTCCAACGTCCTGTGCTGGAAATGGGCAAAACTCCCAGAAGGTGGGAGAAAAACAAGGATCTATAAAGGTTTTATAAAGAGATTCTCTTTCTTTTCAACCAGTTTTCAACTTATGAAATGATTATCTCCCACCTTTGGCATTGCCCTTCATCTGCCTCCAGCAAGTGCGTAACATGTCACCCCAGAGCTCTGTGGAGTACAGAGCAGGAGGGCATTACACAGGAATTTGGTGAGATTTCCACACCTTTACAAAGCTCCCTGCTGCCTGGCCCTCTCCTGACTCGAAAGATTAAAGGGATTAGAAGCTTACAAACGATGAGGCAGGGAAGTGAAGGGCTTTAGAAAACACCAAGGTCTTAATTTACAAGGGACGTTTAAAAAATGAATGGAAGGAGGATTTCTCCCCACAGGAAAGTGGGAAAATCTATCTGAAGCAAGGTTATTTGACCACTGAAATGGTTGGCTCATCCCATGTGAAAGCACTAATGTATATTTTATACCATGCAAAGACAAAGGCATCTCTCATTTTTTTCCCCCTCTACAAATTAGGTGAAGAAAGTGAATGGAGTTAGTAGGATGGGTAGAGAATAAGGTTTGATGAGCACAAGAAATAAAGCACTGCTGGAGTAAGTCTGGGAAGCACGTTTCCAGATGAGTAGTTCATTGACTACAATTGTATTTTGGGGTAGGCTGAACACTACTCCTAAAGCATTCAAAAAGTCCCACTGGAGCACTTACAGAAGGAATAAAGTGCAGATATCCTATTTGCTCTTTCTTTTTCCCAGCATTGGCAACACCCTGCTGAGCTCTCTCTGCTCTTTCATCCCCTATCCCTGCCCTTGGAAGGGTTGTGCTATTTCCCATGCTAACTGGTTGCTTGGGCCAGTTTAATTTCTAGTCCTGATTAAAAGAAAATTTAACTGTAAAAAGCAGGAGGAGGACAGAGGTCTTGGAAGCTTCCCAAAGGGTTTACAAGTTCTACAAGTCAAGAATATATTCTTCCCCTTCCATTGTCCCCAGGCACAGACCCAGCAGAGGGAAAGGCCATGTTGGGTGGTGCTGAGCTGGCTGCAGAGGCTGTAGGATCCCAGTCTTGAGTACAGGCTCCCAGGAGTCACCCTCCCCAGGCTTGGTTTTGCAGGAGGAGAAGTGATTCCCAGTCTCCAGTGAAAGCTTCATCCTCACAGGTTTGTAGATACTGACTCTGCATAACTGCAGCACTTATAGAAACCCTCTCAAAACTTCAGACCTCAGCTCCAAAAGGGACTTACAGCAAGACCTCTGTTTACAGTACCACTGAGATAGTGTGTAAGGACCTCAACGTCTGCAGGCATCTGCTGTGCTTCAGCATCACTCATGCCCAGGGTCCCAAGAGTGCTCCTGGCAGCCTCGCACCTCTTGGTGCATAAGAAATGCTTTGAATTTGCTGTGTCCACCACCACACGTGAGTGTAACACCAGGGAGCACCCATCCTCCTTTGCATTTGACATGAAAAAGAAAGATGGTAAAAGGCAGATTGATACACACAAGGATAAAGGTACTTTAATACAGGTGACTTGCTGTCCCTCTCAAGTCAATCAAGGCTGAGCAGCTGTGTGATGCTGATATACCTCAGAAAGGAGAATCCACCTTTGTGAGATGCAAAGTGGATGGAAACCAGGCTTGGCTGGATGAAAAGATCTTCCCCTAGTGCAGGTTCTCCCCCTAATGAGGGTACTTCCCCAAGCCACAGAAAGTTGATGCAACTGAATCTAAGCCATGCTGGAGTCTCTGTGCCACAAGGCCCAGTGGACTGGGCTGATGGTCCCAGAGCAGAGCACTGCAGTTGTGGTACCAAGACCACCTACAGGCCCTTGAGCTCCTCTGAATTACTCTAAGGGCTGGATCAGAAGGAGGAGATGTAGTGTGTGATGGCTTTTAACATGATTTTTGATGTTTTTAGCTGTAACTAACTCATCCCTCACAGAGCAGAAGTGGAGTCACATGCTACTTCTGCTAGTAAAAAACATCTGAAGTCCAGATACTTTGGTGCAGAGTCAACACTAACCATGACATTGAACAGCAAGCAGCAAGTGGCAAAGGTTTTTCACTTACAATTCACCTTGTGACACTTCTGAACAGCTGACAGTCTGAGATGCACAGTGATCCAGGATTTTTGACTGAATGCAGATATCACCAGACTTTCATCAGAAAGCTTTCACATCCTCAACCTGATTGATCTGATCTCCCACTACCCACATGGAAAACATGACACTATGTCTCTTCCTGCTGTAAACTGTTGGTATGTTCTGTGCAGTCCCACTGAGGAACTCACCCAGACCACTGATAGGCACAGACAGCATCAACGCTAAAAGCAGCAGCAGAGCTGAACATCTCTCAGCACTTCAGAGGCCACGCTGGCACCCTTGGCTCACAGCTGTGTAACAACATAACCAACCCACTGCAGACAGGCAATTTAGGTTTTGGGTTGAAGTAGCAACAGGGGTGCAGGGAGGTATAAATCTTGATGTACATTCTTATGTAGTTCAGCTTCCCCTGCAGTATCATAAACTATAATGAAAACAGGTCCATGCCAGTGGGTATGAACAGGAGTATTAAACTTCTTAACCTACTTATACTTCAAAAACCCTTTGCAAAGTGAAAAGAAATTAAGGAGACTGTTAAGGCTGTTAATGGAATTCAGTGGTTTTGGGTGTTTCAGTTAAAGCCCAGAAGGTGGGCAGCCAGGATGCTCTACTGGGGCTTCCAGTAGCCTGACCATGGTCATTAGGTCTTTGGAGCCAGATTGTCCCTTAGTTCACTTGCACTATGCCTTGCAGAAAGGGGCTGCATCTCCTGATCTGATCTGTGGCTCCCTCCTGCAGAAAAATCAGTAATGACTGTAATGCCACCTGAGCAGTGCTCCTGCTCTGGCTCTCTCACCACCCTCCTTCTGGAGGTGGTGTACCTTTGCTGCTTTCCATGGCTCCTCCTGATTTGCTTCTAGAGTTGTCACCTCTGGCCTCAGGCCACTGCAAAGGACTTGCTGGTGGCTCCTGGGCAGTGTGAAGGCTGTGGTCCTCCACACTGAGTGCTGGGGAGCTCTGGTTTCAGACAGGCAGCACCCCTACCACATACAAGTGAGATGAACATTGGTGTCCTTAATTCAAGCCCATTGACCATCACTAGCTGAGTGCAGAGCCCCTACTCCCTTAGATGCAAGCCTCAGGGTGACTCTCATGCCTCTCTAATTCTCAGTGTGTGCACAGGCCCTGCTCACTGCCAGAAGCGCTCAGCCCTGCCCCGTGCTGAGAGCCCCAGCCACTACTTCAGAGAGGAGGCTTGAAACGCTCCTACTTTGGGCACAGGCTGGCTCTAATAGCACTGGTAGTGTGACTTGACAGAGGGCTTTTAAAACTTTCCGGGCTTTGGGTGAGATTTACAGGGCACTGGGCTTAGGAAAGTATTTACTGTGGAAGCAGAGGTGACAGTGAACAGAGCGAGAGCGGGACATGGGAAGGAAGGCAGCGTGATTCATCAGCGGGGAAGAGCGAGGCAACTTATCTGTTTTCTGCAATTCCACTTACAGCCAAGAAAAATGAGCCATCATAACAGGAATTATGTGAGACAGAGAAGGACAAACCACTCTAATCAAAACAACAGCGGTTCAGATAACTCCTGGAAGAACCCTGTCACAGGGACCCAACTCCATTTGGAGGGTGATATCGGGACAGGAAGATGCTCTTGGCAGGACAATGAAGCTCAGACACTGCACACCCTCACCTCCTCTGGGATGGATAAATAAGGAAAAAAGCAAGCAATGCACCTCCAGAATACAAATTCCCTCATGCTAATATTTTCTGTCTCTCTGCTAAAAAACCAAGCTGATCTGATTTAAGCCAAAGTGTAATAAATAAAGGAGAACTGTCCAACTATAGGGTGAAGTGAGGCAGAAGAAGAGGCTGGGGGAGAAATATGGAAGCAATGAAAAGGAACGTTCATAATGCAAGTTGCTGGCTCCCAGAAATGCTTGAAATGGCTCCTGAAGGCAAAGCTTTCATCTGGGTCTCCAATGCACTCTGTTTACTTTCCTCAAGTGAAATGTGAATCTCAGGGTCAACAGCATCACCTTGAAGCTCCTCTCAAGTTAGCTGAATCCTGAGCAGTAACAAATTCCTGTCTGCAACTGTGCTGGCAGAGATCAAACCCCAGACTCAGAGAGGTTTTTGTCTACTGTGGTAGAAGGAGAGGATACATAATCTACATTTGCAGTTAGGCAGTAACCCCTATGTGGAGATCAGTTAGCATCCCCTGTTAAAAACTTGATTGAGGGAACAGGTTCAGAGAAGGAAGATCCATGCTTCAAGAGTCAACTATCTGGAGAGATCCAGATCTCCATTCAGGTCATACAACAAAGAATCAGGAACCACCTGAGTCCAAATCAGGCCCTTTGTAAAGGTCACAGTGATTTGGATGCTGAAATTTGTCCTCATGTTTCAAGCCTGTTTAACTTCAGCTGTTCCAGAAACCAGCTGGGTCTTAAGTCTGTTTGATTTCTCCTGGATAAAATGAAGAAACAAGCAGATCACAGTTTGTGGTGAGACATTACTTCCTACTGCAGAGGCTCTTTCATGTTTTGTCTTTGCCCATGACAAGGTACAACACTTGGAGTTGAGCACTGTGTTCTTTCGCTATGTTCTCAAGTGACTTGACCAAGTCTCCATGGTCTTTCTGTGCATGAGCACAGAACAGTGCACATCATGCAAACAGCAGGCTGGGTCTGAGCCCCTGGACCATCCTCTGAGGAGCAAATGGAGTTTGGCTTTGACACTCTGTCAGCCAGCAGGCTGGCATTGCTCTTCCCAGCCCTGTGTTATGCAAGTCCATGCCAGCACATGATGATTTTCTCAGTTTTATTTCTGAGTGTCTCACTTGGGTCCGTGCTGGTCTCCTGCAGCCAGAGTCGCTCACCTTCCTGGGCTGGCTGTGTGGTCCAACCCAGCCCTCTCCCACTGCCAGCCTTCAGACTTCACAGAGGGTAGATGGGATGGACTGAAATCCAGACAGGAGCCTACTGTGAGCAATTCTCTTCATTTGAAACACTAGATCCTGACTCTGTGCCACGCAGAGTGACACGATGCTGAACGTTCTCTCCCATCCTGTTTGTGCAATGTGGATGTTTTACCATCTCTGCCTTCCCACGTCATCATCTCCTGGTTTCCTCCACAAGCCAAAATCTCAAGATGAATTTGGACTCCTGACAATCTTAAAAACATATCTTTGAGTTGTTTCATTAACCCTTTGCGTTTTTAAAGACTGAATTTTCAAGCTTTTCCCCACAATAGGCCAGAAACACACTAATGCTTGTTTGGAAGAGTATTAGCATCAGCTGTGAAGATGTTCCCAGCTCATACATCCTATAAGAACTCAAGCTTTAAGAAAATAAGACTTCAAGCCCATGGCAGAATTGCAAGGGCTGGCAGGCCTGCAGGAGACTGAGGCTGCAACACAACGACTTCTCTTCCCTTTGGGGAATTTAGTTTAGAATTGAAATAATTGATTCATAAACCAAACACTGCTTCTAGTAGAATTTTGTATTATTAAAAAGTTCCCTTCCTGAACACAATTCTCATGACTATAATTCCAAGAGAAATATGAAAATATTCATTAAGATAAAAGAAAAGGAGACCTACTGGCAATCCAAGGAGCAGGACCTGTGCATTGGCTGTTTTAGTGATGCAAACTGATGGACTGCTGCTGGTGACTTTAATTGTGTCATACCAATGAACACCTGCAGAAAATGTGGCCACAGCTGGTAAACTGTATTATGTTAAGACTGGACTGGGAAGCAGCTTTCCAGTGGTGTAAGCTGAAGCTTCTAATAGTCAAGAAGCATATTGGATGGTTTCCAAAAGTGGAGTCTTAATGATGGAGTTTTACATTGGAGAACTGGAAAAAACAAAGGGATCTTAAGAGTTCATTGCAAAGGCAAGGCAAGCTTTGGGTGCTGCAACTGCACATCTCAGAAACCTCTGTGCATGGGCAGCAGGTTCAGTTTATTGGGCTTGCTGAACACAGAGACTGGGGCACACATCACACCTCCCACATAGCAGTTGTGTCTGATAAGTGTTTGCCATTTGCTGCAGCAGGTCCCGTGGAATCCCAGATTGGTGAGAGTTGGAAGGGCCCTGCAGAGCTCATCCAGCTCAACCCCCTGCTAAAGCAGGTTCCCTTCGATCAGGGGGCACAAGAACATGTTCTGAGAAGCAGCCTCCGCACCCTCCCTCGGCAGCCTGGGCCAGGGCTCCCTCACCTCAACACCACAGGAGTTTCTCCTCTTATTCAAGTCACAAGAGCTATCTCCATGAATTTCAGTTGATGCCTTTAGGCCTTCCAGAGGACCAGTGACCAACCCAGTGCCCTGCAGTAAATCAGTGAAGACAAGAACTTGTGCCTCCCAGCTCAGAGTCTCCAAATCCCTGTACCAGTCCAAGCTGAGCCTCCTCTTTACCAAGCACCATGGGCTTTGCGAGTCCAAAAGGTTGGCCTGTCTGTTGCTACTGCTGTGACACAAGACTGCTCACTTAATATTCTCCCTCTCTCTTTTTCATTTAATAGCTGGGTTTTGCTGCTTTCTGTTGTTTCAATCCTTGCTTAAGGCTCATCCTTTGCCTGAAGTGTAAGGGAATAGCCTGTGACAAGTTGGTATTGCTTTCAGCAGGCAGCAAAACCTTCCCTGACACACACTCCTCAAGCAACAAGATGTCTGAGCACCTTCTGGACAAAGAGCTCCAAAGGGACATAAGGAACCAGGCCCACACAGGCAAAGGATGAAGAGAAAAAAGGAACACATGCAAAAATTAGTTTCTGAGCTGATGTCAAAGGCCAGATGGATCTAAAGGCAATGACAGCAACTAAAGGCAACCCTCTTTTCTCTGTTCTACACCATGGATCTCTTCTCCTGCCTTTACCTGGCAGTTATACCTAGCATTTTCTAAATGCATCCAAATGTCCCTGCCAAGTACCAAGCCACTGGGCCAGTAAGTCCCATGGTGCACTACTGGTGGGGACAGCACGCTCCAGTGTGGTGGAGCACACACCAGTGCTCTCCCCCTGTCAGCTCCTGCTCCTCACACACAGCAAGCTTGGCCAGCACCCAACAAGTCAAAAACAAATATCCTCACTTCAGAAGAAACAAGCCATGAGGAAACAAGCCCAGCCTCTTCCTGAGCCAGACAGTTTTGGCTCTCCTTACAGCTCTCCCTGTTCCCTGTGATGTATGACATCTGGGAACTCTCATATATCCAGTGGGCAGGCTCATTTATACAGTGGTTGAAAAATAGATGGTGTATGAAGTGCAATTTGGTGTTGTAGCAGAGTTCTGTCCCCCTTGGGGTGTCAGGGCATTTGATTAAAACCCTTTTATGGGAAATCAATATTTTACTCATTATAACTTTCATTCTCAGATCTAGAAAATACTTAGATGGACTTGTAAGATGCTGCACTACATGCATGCACACACAGGTCTATTCATTAGGGGAATAATCCCTCAGCATTTATTTTTCTTTCATAAGCACACACAGCAGTAAATAAGCAGTGAGAAGGTGTCTTTCTAATGGGTTAGCGACAGGCTGCAGCAGGGGTGCATCACTTACTGCTAGATTTAAGGCTCCCACTTAGAAACAGTGGCCCAGATCACCCCAACATTCTGGCCAAGGTAAGAAGAATCAGACACCTTGGACTAAATCCTTTCAAGGCCAAAACAGCCTAAAGCTTTGTATTACATCCAAGGGCAGTGGCTGTCATGGGAGACCAGAGAGAGGCTCAGTTGAATGAAATGAATAAAGCACTGGCTTGAGATTCATGAGGCATAGTGTTGACTTCTGTTTGTGCCTCTGATTCCCTGGGGACCCTGGTGAGTCCCTTTGCAGCTCTGTGCTTTGGTTTTCCCATCTATACAGTGGACTGAAGATACTGACTTCCTGCTGGGTAACACCTGAAGACAGACTCGCTTTAGGTGCTGGAGAAGGAGTGGGATTGTCACTGGGATTTTGGCACAGAGACTCTTATCAGCCAGACCCCCAAGAATGGTTCCAGGGTCAGGACTGGAGGCAGGACTGCAGAAATTTCCTGTACAACTCACCAGACTGCTGGTAATTACCACCCCTGCAAACCCCCAGCAGCTACAGAAATGAAACAAGCAGCAATAATAATAACAAAATAATATCTAATCATCCCATCCCAAAGCAGCACTGATTTATTTCTCTGAGGGGTTGCTTTGCAGCCTACAACCCAATCCGTTAAAGCTGAAACCATAGCAACAGCCCGGATTGCACCACTACACAGAAGGATGCACAGCCACTGGCACTGGCACCAGCACCAGCACCCTGCCTTGATTTAACACAGGTGAGAGATGTCCAGATTCCCTACACCCCACAGCTTGTACCATGTCTCACAGACACAGGGACTGTGGGTGCTGTGTGGCACAGGCTCTCCAGGCTGCCGGGCCCAGTGCCTCAGGGCTGGGGGCAGGATGTTCGAATGGGCCAGGATCATCCTTCCAATGCTGAATCCTGCAGGAAAAAGCTGGCAGTGACAGTATTTTCCAGTACAAACCATGGTCAGAAGAGACTTCCTTACTAGAGAACTGGAGCAGGTGTGAATTTAATTCATAGAATCATTGCGATTGGAAAAGACCTTTAAGATCATCAAGCCCAACCCCTCCCCTCACACTGCCAAACTCATCACTAAACTAACCCATGGCCCTCAGCACCTCAGCTCTGTGTCTTTCAAATATATCTCCAGGGATGGGGACTCCCTCACCTCCCTGGGCAGCCCATTCCAATGCTGAACCACTCTTTTGTTAAAAAAGTTCTTCCTCATCTCCAATCTAACCCCCTTGGCACAAATTCTGCTCAGCACTGAGCAGGAGGCAGATGGATGTGCCCAGCACTGCTTTCTTTTTTTACTTTTTAAGAATACCACATTCCAGTTTCTCATTGGTTATTGTTTATAGAGCTTTTCCTTTTGAGAGCCAGATCTAGGGATGTGAGGGCAACGTGGCAATGATGCACAAGAGGACCGATCCTGTGGTCCCTGGTCCAAACCAGTCTTGTGCTTCTAACTCCATACCACTCCCACCTCACAGATCTCCACTATGGGCTGACTCTATCCTGCAAAGACTGAAGTAAGCTTTATTACCTTCTGTTTAAAGCAGTTCAGCTAACTCAATCTACCAGCAGAAACTGCATCAAGTCACAAAAGGATGAACTTCTCCACAAGATGAAAGGAACAAAGTGACCAGAGATGGTAGAATGAAGGGACAGAGCCACAGCATCACCTGAAGTGCATTGTTGTGTTTGCAGGTTTTTTTTTTTTTCTTTCAAAATACAAAATTTCATTAACATTTGAAAGTACTGAATGTTTTCAGCTTGCTCCCTGGAGGTCAGGAAGTGGGAAGGAAAAGTCTGTGAACGTTTCACAACTCTCCTATTGTTTGCTCTTGGAAAAATGTCAGATGTTCAAAGTACATTTGTGCACAAGCCTCAGATAAATAATTATGCTGCTTTGCAGTGGGATGAGTGTATATGAGAAATGTCTCCATTTAGGTACAATATAAATGGGTTAGGGTTTCTACAGGATGAGTGGGATCAGAAGAAGAGATTTTTGAAGGAGACCTTTTTGGTTATCTGGGGACAATCTCCCTCTCAGTGAAAGGAAGGTGGCAGTCCCCATATTGCTATCAGCTGCTGTAGACAGGCAGCACCAGCCTGAATCTGATCTGATGTTCATCTGTGCTGCACTATCTTCCATGGCTCCTTTGCTGAATCAGTCACACTGTGGCAAAGCCAAAAGAATTAATTTGTCTGGGTAAAGACATCCAGACAAGAAATTAAAACAAAATCAGGCATCTCTGTTCCAAAGGAGAGCAAACAACTCCCCCAAAGACATTCCTCGGCTCGATCCTATCTCCATGTCCATGCCAGGGAAAAATATTTTTCTAAGATTTGGGTGGCAAAGGAGCAGCTCTGCCCTTCACCACTGCCTTCC
The DNA here is from genome assembly GCA_013401255.1 of Urocolius indicus. NCBI lineage: Eukaryota > Metazoa > Chordata > Aves > Coliiformes > Coliidae > Urocolius > Urocolius indicus. The sequence goes on along the minus strand of WBNH01011148.1, from coordinate 32,578 downwards.
CCACATTTCACTGTATGGCTCAGGGTGCAACCACCACGTTTAAACCACAACTGACCCCTTTGGTGGCTGTATGGGGAGAGAGAGCCTGGAGCTGTGGGAGACCAGCTCAGCAGCCCCCCAGATTTCTATGGTGGGGAGCACAGCAGTGCAAGAAACTGACAAGCCCTTGCCTGTCACCTGCAGTGCTCCACTTGGGACAGGGGGTGATGAGTATTTTCTGGCCCACATGGCTAACTCTGGCTAATGACTTGTGTTCTCTTTCAGCGATGCTCAAGGAGCAGGTATGTCCATCTATCTTACATCCTCATCACTAGGCAGAATAAATCCCTGCTACTTCCTGACTCTGAGCATGACAAAATGGATCTGATCAGCCTTTCACACTCCCCCTTGCCCCAATAATTTTCGGATTTGCCACTGAGGGATTTTCATCATGTTGAGAAGCTTAGAAGCCAGAAGAGAGCCTTGCTGCTTCCCAGTACAGGCAGGATTTACAGGCAGGGGTTGGTGAAGGGAAACTGATGACATTTATACATTCTCTTTCTTTAAACAGTATCATTTTCTATTTACTGACCTGGTTTCCAGTCTCACATCTGCACGTGCACTTGCAGACACCCAGCTTGAGGACAAACAGCAAGCAGGCAAGGTGCTTTTAATTGCATTTTAAAGGCATTAAGAGTAACATCAGACCTCTCTCCTGTGTACCTCAGTGAAACATGGGGTCCCCCCAGCATTTGAGGCCAGACACATCATAGTGACCTGTGCACGGGCATTGCAGAACAGAAAGCTCTTTCACAACAGGGCAGCTCTCACAAATTGGTAGCAGGAGAACAAGAGCAGTCACGTGTAGGAAATCCAATGTATGGCTGGAAGCAAACAAATATCCAAGGCCCATCCTCTCTCACACCCTCTCAGCTGGCAGCCCCTGCCCCTGGGCTGCGTGGGAAGCTCCCTCACCTCGGCAGATACTATGATGTGGGCTGGAGACAAGCTGGGGATCTCTGGGGCGTTTTGGGCTGTTTCTCGCTGGGCGTGCAACGTGCTGTGTGGTGAGTCATGGCACAGACAAGGTCAGCGGGGTGAGATCTCCTCCTGTGTACAGCAAGATGTGAGTGTTAACCCACACTTGCATTGCAAGGAGGGCAGACACAGGGAGCCATGTCTCTCCAGGGGCTGGGTGGGTTTCCCTGGACCACTTCTCATCTCTGCTAATGTGGTCGTTGCCAGGATCAGAGAGTGGACAAGGGGAAAACCTCATATCAAGGGTGGAATCCAGGACAGATGAATAATGCTGGGATAGTGTGTGTACTGTGGTCCTGCTCATGGCAAACCTGGAAGCTGCTCATGCTACTGTGTTTTAGACAGACAAATCTCCTACAAGTTTCACAAAAATCAGTGGCTGGGAAGAAAAGATCTCTATGAAGGTCTTAGAGACCCTCTTGGGTAAGACTAACATGAGCATAACCCTTTATAGATGTGAAAGAATTTACAAGGACTACGAGGTTGTGAACAATCAATTTGCAGAAAACCTTTCAGTCTGAGTTCATGACACATGAGAAAAACCACATCTTGGCCAGACATTTCCTCCTGCACAGACTCACTGATGCCTGGCAGTGTGCAAGGTCTGAAGCTCTTCCTACCAACAGGGCATTCACATTTCATATTCATTTACATCTACCAATACCCAGGAGGAATTCAGCTCGTGCTGAAACCTTGGCACAATGGAGTCAAAAAGTCCATGAACTGCGACCAAAAGCTGCTCTGCATGAGCTTTGGTAACACCAGTTGCTCAGAAACTCCAGGTTCTACCCAGCCATTACAGAAATCAGTTAACCATTCTGTTACTTTCAGTGGAGCACAGCTAGTCCCTAACAAAACACCAGCATGACTTCATTTGGTGTCATTTGCCCTCTTGAAAACAACGTCAGGTGACAATGCTCAGTTAAAAATATTACTACAGAAAGATTCACAAACAGCTTCTGTTTTCAGGATGGGTCAAAACAGCAGGTCTGTAGTTTAGCTGTGTTCTCCAAAGTGCCTTGTAATCTCAAGGTTAGCACAGCAGCATGATTTGGGATGAAACATTACATCCTGTGACAACACAGAGGCAGTAACAGTTCTCAGAAGTCTAGGATATTGCACAACTTAGCAAACACCGTGGTTGTATATAGACTAAGTCTAACATCAACTTGTTTAAGAAGACAACCCACCACCTAGAAAGCACTTAAAAACAAGGTCTCATCTTTCAAGTTTGAGTAGGAAGTGTAATTTTTTTCCCCCAAAGTTGTATCACCTTGAGGACCTTCCTGAGCAAAACTAAATCTTCTCTCTCACTGAAGTGTCTTGAGCTGAATGTCAGGAAAAATAAATGAGGTGTAGGCCTTGCTTAAGGAAGACTAGTACTAGTAGAGTTGCCTCTAAGACTAGTACCTCATCAGCTGCTCCCATGTTATTTGTTACTGACTTCTTGATTTTCACTGAGGGTGAAAAAGCATTGATCAAAATCTGCTGAATGACAAAAGAAAACACATCCAGAAATGGAGGCACAGTACTAGTGCCAAAGCACAGCCAGAAGGCACAACAGCTTGATGCCTCCTGCACACAGCAATTACTCAGTGGCTGCAGAACTCAGCTGGACCCCGCAGCAATCACATATGAACACGTGGACCTGCTGGTCCTCTGAGCTCACAAAGTGTCAGGAGAAACAAACCTGTTGTTTGCCTGCTGAAAATAAGATTTGGGATGAGGAGGAAAACCAGTACGCAGAGGGAAAATCCAGCCCCTGGCTCCATGCTCCCAGCCTGCCCTAGCAAGATGCTTACGAGATCCAGCACACACACCCCACTACACCCGGGTTTTGGGTACAGCACTGACATATCAGGTGAGTCCATGACACCCACGCTGGTTCTGACTATGCCTAGGGAGACTTTGTCAAGGCCAGACACTATGGTTTCATGACTTGAAACTGGGTTTACAGCAAACTAAAAGTAAGCAGCAATGTGCCCTTGTGGGCAAGAAGCCAATGGCAGCCTGGGATGCATCAAGAAGTGTGTGGGCACCAAGTCAAGGGAGGTTCTCCTCCCACTCTACTCTGCCCTGGTGAGGCCTCATCTGGAGTCCTGTGTCCAGTTCTGGGCTCCCCAGCTCAAGAGAGACAGGGAACTGCTGGAGAGAAGCCAGTGCAGGGCCACCAAGACGCTGAGGGGATGGAGCATCTTTCTTATGAGGAAAGGCTGTGAGACCTGAGGCTGTTCAGCCTGGAAAAGACAAGGCTGAGGGGGAGTTGTATGAATGCAATGAATACCTAAACCCTTTTGGGTGTCAAGAGGATGGGGCCACACATTTTTTTCAGTAGTGCCAGGTGACAGGACAAGGGGTAACGGGCACAAGCTGGAACACAAAAAGTTCCACTTGAACATGAGGAGAAACTGCTGTTTAGGTGAGGGAGCCCTGGCCCAGGCTGCCCAGGGAGGGTGTGGAGTCTCCTCAGGAGGTTTCCAAACCCACCTGGACACGTTCCTGTGCCCCCTGAGCAAGGGGAACCTGCTTTAGCAGGGGGTTGGGCTGGATAAGCTCTGCAGGGCCCTTCTAACCCCCACCATGCTGGGATTCTGTGAACTCAATGAAACTGCAGCATTTCTTTAAGAGAAATGAATCCCCTGTTCTAAGTTAGCTACATAAGAAAATGCTTTCTTGAATAGAGATCTTTCCTACACAAGGGCTGCACCAGAGGGTCTGCTGGCTGAAGCCAAATCCTGCTGTGCTGACAATGTCCTGTAATTTAATGCATGTGAACTCATTTTGATTTAAAAAACAATCTCTTCAAAATATTCCTTAATGTAGGGTTTACTGTTATATGTTCTTATTTTTCATTTGTATAAAAGAAGGTTTTGAAAGCTTCAGAATTCCACACCTTCAAAAACTGTGTGATTAAAAGAAGATGCCAAAATGATTGCTCCTAATTGTGGAAACTTCTGAAATTTCTGAGAGGTGCTTAGCAGCTGTGACAAACACAGCTAATAAACACCTTCCACTCCTACCATGAGTGCCATGTTCTTCGGAGCAGATACATTCCCAGTGACGTTCAATTACGTTTGTTACAAAGATCATTAAATTTCTTTTGATTAAGTGTTAGGAATAAACTGTAGAGGAATGATGGAGTTTTTTAATGAGTTCAAAGTCCATGAAACAATTTTCTTCCCTGGGTCAATTATAATTTCAAAGTAAAATTCCTTTGGGACCAATTCATTGGGAGTGCAAAGAGGCTTTTGTTCTGCAACTCCCAGCTGCTCCATACACTGCCTGACCCTGCCTGTGTTTGCTTAGCTGTGATTTCGCTTACTCAGATAAGATGCTGAATGCCCAAGTAAAAAGCTCTGGAGAGCAGCTTTCTCTTTCTGTCTCATAATACCTATTTTGGTGCTATTACTTACAAAAGAAGAAAGATAACTGTCCTGCACAATGTACACTTCCCACTGGTTTCTGAAACTATCCAGGGATTTTTGCAGGCACATTATATAAACAGAGACACTTATTGTAGGGTGAGTAAAAGAGTTCTCCTCAGAGAGTGTAGGTATGGGATTGTTGCTGGGAATACCTACAGAAAAAGGTCTTGCTGACACAGGTCACAAAAGCTGCCTTTGGCAGTGGGATACGTTATTCCACTGCATGAAGCAAGCATTGAACCCAAAGCACACAGAACACTGTTTCAGTCTCAGGAATATCTGTGCAAGAGACCACAGCGACAGGATCCCCATGTACATCCATCTCCTTGGGCTTCAATGGGAACTCAAAGCTGCTGTTGGATATCTGTTGTGAGGCAGCACCCCAAGATCCTAGCAGAAAGTCATCAGTCAGCTTCAAAACCACTTAAGAGAAACATGACATCTCCTGTTAGCACCAATAACCACAATAATAACCAAACTGCTGGCCCAGGTCAAACCACAGATCTATCCCACTTACCTCTATAGGAGTCTTGGAGAATTGCTCACAGGACAGTGTGTGTGCAGGGTGAAACTGAGTATATCCATTAATTGGAGTAACTGAAGAAACATGGCAGAGGAGGCAGAGTAGGTGACAGCAGTCCTACAGAGTTGGCAGCAGCAGTGATAAGGAAGAGGACCCTTTATGTACCAACAACTCTTTATTTTGTCCTGTCTTTACCCACATTGCTGCCTGACCTAAGGCTTGAACAGCCCCAGGACCCACAGCCTGTCTTCTTCAGAGAAGTGTTTCATCCCCTCAGCATCTTGGTGGCCCTGCACTGGCCTCTCTCCAGCAGTTCCCTGTCCCTCTTGAGCTGGGGAGCCCAGACTGGACACAGGACTCCAGATGAGTCTCACCAGGGCAGAGTAGAGTGGGAGGAGAACCTCCCTTGACTTGCTGCCCACACACTTCTTGATGCATCCCAGGCTGCCACTGGCTTCTTGCCCACAGGGCACATTGCTGCTCATGTTTAGTTTATTATCAACATCACTCCCAGGTCTCCTGGAGCTGATCTCCAGCAGGTCACCCCCAGCCTGTGCTGGTGCAGGGGGTTGTTCCTCCCCAGCTGCAGGACTCTGCACTTGTCCTTGTTGAACCTCAGGAGGTTCCTCTCTGCCCAACTCTCAGCTGTCCAGATCCCACCGAATGGCAGCACAGCCTCTGGGGAATCAGCCAGTCCTCCCAGTTTGGTGCCATCAGGGAACTTGCTGAAAGTCCCTCTGTGCCCTCATCCAGGTCATTGATGGAGATGTTGAACAAGACTGGTCCCAGACACGATCCCTGTGGAACTCCACTGACCACAGGCCTCCAGCTCAATTCTGTGCCATTGATCACCACCCTCTGGGCTCTGTCATTCAGCCAGTTCTCCATCTACCTCACTGTCCACTCGTCCAAGCCACACTGCCTGAGCTTTCTGATGAAGATGTTATGGGAGACAGTGTGAAAAGCCTTGCTGAAGTCAGGGTGGATGACATGCAGATGCTTTGCCCACAGAAAATACACCATTCAACTGGCTTATTCTCCAAAGTGCAGGCAGTTTTGAAAATGTTTCCACAAAACCCACTAAAATCAAGACAGGCTTCATTTCCTGCACTTTCCATATCTCCCAAAGAGTGAGCATATTAATTAACTCCATTTTACAAATATGAATCATCACACACTCACAATTTGTACTGCAGTGATGCTTAACATAGGTCACTGAACATCCTCCACGTGGCAATGATGAGATTCAAGACTTTCTGATCCGGGCTGGATGCAAACTGCCTGCAGTGTGAGGTGCTGGGGACTGTGGATGGAGCCACACTGGGATCTCTGAGACCATATTCTGTAGTTTAACAGCACGAGTTGAGCCAAGCAAAACAAACAAACCCTCTGAATATGCTCTTTGCAATGAGTCCTCCTTCTCTGTGAGCTATCAGTCTGCACAAAGGAAATAAGTCACACACCTCAGTGCTCTCATGGAGCATCTGCACTGGAAGTGGTGATTTAGGTAACTAACCACAAAGCAGTGTCAGTGCCTGTGATTTACCTACATATTCAGTTTTTGAGGATTTAAGATCAGTGTTTACCAGGGAAGAAAGAGCCCTCAGGTGTCAGGAACACAGAACAGAGCTCTAACATGACTGTAACAAATACTGCACAACGCTAAGGAGGGGCAGTTTGCAAGGTGCTCAGTCTCCTGGTCCTGGTCCAGGAAATCAGTTAATTATTTGCTTAAATCCAAGCACACGGGCAGCCTAATTACTTGCAACAGGACAACCCTCCAGATTAAGTGTTTTGCTGGACTGGCTCCCTGATATCAAGTATTATGCCAGGGGCTCTGTGCAGAATACAGAGACGTTTTGATGAAATTCTTCTGACAGGGAAGGAGGGAGGGAGAAATGCAGCCTTTATTTAATGCCCTCCTCAGTTTACAATTTATGCTCCAAAAAGCTGCAAGATTTGGTCTTAAGTAAGGAAGGAGGAGATATGCATTGCCCATAGTGTCCCTCCTCCTCTGCTCACCATGCTGTGTTGACAGGAAACCTAAAGAGAAATCAACCCTGATCCATCTTTTCCATCTAAATGAAAACAATAAGGACTTTGTTTCCTCAAAGGAAGAAGCTGACTGTGAGACTGAGGCTTCCTGATTGATTTTGGATGCCCTGATGGCCCAGCACACACCTGCAGAGTGCTGGTGTTGGAGCAGCTGTAACCCCTGCAGCCCACTGAACACATCCAGATGAACACAACCACCTCCAGACCCACTCTGAATCTCACCTGGACCTATGAAAAGACATGGGAAGGACATTGCACATGTGAAGATCAGGTTTCTGTGCAATTTGGAGGAGCTGAATTTGCCCACAAGCAGGATGGTAAAGTGGGATTCTCTATAATCTATCAGCAATCCCCCAGCTCTCTCACCCCCAATCCTCCCCATGTGAATCAACACCCCAAAATCCTTGATGGACAGACCTGACTTCCTATCTACATGCCTGTAATGACCAAAATGACCATATCTTTCCCTCAGCCTGCAGAGCAGCAAAGAACTCAGCTCTTGCAGTGACCTGGTAATCACCAGACATCAGCACAGATGCAAACACAGCACAAAACCAACTTACACAGTCCCAAAAGCATGGGCTTTCTGCAAGCTTTGACAAATCCCATGTCACAAAAAGCCCCAAGTTTCTCAAAGATCAAGCTACAGAGACTTATACTCAAAAGCATCTCAACCCAGTAGAGGACTGGGCACCCCAAAGCCAGCGAAGGCAATGGGCACTGGAGGCTGCCTCTGCATGGGTGTGGTAGTGGGGCAGGAACACACTGCATCCAGCTCTCTCCACCTGCACAGGTGGGTTCCAGTGTTCAGCTGCCACCAGATGCCAGCTTCCTCCTGTGGGTTTCCACCAGTACTTTCAAAGGTTTTTTTCATGAGTAGCCAGTTTAGAGGAGATTTACCCTGCTGCCTGCTTTGAATACCCTGTCGCTCAAGTGTTTTCACTTTTGCAGCTGTGCTCTGGCGAGAGTCCGAGTGTAGGGATGGGAGAATGTCAGGATTTAAGTTATGGAGGAAAGCCCTGAGTCAAAGCCCAGCTGGACATTCTGATGAACTGCTAAGGGATGAGTAAGGGTAGACACTTCTTTCCCTCCTGGCACCTTTCACGTGGCAGCAGTAGCAAGACACTTCTAGTTTCTGGAGCTGGGCTCTGGTGAGAGCCTGCAAGTTCAAATGGGTGAGTGCTGGGATGCTGAGTGAAGGGGAAAGCCCTGAAGCCCATTTGTGGTGAAGATTCTGATGAACTCCTATGGAAAGATTTATTTTGATGCTCTGAATTCATCTGTCTCCCAGTTCTTCATTCATCCCAAGCCACTTTCTGCAGCACTTCACTTCCACTAGCCCAACCCTTTTTAAGTGCTGGGCTGGTCTGAGCCCCCATGATGCTGCAGTACAGCCGCTCCTGCCCTCCTGTCCCACAAGTCAGGGACAGTTGAAGGAGGATGTGGAAATCTGCACTCAGGTTCTCAATCAGCCCCCAGCCTCACATGCCACCCTAAGTAGCTGTTTAACCTTTCCCGAGCCTCAGTTCCCTTCTATAAATAGAGCTAATGCAGCTACATCTTGCATGTTCCCTAATTCATTGCCATACCTTCTCAGGGAGACTAGATCCTACCCTGAAAAGACTTTTACAAAGGTCAACAAGGAAAGAGCAAACCTACATCAGGTGCTGCTCTTTTTTTTTTTTCACTTTGGACAAAGTTCTGTGCAGACTTGTATCTTGTGATGCATTTGCATCACTGTCTCTTTTAACATGCTTCAAAATCTGGAGCTGAGTAGAGAAGAACAGAGAATGCCTGCTGCCTTCAGAAAACAAAAATGTTTCATTTGCATGGACTTTTCACCTCCAAGTCCATTTTTGAGTCTTTTTTGCCAGTGCACACATGTGCACAGTCCGAAAGGGAGCTGTGTAGTCTTAACAATCCTTTGCCTACAAACAGGTCAGAAATGTTTATCAGGAGCAAAGACAGTAAAGAGTGAGAGGTGCTGATGAGACCAAGAAGCTAGAAATAACCAAGTGACCAAGGCCATTAGCTGTGACTCAGAGGCAAGACTAAGCTTTAGGATTATCTCACTTAAAAAATTCAATTAAATTGAATTTTCTACCTCGATTGCCACCTTTGTTGGGACAAAATGGGCATGGCAAAGGTGGCCTGGCTGGGCCAACTGACTGAAGCAAGCTGCAAGAGCCAAGGGGCTAAGAGTGAGAAAAAACCGGCTGTATGTCAAGGGATTGGAGATAGGAGACAGATGGATAACCAGAGAAGACATGTGAGCAGCTGGAACAGACCAGTTGCAGGAGACAATGTACAGAAAGGAATTATGAGGCAGACAAGGAGAATCTAGAACAACAAAACCCAGAAAGCCATTGCTTTCAAAACCAAGTATGACAGGCTTAGCAATAAGGGATCCCCAGCAAAATGAGTAGTACAATCTGACGTGGCAATTTGCAGGGAGATTACAGCTTGATTTGAACAGCTGCAGAGTTAGTGGCTATAGCTGCCCCTGAAATGGCATTTGCTTAGGGAGTTGGACACTGATACCAAAGCTGGGTGATGTCTGAGTGTGCTGCTGACAGAAAGGGAGGGAGGGGGCATGCACAAACCCAAACCAGTGACCCACTTGCAAGCATCTCACTGTGATTCATTGTTTCCTATCACCTTGCTCTCTCCTGGAAGCTCTGCACCATCCATTTCTGATTCAGAACCTGTTTCTCTCCAGCCCAAGCCACACAGCCAGGAAAGCTCATTTTGGGAGCATTCTTCTGCCTCCTCACCGTGTGGCAGTGCAGGCTCAGCATAGAGCAATGGACCTCTCAGACCTCCTGTCCCTTCACTCCATCTGCTCTCCTGGCTTGGCTGGTTTCTTTCTGTGGCTAAAGAAAAGCAGTGCAGGGTGGAGGAGCAGCATGTGCCAGTGAGCCAGGCTGTTTGCTTTTGGCTGCCCAGTGTCCTGGTTACACAGCCTGTAACTGCTTGGGCACACCAGTGTGATCTACTGAGTCAGGTCCATTGTGCCATTAAGTTACCTGTCTCTCACCTGGAAACCTGTCAGTCCATGTGGCTCTAAATATGTCCATGGCAGGCAGATGAAAATACTGAATCCACAGGTGTGGATATGAAAAGCCTATTGACATCTGACCACAGGCTCCTTGTTTGTTTTGCAAATACATGGAAGACCCTTTAGCACTTAAAAAACCCCAAGACAAAGCCACTGACCAAAACCCAGCAGATCACTTGAGTAGTCAAGACAAAACTCTTGCTGGTTATTAATTTCTGCCCACTAAATGGACAAGCTGCCTTTATTAACCAACAACTGCATCAGAAAACTCAATTGAGAATGGAGCTCGGGAGCTAAAATAAATCTGAGAGATTCTCTCCAGCCAATGCAGGAGAAACACCAGAGCTTTTCAGCATTCTGTGCTGCCTGTTTAAAAGCAGGGTGAGGCACGTTAAGTAAAGAAATTGGCTGGGCAAGCTTTAACTACACTGAACGGATCACACTAGGTTAGCAAAGCTGTAGTCAATACCCAAGCCTTCAGATTTAGACTTTCAATCAAGTTCCTAATTAACAGAGCCTAGGAAAGCAGGGTTCTGAAATTTAATGAGGCACTCAACACAGAGCTAAGAGCTTCTGATGTCTAAGCTTTCAAAAATCATGAGAGAGTGATAAAAAAAGGGAAGACTATGCAAATATAACCCCTCTTTGGGTCCACTGTGAGGTTTGGTGAAAAGAAATGAGGATGCACCATCCCTGGAATAGCTCTGAGATGGTTGACAGCAGTATTTACTAAGGGTCTTGATCCTCAATGGCTGCAAAGTCCCACAGCTGTTTTGATGTCAAGAGGGTACTCCAGATGTCCATCTGCTGTAATGGCTGCACTACCAGAGTGCTGCCTCCTGCAGTCCACTTTCCTTGGGTATCTTCACCATCAGGAAAAGGCTCCTCTGGAGTGAACCAGGTTGGAAGAGCCAAGATGTGGCCAACAGCCATTATGGCAACTTCCAGAAAGTGTCAGAAAAGTCCAGCTCACCTTGGTTCCTTTTCTGTCCTGCATATTCTGATGGGAAGAGCATAAAAGGAAATGTCCCAGTAGAGCTGGAGCCCTCAGTGATGGTGGCCTTGGGTGCAGCACTCTGCACAGGGACCCTGGTGGTTCCAGACTGGTGGATACTCAATGAGGGTTTGGGTAAATCCCTCTTCACCAGCATCACTTGTCTGAATCCTCCCCTGTGAACACAAGCACATCCCCAGAACAGCCAAGGGAAAGAAGGAATGTCATGAAAGTAGCAGGGTGCAGAGCTAGGAGAAACGAACTCCAGATCAATGTAAGTGCCTGTGTGCAATGGCATTTAGCCTGATCCTGAGCTGCCCTTCCCAAGAGCAGTTAAAGAGACACAGTTGGGGAATTTGGTGAGGCATCAGACCAGAAAGGAGATGTTGTATCTGTCCTGTCTGTGTTATGGGAAAAATGGTGTTGTATCAACTGGTAACTCACATTGATTGAGTTTAAGAAGATCTCAGCTCAAAATGATACTGCCAAAACTGAGCCAGGAGTTGACCTACAGTCTTCTCGAGGGGTTTATTTACAAGGGCAATAATAAATGTGTTGAAGTTATTTTAAGCTGAAACTCATTCTACACCTGCAATGGGAGGAACACAGGCTGGGATTCTGCAGTCAGCTTTAGTGGAGCAGAGTCAGTGCTGGGCTGTTAATCCAAATTCAAGCTGCATACTGTAAGGAATTGCTCTGTGCAGTGCCTCAGTCCTCATCTCAAAGGCTGATGTCTGCAATCGTGTGATAAATAACCACAGACGGGTCAGCACAGGCTGCAGGGGCTAGATCCTCATCTCAGTGGGAGAGAGAGAAACGTGGACCTCATCGGTGCTTGCTGTGGCTCTGCAGATGGTCAAGCATCTCTTTGCTCACTGGCAGACTGGAGAGCAGCAGGGCTTTGAATGGCCACCTGGCAAAGCCATAGCCAAATCTCTTACAATAGCCTTCTTTCCTGCTACACAAGACAGTGGCCAGCAAGAGGATGGGTTTGGGGCTTCTGGTCTTGGGTGTCAGTGCCAAGATCATGGCACTTGGGATCCTAAATCCCAAGCATGGAGGCTCCTGGAGGCTGGGGACTGTGCGGTGAAGGGGGAGATCCTGGCCATGGGATGGGTGAGTCTCCCCACTCAGGGCTTGAGGCTCAGTAGGACTATTGTGCTTGTAGTTTGAAAACTCCAAACACTCAATTCAACATCCAAATTTTACAGGCTGAGAAAAAAAAAAAACAAGAGAAAGTGCAGAATATAGCCATGAAGATGATTCAAGGGTTGAAGAAAGGGCTTGACAGAGAGAAAATTAAGGATTTTGTTCTGTTTAGCTTATCAAAAAGGAGATGGGAAGGTGATGTGATTACTCTGTGTAAGAACTTTCATCTGCAGACAATACCAGATACAAAAAGGCTCTTTAATCAAAAGGGTAAAGACAGAACAGGAATAAATGGCTGCAACCTGAAGCCCGACCAATTCAAATGAGATAAAGGGCACAAATTTTAACAGGGAGATGATTAACCACTGGCACAAGTGACAAGGGGAGCAGGAGACTCTGTGACTGTTGACATCTTAACTGCATTTCTTCTTGAAAGAGATACTTTAATTACAGTACAGGTTTCCAGGCTCAATCCTGCACACAGCTGGGTTAGACTGTGAGTGAACACCAGGAGGCAGAAACAATAGCAGAGTGATGCTGATGGGCTAATTCCCACACCCTAGGAATCCCTCCAGACCTCTTCTTAAGGAAATCCATCCCTAGGGACACCTTCCCGTTGCTCAGAGGCAGCAGGTTAACTCTGCCCTCATGGGAGATGCCAGCCTGCTGTGGAATGAGGGTCCCAGATACAAGAATCCCCAGCCCAAACACAGTCCATCCCCTCTGTTACTCTGCCTCTACCACACACTTCACAGGAGTGCAGCAGAAGCTGTAAGCACTTGACTGCTGTGTAAAACCACAGCACCAGGTGAAATGTTTTATATGCCTCCTTAAATCACAGCCCTGCTTCTTTTTTCCCCCTCTGCTCTAAATGTGAATGTCTACCCCTTGGCTCTATTATTTCCAGCATTTCACACCCAGAGGATATATTCTGGCAATTTCTCACGGTTCTGGGTTTTAAGTACAGTGAACAATTGCACTCAACTGCATTCATAAGCCAACGTTAATGAGGCTCGTCGACACACTTTACTGATAGCAGCTGCTGCACATCAGGTTATTGATCTGCATGCTACAGAGGTATTGCAAAGCCCCTCACTGAAATCCAAGCTCCCTCCTTCGATGCAGCCACTGTTGAGTGAGATGTGTGCAAGGCCTTTCTGGTTGCTTCTCCTCTCACCAAACGAGCTGCCAGGCCCTCCCCAGCTGGAGCTGCAAGCAGGCACAGGCTTCACAGGCTTCCCATGGAAAACAGTGCATGGTCACCACTGGCTCTCTGCACTCTCCATCCAGCATCCCAGCCCTGGCTAAGCTCTCTGCCCCAGTGATGTACTGGGAGAGCCATGGACTGAAACAGCTGAGTGGCTCTGCATACTCTGGGAGCTGAAACCAGTGGGGTATCTGCTCCTGAGGGTTATCTTCTATACAGACAGTTTCCAAGGGCAATGCAGAACTGGTGTGGTTATTTCTCCAGGGGCTGAAGAAGCAGGGAAGTGATGTTTTCTCTGACTCCCAAGGGCACCCATTACCCACTGAGGCCCTGCATGTAGGGGGAACCAGAGAACCTGACTATGACCTGGCATGGGCACAGGCTGCTCTGCTCAGCCCAGGACTCATTCATGATGTGCCCATATCTCTGCGATCGTGTTAATACAGTCATTGCTACTCACTGCTCTACCCATCAGTGCTTTTCAACAGAGCAACTATTTGTGTGTTACACTCTGACTGTCCCACTGACCACTAACAGTGTCACTGGGAAAGGGATCAACAGGGAGCTGCTTATCTGAGGCTGCTTCTCCACAGCCAGAGCCCCAGTGAAGGCCAACAGGTCTTTTTCCATAGGGATGACAAGGACATGCCTGGGGACACTTCAGGGTACTCTACTGGGGAGATCCTGAGGCTGCTTCTTGCTACCACAAGGCTGGTCTTAAATTAAAGGATACTCCTGGGATTTCCCCAAATCTAGCCTTGAGCAGGGAGGCCACAACTAAAGTCTAATAACCCCCTTCTGGAAAGGCCTAGCTCAAAGTAAGAGGCTTAAAAAACCCCTTCATGATCCATGAAACCTCCTGGGCAAGGCTGCCTTTGGCTTTTCAAGCCACGAGATGGCAGGTTTTGGAGAGCACCCTGCTGAAGCCAGTGTTCTCACCCCTGTGAAATGCCAGAGGTCAGTGCTGGCAGTAACTGGATCCGTTCCCTTTCCCTGTGGCCAGGAGCACTCCTGCCTACTACTGCTGATGCCTGTCCCAAAGGGTGGGAGCTGTCAGAGATGCCAGATTCAGGCATCATGGGCTGCCCTGTATCAGGCATGAAAGCCTGTGCTTGGACCCAGAGCAGGCTCCAACCCAGCCACCCGAGAGATGGAGCAATTAGAGATAATTAGGAGATGGATAAATAGGAATCAGGTCGAGGAGAAAGGCTGCTGGGGCACGGAATGTCACGAAGGATGGAGGGGACAGGTGAACTGTCTACTTAGGGAAACAAGGCAAATGTTTTCAGTGTCTCAAGGAGGGCATTTAATAAGCTGTGATCTGCAAAAGCACTTTGTGCCCCTGTTTGTGTTTCATCTGAGGAAAGGTTGGGCACGGCAACGGTGCTCAAGGACCCAAGTTTATTCCCCCAATGTGCCAATTTGTCACTCTTATCTTCAGCAGCCCACGCTGCTCTGGCGGGGCTTGAAAGCAAATGTTGCCCTTGAAGACTAAGTGAAAAAGTGAAAAAGAGATCCATCCAAATGAGATGCAGGGAATGCAAGCAGCAGTGGCAAGAGAGCGAGGCACAGCACCCTGGCTCAGGACAAACGGCCGCTGCACTCAGCGTGGCCTTGCGAAGGAGAGCTCTCCCATCTATTAGCAAATTGCCCCCTGCTTGACAGTGCCAGGGAGCAGCTGGTCAGGGAGGGGAAAGGGTTTTCATAGGATCATACAATGGTAGGGTTTGGAAGGGACTTTTAGAGATCATCTAGTACAGTTTTCTGTGAAATATGTGAAATGAAATCACAAAGCCCTTAGAAAAAGATTTCCTCTGTGTCCTCTTCCTTAAGAGTAAACCCCCAAGTTGCAATGTCAGGAGGCCTTACAGCTTTCATTCTGCTCATCAGAAACACGACAGATTCATCAGAAAACACTTTCTCTGACAATTTGCACTGAAAAAGTGATTTGTAACATAAAAATTAAAGCTCTCGCTCATTGTTTCTGTTCTGCAGAACACCCCCAGTGTTACTGCCACGGGGAGCTATGAAAGGTGGGCTTCCATCAGACCTTATGATCAGTGCATTATTGATGTATCACACTCTGCAGGACTTCCCTACAAAGAGACTGAAAAGCACTGATTATCTGTAGTGTTGGTCAGCAAACTGCAAAATGATAGAGACTGTTTTCTGTGCTGCTCCCGTGGTAAATAAATAACGCTGCTGCTTTGCCCTTTAGAGCATTGATTAGATATGGTTAAAACAAACAGGAAAAAAAAATCACAGGAGGAACTTACAGTTGCTTGTCAACTAAATCTCAGCCTGGGGCAGGAGGTATTACTATTAATTATATTGTTTCGCAGGCAGTTGCAGGGGGATGATAAAGATTTAACACTCTCCAGCTCAATACAACACACCCTGGAGTGAAAAGCAAAGCCTTCTTTGACTTTAGGGGCACAGGATCAGAGGTTAAATGTTCCCGTGGATGCCTGCATTGGGTGCAGTGGTGTGCAGGTGATGCTCTGCCCCAGCATCCAGACAGATGGCCTAAAGGATCATGGAAATGGAGCCCAATGAGGCAAACTATTGGGCAAGCTCACAAAGCCAACCCGTGAGCAAAAGGGCTGCAGGAGAGCACTGTCTTAGTGTACATCTTATGAACATCCCCTCCTTCTATCACACATTCCACTTCTTTGCAGAGTGCCTGGTGGCCTCTGCCAGAGTTGGCCATGGCACATTACCGTATGGAGGGCTGGAGCTTTGACCTTTCTTGTCTTGCTCTAACATCAACACTCATTTTGCAGTTAGAAGGCCTTAGAAGTGCAGCAGACTCAGAGGCCAGGGGACACCACTCCAAAGAGCCCAGGAGAGCTGCAGGGATTTAAGCAGGGCAGATCTGTCTTGCTTGCACTGCAAGACTTACAGCAACTGACATCACCTGAAGACAAGGGCCTTCTACCTCAGCATTGCCTTAATTCTGTCCAGGACAGGAGATGGTTTGGTGACAAGGTGGAGATAGCAGACACCCAACCTCCTGTTGCATTTAGCAGACCACAGGTATGGTGTAAGGAGAAGACAGCCACACTGAGGCAGAAGATGGAGGCAGGATCTGTCCTACCTGCATGGCACATGGAGACAGAATCCCAGGATGGTGGGGGTGGGAAGGGCCCTGCAGAGATCATCCAGCCCAACCTCCTGCTAAAGCAGGTTCCCCTTGCTCAGGAGGCACAAGAATGGATCCAAGAGACAACTCTTCATACGGAGGGAGACACAAGGCAGCAACGTGCTGTAGAGGGGAACAGTCACGAGACTCCAGTTTCTTTTCATTTACACCTCGTCCTTAGCTCTCCCTGCTCACCTGCCACATGCCCTCACTCCACTGCCATGCTCTTACATCCATCCCTTGCCATGCTCTTACATCCATCCCCTCAGCATCTCCCTCCTCCTCAACGACAGAAAACGATGACACTGGACAGCCCCGATTTCCTTCTCTGCAAAGAAACCCTGTGCCAAATACTGTGATTCATCACATGAGTAAGAGCAGAGCCCCTTCTTAGTCTAAATGTTGATCTTTAATCTCCAGAGGCTCCTGCTGCCTGGAGTAGAAGCTTCACTTCTAATTAACAGTGTTAACGAATCTTTCTGCACTAGCAAGGTTTCCGTGGTGTTTTTCCAAGGGCTTTGTCAGAAAGACATCACATTACCCTCCTGGGAGAAGCTGCAATGCAGAGCAGAGCCCACCACCCTGTGCTGAGGCACGTGTCTGTTTGTTCCACAGCACTGGAGCACCTGAACAGAGGCAGTTCTGCTCCAGAGTCCTGCTCTCCCTCCAGGGCCCGCAGTGGGTGTCACGGGTTCGTTCCGTGTGCTGCCTTTCACTTTCCTCCATGGCTGCAGGAAACATGAGCTGCTTTATGCAAGGACAGTTTAGATTTCACTTTTCCTGGAGAATCCATGCAAGATGAGAAGAATCACTGTTTTCATCTGCAGACCAGAGAGACACCCTGGGTAAGCAGCTCAGTTGTTGCAATCTATTTCTAAGGAGAGACGAATCCCAAACTACCATTTGCAGACAGAGACTTCTGACCCAGGGGGCTCACCAGACCCTGCAGGAGGTAATGCAAAGGAAGATCAGACCACCTTAGCTAGGAGACATTCTGCTTTTCCTGAAGATAATGCAAAGGAAGAGCAGACCACCTTAGCTAGGAGATACTTTGCTTTTCCTTTTTGAGGTCAAAAACCCCCTTTGTCTCTCTCTGCCCATCACACCACTTGCCCACCCAAGTCAGCACATCTCACTGCCAAGAACAATCCCTTGGACCACGCTACTTGTTAGTTTGAAGTTTTATAGAATATAGATCTGTTTCCATCCCAGCTCTGAACTTTGCTGACTCAAAGGAAAGTGATCTTTAACGATCCCCTAGATAGCTGTATTTTTCTTACCTAAGTGCACACAAATTGCAACCTACAACCAATTAAACAGAAGGTTTCTCATTTTTTCACGACAAACATAATTTGTAATTCCAAAATGTCAATAAACAGCCCAATTTAATCTTCTGTGGCATTTGCTACCCAGCTTGGTCCTTTCAGAGTCAATCATTACCAAAAAAAAAAGACAATTAGGGTATTAATTGAGAATCACCAAATTACTGCATGTAACATAGTGCATATTTATCCACTTGCACGCTTGGCCCCAGCTGCTCACACCAAACCAAGTTGCTGCTCCCTCACTGCAGCTGGAGTTAGTGCAGCAACACGTCTCTGCCTCCTCAGCCCTTCATCCCAGCCCTGCTCCTGGCTTTAATCACTGAGACGAGTGATGGATCTGGTACAGGGTGAGGGAACGATGAATCATAGAGGGATGAGCAGGATTTACCTTGAACTAAGCTGTGTTTGCTGATTGGAACAAGGTGGGGAGAAAACAGCCTGTTCACTATGGAGAATTCTGGTGAGAAAAGAGACAAAGAATTTCCTAAACCTGTTAGCATCCACAAGAACCACCACAGTTTCATGCTGTAAATTACACATGTTATGTTTTGCCTATTGTTCTGGCTTATTTTTAGAAGTGAAGAATAGAAATGGCCTCACAGAAAGCAGAGTTTTGGTATTAAAAAGCCAGTAAGACTAGTTACCAGCCTAAATCTCATTGCAGACATCCATACATGCCTTCCAAGGTCTCCTTTGGATACAGGACTCACAAGCCAGGCAGGCTGTCTGAACTCTGGGGAGGCCCAAGGCCCCACACTGACTATGGTCACATTTGCCCATGCACTAGAAAAGGGAGAAGATGAGTATAGGAGAAGAATATGGAACAGAGTAGAGGAAAAAGAAGTATGTTAATCAGATAGGTCTGTAACTACTGAGTGTCCCTGAGTTCTGCAGACACAAGGCAACGGGCTCTGTATCCCCTCATGTCTCAGGGGCTGTTTTGCAACCTGTTATTTTTGGAAATGGGATGTTGTTCTGTTTTTCCTTTTCACACTAATATCCCAGTTCATAGGAGGTATTATTGATGTGACACATTCTTTGCAAATTCAAACATGAAGTTAGAAAAGCAGTGTGCATACACATGCCCAGACATAAAGGTAATGCAGCCTGCTTTCCAAAGCTCTCTGTTGGTGGGATATTTGTGATGTCAGGAGGGTTATTTCTGATAGCAGAGTGCTAATACAGTACAGCTTTGGATGGATTGGCAGCACACCACCTGCAGTATTAAGACTTCCATCAGCTGTCTCATCACACAAAGAGCAACATCTCTATAAAACCCTAATACCTTTCAATTTTGCAAGTTTGATATTAATACCATGGCTTAAGAAGAAAATACAAGTCAGCTGGACACAGGCAGATGTTCTCTCAGTTTGGTGATGCTGCTGCCCAGGAATGTGCTTCATGGCACCAATAAGGCAGATCTGGCACTGTGATAGTGGACACAGATGCTATGAAAGATGAAGGCAAAGAAGCCCAAAACATGTCCCAGGGACTGACAAACTATTGTAGACACTACAGAAATACTTCTGTAAGTGAAATTAGGTTGGACAAACCATAGGAGCAGAGAAAGGCAGACATACAAGGGAAGGTCTTGTTGACCACATCAGAAGCCAGTCTGTGGAGCAGTAGGACACATCCTATTTTTGTAGCATGAGACAAATATCAGGTCATAATCAGCTGGCTGCATGTTAGCCATCAGTGTGCCCAGTTGGCTAAGAAGGCCAAGAGCATCCTGGCTTGTATCAGCAGTGGTGTAGCAGCAGGACCAGGGCAGAGATTGTCCTCTTGTGCTAGGCCCTGGGGAGGCTGCAGCTCGAGTGCAGCTCAGTGGAGGTGAGGCAGAACGGTTTCCCTGAGAGGGGTGTCAGCCCCTGTGCCAGGCTGCCCAGGGAGCTGGGGGAGTGCCCAGCCCTGGAGGGATCCCAAAGCCATGGAGCTGAGGTGCTGAGGGTCAGGGGTTAGTGGTGGGCTGCGCAGGGTGAGGAGAGGGCTGGGACTGCAGCAGCTTCAAAGGCTTTTCCAACCAAAACAGTTCTACAGTTCTGTGAGCATGGACTTCATGCACTTTAGCTCCACTGCCATCCACTACTGTAGCCTCAGTCCTAGTAGAAACTTTCAGGATAGAGGGACTTTGGGATCAGCCATCAGGGCACTCTCTGCTCCCCTACAGTTCTCAAGTCAAGGGGAGCTCACGGGAAAGGGCCAGATGCAGACGCTACATCTCTACTCCGTCTTGCCTTCACAAACGATTTCCAGAGTGGATACCATGACACTGGCCACTGCATCTCACAATTCAGGTGCTGTGTCTGGTCTACTGTGCTCCAAAGCAGTGCTGTCTCAAGGAGGTGCTTTACAGTTTGCACACAGAACTGATGCCAGCCTGGTCCCTGCCTGCATCAGGTGTGACAGCTGTGTTTGGATGCCACCATTAGGAGTTTAAAAGGCAGGACTGAGAGGACAGACATAGGGCAAACAGGACAGCAGCAAGCAGCTGGCAGATCCCCTCCTGTGGCTTTGTTTTCTCCTGCAATTGAATTAGATGCCGATAAGAGATGGTGAAGGATTTCATGCCACATGCAGCAATGCGATGGAGCTTCTGATCTATGGATTACAGTTTACCAAGAAGACAGCTCTGTGCAAAAATGCTTATGGGGAAGAAATGCCACTGCTGTAAGGAAAAGCTCAGGGAATAATTTTCTGGGGTCATTTCTTTTAGAAAAAAAC
Source organism: Urocolius indicus (assembly GCA_013401255.1). Taxonomy (NCBI): domain Eukaryota; kingdom Metazoa; phylum Chordata; class Aves; order Coliiformes; family Coliidae; genus Urocolius; species Urocolius indicus. Next base: position 11,959 of record WBNH01011148.1, on the reverse strand, counting down.
AGTCCTATAAAGTCACAGAAAGATTCTTAACTGAACACCAGGGATTTGGCAGCTGGCTCCCAGCAGGACAACTCTGACAGACTCACCTGTGAGGCTCATGTCCTAACCCTGCTCACAGCACCTTCTCCAGCAAACAAGGTTGAGCTTGCTTTCAGCTACTTCTCCAAAGAAATACAAACAGTGCTGCATGGTTTTACTTCTGAGGTTCACGGCAACTAGGCAGATGGCCCCAGTATTCATCTGTGTACAACTGCACACAGTATATAGGAGGCTGGTGCCCATCAGCAGACTTACCACAGCCAGAAAAGGCAACTGGAGCTTCCTCCAGCCCCCTAATCCAGCCAGGGGCAGCCAGCACTCCCTGCTTCACCTCCTGCTCAGTGCATCGCTTTTGCCAGTCCGCTGAGCCTTGAACTTCCAGGACCACGAATGACATCATTTTTCACTCTGCTTGTGGGCATGAGAAAGAAAAATATCCCTGAAAGGCTTGGCTGTTCTTTATTATAAACTCTCTACATGCTTTTTATTCAAACTACAAAATAACACCACATGCTTTTACAATACTGTCTGTTTCATGTGCCACAAAGCAGCACCTGTGTGTGTTCCTGACTTGTGCACGGCTTTGACTAACAGTATCCCTCACTCGCCAGTTCTTGTTTACAACATACAAAGGAAAAGCTCCAGTGCAGTTTTCCACCCCCTGCAAACACAGATATTGTTGTTTATTTATAGCTCCTTATTTGCAGAGAGCCTATGGAGATGAGAAGAGATGTCATTCACAGGGGAAGGCAGATGTATTAAATCAATCATCACGTGGAGGGGCCTGGGGTATTTTCACAACAGAACCACAATTCACAGTGGAAGATAAATTACAAACAGTTACACATCCTTGGCTGTCAGCTACTGTATCCAAACGAACTTCACAAAGAACAAAGCAAAAGCCTCTTTTCTTCCTACGTCTAACAATAAAGTACAGCTCTCTTCTCCAGTTTTTGAGCCTGCACAAGTAACAATGACAAAGGGAGCTGTCTCTGTTTCTATTTCCCTACCTCTAAGTTTCAACTACAAGTCTTATCTAATGGAATCATCTGTATCACTACTGACCACCCAAATGGTCNGGCGGGGTGCTGAGGAAGGAGGGTGGGGGCCTTTCTTACACTAAAAAAGGAAATTTCTGTGTCTGTAGATATAAAGTTACAGAAGTACAAGGAATCTGGTCAGCTTTTTCCATGTAAAGCTAAAAAGGGTCATCACTTCACAGACACCAACAGATTTCCCTGTGAAAATGACCTACCTTCAGACTTTATAGGATGGACCTACCTATGATATCAAACTGAAATGAAGAAGGGAGAATGGAAAATAGGAAGATCTAAAAAGAACAATAGAAAAGAAGAGAATTAATAGAATAAGCCCAATGGAATAAACTAGTTCAACAAAGGGCTGTGACATCTAACTTCAGACCTCACTGGAGGGAGGAAGGTTTGCCTTAGGCTAGAGCTGAATTCCCACTTTTTGAGGCCCATCCTACACACCTCTGCTGAATGCAGCAGCCAGCTCCACCTGAGGCACAGGCAGACTATTTCAATGATATAGTTCCCATGTTTCATTTTCTAGCCAAAAATAACCATGCCAACACTTCACTGTGGAACTACAAATATTTATAACCAACCTGTCAATTGAACCAACAATATTCAATTAGTTTCTTGGAGATAGACCTTCACAGGGACCTGGGGGACCCCCTTTTGCCAGGGTGCTGGTCCTGCCAAGCTGGGCACACATGGCTGATACACACACTGGAGCTCAGCCCTCTCCTTGCTGTCCATTGGAGATATTCTGAGCTGTACATGGTTCATGCAATGCCCTTTATATTTCTCCATTTCCCATATGGTGAACACATTCCAAGGCTGATATACTCAAGGACTTGACAGCCTAGGTGGTCCTTTGGTAGAGATGGTTTCAAACTCACCCTTTAGACGCTCTCCTTAATCAGACATAACCAGATCAGTTACACAACTACACCACATACACAAGCACACGTCTGACCAGAGTATTCTTCAGAGTGGGCACCTCAGGCATCTGTGTAGATAATCACAGTTTTAAGCCACAGCATGCTGATGACCTGTGTTTGTTTTACAGGAAAGCAGGTGGCAGCTCCAGATCTCACCTTGCTGTTTGTGGTGGTTCCCAGCTCTGACCCTCTCTCACTTTTGAGCTCAGCTTGCAAACCACATGGATTCAGATGACAAAATAACACATGTATCTGCAGTAATGTGCTTTCCAAATCCACTGTGGTAGAAGCAGGGACTGGTCTGTAAGTAAACAGACCATTTATTTATGGGCTGTAAATAAGAGTATTAAATTCTTTGTAACCATAAAGCAAAGCTGAAGGTTCCCTCTTTGTCTGAACCAGCACACAGGCGGCTCCTGTGAGCAGAGGGCAGCTAAAGGACAGAAGAAAAGTCAGTTATTCCTCATCCCCTTCCACAATATCCTCAGCACTTAAATGTAGACCAGGAAAAAGCTTCAGCACAGAGAGAGAGCTGGGCTGTGAGTAGCTGAGGTCTCTCCAGGGCATGTACAACTGCACTTTCTCATCTCCAGGATAACAACAGAAAGAAAGAACTACTGAGAGAACAAACTTCTCCCTGTGGTCAGAGCTGAAATCCAGTGGAGTTTCCCCTGCCCTGGGAGAGCCTGTCTGCCTTCAGGCAACTCAGCAGAGAAGCTACACCAGCAAACCCCTTAGATTTGGAGAAGGCTGCTTGGAAAAGGACCATTACCTTATCCCAGCAACGGGGATGGGAATTACCTGGAGTTATTTTGGAGACACTTGGGGTGGAAACTAAACACAAGCAATTTGGGGACTCAACAAACACCAATCTCATCCTTGTTGGGCCAGGAATTACATGGCTGCAAGGTCACTGCTGGGGGCAGAAATTAAGATGAGCAATTTTGAGAGGAAGGAAAGAGTAAGAGATGATGCTGGCAAGCACAGGGTGAAATCAAACTGGAGAAATCAATAAAGGGAAAGGACAGAGAGGGGCGATGGGTTGCAGGAGGAGATGAATTAAAAGCTTGCCCAGGGGTTATGATGGCTAGTGAGCAATAAATTAAATAAAAGAGGGCAACAGGGACGAGCAAGGTAGTGTGAAAAATTAATTAAAAGGAAGAGAGGCATAGCCAAGGCATAAAACATGGGTGCTAGTGGATAGATTAGAGGATCCAGGCAATGACTAGGCTTTGTCAAATGTAGTAAGAGCCAAGACAGAGACTGTAAAGGCTGTGACCATGTGTGAGGGTCAGATAAACAATACAGATGCATTTTCAAGACTATGAGAAGCAGGAAACCATTGAAGAGAAAAGGAAGCATGTCACAGAATAAGGCAACACTGCTAGTGTGGAGCCACTCCCTGGCTTCTGTGGCCAAAAAGCAGTGGGATATTGATTCCCCAATTTGTCTGCAGAGCCTTTTTCAGGCTAAGCTCTTCCTGACACTGCTATTACACCACTGCTTGGGGAACCCCAGAGCCAACCTGAGTTTGATTTTGTGCTTGATGCAACCCAGGCACATGGTTCAACCTGCAATCACAGCCTGCAGGCGAGATGGTAAATGAGATGAGGTGAATGCAGAGGAGGAGACAATGCATGAGGGGTGAATGCGGCACAGGTGCCATGTCCTGGTTCCCTGACAGCATGGCAAAACCAAGCTTTTAGGGAAAGATGAGAAGGGATGAAACAAGATTTGACTATAAGGCTGTCCCCTAGCATACAGCAAAGAATAGGCAAGAGACCAAGGCTGCCGTGGACCCTGTTTGTCCCTTTCCTGTGAAAGGGGTAGCAACAGCTGATGACCAAGAGCTTGTCTCTACAAAGCTCATCTAACAGAGGAGAGCTGGCGACTCAGAGCAGTCCTCCAAGGTTACACAGCACATCCCAAGGTCACTTTTACTGATTGTGGTTTTTCAGTTGAACCTCCACCCTCAGAAGAACACAAAGCAGAATTTTAGAGGAAAAAAACCACACCCCTTCCCCCCTCCAGCTCATCAGAAATTCAGGGTGTGTGGCATTCAGCACCTTCTGGATGTTACAGCACACTGGGAAAAGAATCCCAGCCTAAGCTCTCTGGGCAGCACAAGGTCCTCAAGATCACTGCTATGGCTTTGTGTCACACCACAAAACCTGTGAAAGGTCAGTGCCTCACAGAAGCAGCACATATGATAACGAAATGCTACAGAAGGAGGGTGGTAAAATAAGCAACTTTTTTGGCTCATTTCCTGAAATTCTCCAATTCAAGCCAAACTAGAAGTAAATCTCAGGCCTGGATTTTTATTGATGAAGGGATGTGGCCATCTGTCTGTTTGTCTTTTCTGCATTTCTTGCTTATTTCTCTCTTTAAAAAGCCCTCTCATGCTCACATGTCATATTTGATGCATCTGACAAGGTCAAGCCATCATATCCCATCAAGCATGCGTCAATACAGCCTTGTAAAGGGAAGCTGAGAAGGGATGTGCAAAGAGAGATCTATTTTCACATTTTCATTTTAATGCATCCCTTTGACTTCTGCTTTCTGACTCACTTTCCAGCTCTGGTACTCAGAGATGCAGCCAGAAAGCTGCATCTGGTTAGGAGTGGACAGAGAGAAGGAACAGCATCGAGGCACTCATTTGTCTTCTGTACCCAGCAGCTGAGAATCCATGGAGTAATGTTTTCATGGTCATGAAACACCAGCTCATGACGGAACAAAAAGACTCCTCCTTTGAAGGTTGATAACTGAGAAATCCAGAACCAGCTCCTCAACACTGAGGAGATGGTGGAGAACTTGAAAGCTGAAGCAGACACTTAAACCTGTCTCCATCTAGCATTAAATCCTGTCCCCTGACCTTTCTCTCCATAGTGTGCAATACTACTTGAGTGGGCAGCTACTGGCTCTTGATAGCAGAGGCAGAAAACACTTTATAGGTGATGGGGAAAACAAGACGGTGAGGACCTGGCAGTTCAGAAACAGGTGAGAAGAATCCATCCTCAGTACCTCTGGCCATCAGATTTGTTTCTCTATGAAGGAATTAAAGTGACACTAAATAAAACCCTGAAAGCACTCTCTTGAGTTCTTTACCACTTCACTCCAGTTGGATTCCTGTTTGGTGAACAGACACACACAGCCAGGGGATGCACCTGAGACAGATCACTAACATGTGGGGCAGCTCTGACCTTCACTCTGGAGCAGTTCAGAATCTTTTATGGTTTCATTCTGCAAACATTTTGACCTGAAGTTTGAGCAGAGGCTTCAAATGTAACAGAAGAAATTACTTGTGGTGTGATCACCTGTCAGCTAGTCCTTACACAAGAGGTTACTTGGGAAAAGACTTTCCATTTCCCATTTGTGCACCACCTCAGCTCTGAGAAGCACATCATTTCTAAAAGCAAAGGCAGAAATTAAACATAAACACCCCACAACAACCCAAAATCCCCAAATTAGAGAACATAAAAGGACTTGTTGTTTTGATCAGATCAAGATCTGCAGAAAACTCCCCTCTCAGCTTCAGGATTCATTATGAATTGCTCGCTCAGCTATTCAAAGAATCAAACATTTGGGTTTGTCTCAGGACACCAGCTCAGCTCTAGGAATTGATTGTTCACTCAGGAAGGTATTATTAACTCATGGCTTGCTTTGAGCATCAGAGTTTTGCCTGAATTTGTAGGTATAAAATGGGACATATGCTCGAGGTTTTTTTTTTGCTTTCTCAAGGTTTTAAATCTCAAGCCAGGCACAGCACAATCCACTGGATCATATATAGGATGGGTAGATATTTTTTACTTTCTATTCAGCCTTACTGTCCTTAAATAACATCAAATGCTCTGCTCATCTCATATACCAAGAAATGTCTGAGCTACATAACTCTCTGCTTGCAGGCTGGAATGCCCAGAGCAGGCAGGAGGGCTGCCCAGGCTGGCAGTGGCTTGTCATGCCACCCATCACTTGGCATCTGGCAATGCCACAGCTTTCCCACTGTCTTGGCAGAGTGGTTGAGAGCTTCACGTAATTAATTTGCTTCTTTAAAAGCAAAAGTAACTGCAAGGACAGAATAATAAAGCTGTTCATAAGGAGTCTGTTAGCATCTCATCTTCCAGCAGAGCCATGCAAGCCTGACATGGGCAGAAAGGATGGCAAATGTGATGCCCATCTTCAAGACAAGCTAGAAGGAAGATGCTGGGAACTATAGGACTGTCAGCCTGACCTTAGTGCCAGGGAACATTATGGAGCAGATCATCCTTGGTACCATTGTGAGGCACATGCAGGATAATCAAGGGTTCAGGCCCAGTCTACATGGCTTTATGAAGGGCAGGTCCTGTGTTACCAATCTGATCTCCTGGGTGCTGTCTGCAGGCATTTAAAGGACAACAGGTTGCCCAGATGGGCTGTGGAGTCTCCTTCTCTGGGGACATTCCAAACCCAACTGGATGAGTTCCTGTGTGACCTGCTCTAGGTGGTGCTGCTCTGGCAGGGGGTTTGGGCTGGATGAGCTTTTGAGGTCCCTTCCAGCCCTTAAGGTTTTGTGATTCTGTGATGGTAACTCCAATTCCCTGCCCCCTGTGCCACTGGCAGGGAGGATATAGAGACTCAGGAAGAAGGGAGGGATGGGGGGAAGTGTTTTAAGGTTCAGTTTTTATTTCTCACGTCCCTACTCAGTTTTAAATGTTAATAAAAGCTTCTCTCCCCAAACAGACTGGTGGTCTGTTACCCATGATGGTAATTGCTGAGTGATCTCCCTGTCCTTATCTCAACCCATGAGCCTTTCACTATATTTTTCTCTCTCTCCTGTTCAGTTTAGGAGAGGGAGTGATACAACGACTTGGTGGGCACCTGGCACTCAGCCAGAGCTAACCCACCACAACTGATGATGGCTCTGACATCTCTTCTCCCTTTCTCACTAAACAAAGCCACACACATTATCTACTGAGAACTGTCTGAGTGTAGTTTCAATTATTCTGGATCTTTATCCTTTCCTCTGAGGTTTTCAGAAACACACAAGTCACTGAAGACAACTGAATTTTACTGCACTCTTGCAAATACTTGCATTTCACAGTCTGTCCATGCTCAGAAACACATGGGGCTGGTAACAGGGCTCAGAAAGCCAAGCACCCTGTACCTTGCTCTGAAATACTCTGAACTTCATATTCACCTGTGCCTCTACTGCAATCCCTGTCCTGGGAAGGGATGTTATTGAGGAGATAATTGTATTCAATGATCTTCCCAGCACATGCTTGCAAAAGTATGGAGAGAAATAAAGAACTTGTGCAAGCACACAGCAGAATACACACTTCAGGGATCCTGCCATCTGATTCACCGCAGAGGAATAAATAATGTTAAAAAGAAAGAAAAAGAGAGAAAACAAACCACAAAGGGCAAAGCTACTCTGCACCAGGCACAAAGTACTTGCCTGCTCTTGCTGGAATGTTAGAGCTGCAAAGTGAGTGTTGCAAACAGCAGAGGCAGCAGTTGACAGGAGGCTCTCTGTGCTCACAGGGCTTTTGCACACCACTGCTGCTCCTGAAGGGCTGAGGTGCTTTTCTGATGCTTCCTGACATCTGTAGAGCCTCTGGCAAGAATTACAACTTTATAGTGGGACACATGAATTATCCTACTGCCTTTTCACTTCCTTGACAAAGGTATCTTGGGCACAGAGGTTAACTCAGTCCCTCAGCTAGGCTGTTTTAGAGCTGAGCATGAGTGCTGCGGATGGCTCGTATATGTCCTGCAACCTCCTCCACACCGGACACCGCAGCCCTTACCCAGCACCTGCACCAACCAGCCCCTGCCCCAGCACCAGTGCCTGCAGCCTCCTCCAGACACACACTGACTTGTCTAAATTAAGAAACCTGTTACATCACTTCCTTCCTTGGCCCACGAGGGGCTAAGAAGGTCATTACCAGATCGTAGCTTAAAGGGTTACCAACTACCCTTCTAATCCTGGGAGGACAGGATCTGCCAGAGCTGATAAATGACCTGAGCAAGTGATTACAGTCTGGATTTATTTGTGATTAGACACTGTGATGGCCCACTCTGACACTCTGTTTTCTCTAAGAAGACAGAAAATTTCATCCATCCAGTTTTTGTTGAGCTACTTAAGGAAGCTCTTGTGTCCTCTCGCTACGGGACACATCCAACCCTATATGGTGGACTCAATAACAGGTATTTCTGTGACCTTCCCTGCATTGTCAGAATAATGGGCATTTTCATCAGCCTTCTCAGTTCTGCAGAGTTGCTCTCAATGCTCTTCTCCAATTGCCTGAATGACAGGTATTTTCACAGCTTTTTCTGCGTCCCCCAAGAAATTGGCAGTTTCACAGCTCCCTCTGGAATCAACCTTTATTTTGTGCACTTCCAATAATTGGAGAGAGAAGTGAAACATGAAAAAGAAAATAATCAACTAGCAGTGTTGAAGAGCTCAGAAGTCCTGTGAAAGTGAAGAATTCACAGACTGAAGAAGGTGCTGCAGTTCAAGCTCTGCAGCCTGTACACACAGGATAAAAGCCACTTCCCACCACTTACAGTAAATACTCCGTATAGAAAGAAGGTTCCATAGTTTAAAGCACTGTTTAATATGCCAACAGCCAAAACGCAACTTTGAAAACCTTCTGTCAGTGTCCTTACTTTTAAAAATGTCTTTAATGTTAAAAAAAATAGGTTATTTCTTCAATGCTGTAGAATCCCACCAGTTATGAGTGTTCAGTTAAATCCTGGTCTGTGGAACTAGGGCACAGTAGTTGTCTTATTCATGAAGAAAGGGGGTTTTAGCCAGCTCATTTGTTTAACTTCTCTCTATGTCAGAATTTTTTAGTCCTACTTTGTGTCAAGATATTCTCACTACTACTAAGGGAAAGTCTATTAAGCTAGAAGCAGAAAATAGTTTTAGACAAATCATAACAAACCCAAATTCTCTGTCTCCTTCAACTGCCTGATTTTGGTTTGAAAAAGTTCAGGAGAATCTTTACCCTTTTTTAGAGTCTCCAGGATTCAATTTCCCAATAAGGTAAGATGTGTAAAACTCTTGGATCCTTATTCACTGTATATGGTATCTCCTGAGTTCACCATGCAGTAGGAGAGCTCCTGCCCATTGATAACAAGTTTTACCTGACAATATCTATTTTTTTCCTCCCTTCTACATAAGTTCCCAAGGAAAAACTCAACCATAACACCAATTAAAACAACTGTGTTACACTAGGAATGTAAGCCCTGCTGAACTGTAAACTCAGGGCTTGGTTTTATCCAGCTGTTTGGGAACTGAGAGCAAAGTCCCCTGCTAAGCATCACACCATTCTGTCTTCACATCATTTGCTCTCTGCTGAAGGAAACTCCAGGTTTTACTTATCTAAAGTCTTGTTACTCTGTTCTCACTGAAACTAAACTCCCATAAAAATCAAGAAGAAACCTCCCAGCCCATTGCTCAGGAAGCACTACGAGCTTCTAATAGCCACAGTGATTCCTGGATCAGTATTTCTCAATACTTAGGTCAAGTTGGCACTGCACCTGATCTCTAAACCCTTATCCAACCCTTCCATAAAACCTCCTCTTCAAAGAGGTGCTTTCAGCTCAGCCTAGATGGCCAAACTAGGTCTGGAGGATCTTAAAGCTCATGTCCTAACAGTGTCATGCCTGTAGACACTTTGAAGTTGGTGAAATTCCTAAATTGTGCCCTGGGGACACTGCTGTACCTTTTGGGGATGGGGGAAGTTTTCTGTCCTGATCGAGGCACTAAGAACCACAGCCTCAATTTGCTGGGGTTCAAAGAAATACAAGGACATGCTTTCTCCCACCTCACTTTCTAGAGGATGCTCTGCTTACCCTGTGCAGAGGCAGTACCAGGGTTTTGATCAAACTCTGGGCACGCTCCTTCACCGCAACACCAGCCGTGCAAAATGCATGTCTGCCCTGAGCACAACATCCCCTGCAGGCAGCACTGCTTCACAGGTTCTCTTTGCAGCCTCTTGCTCTGGGATGTGCACCAAGAAGGTGAGAGCAGAGCCCACCTCTACGTTAGCCAGAGCTTGTGCTCATAGTCACACTCACTCCCAACAAACAGCAAACAGAAATACAAGCTGTGAATCCAAAATTAAAACATGCCAAAGCCCACCGTGTACAAAATGACCACAACCCAGCCATCAGGGTGTAATTAAAGCAATCCCATTTCTACTGCAAAGAGCACAAAAGGGAATGGCAGATTCTCAGCACATCCATCAAGCTGTGACTCCTTGAACACATACCCCAGGCCAGGATGAGGCCACTTCCAGCAGGCTCAAAGTGAGAACACTTTCAGATTGAAGCCAGAACGAAGCCCACTCCCACACTTCGAGATCTGAAGCAAGGTGTCCTTGCTGCCTCAGATCTCACTGCTGAGTCTCACTTTTCACAGCAGAACAGCAGCACCTGGGAAGTGCAGGGATCTCTCCCACCATTCCTCACATCTAAAGGTACCTCAAGACACAGTTACTCACCGAGCCTGGTGTGGGCACTTGGGGTTTGTCAGTCCTTCCCGTCACTGGTTTGGGAGCAGACGTAGCACCCCTCAATGTTCTCAGCTTCACCCTGCAAGAATCAGGACACAGAGAGGGTTTTTTTTTCCCAGTTGTGGTAAGCAGATAATCCAGTACTTTCTAACCCTCAGCAGAGAAGGGTATGCTGTACTGGAAAGAAAAGCTGCTGCCTGGTTGTCTGCAAGGATCAGACCCAGGACTTTCTGAGCTAAGACTCTGAGCTGCTTAGCAAGGAGCTCACGCCAGAGCAGACAGAGTCAGTTGTGCTTGCAGGGCTGAGTACTTGGGAGAGCTGCTGGGGAGGTGCTTCAGATTGGCTCAGGCAAGAGAAATCCCACAGGGAAGGCTACACCACGTTAATGCTGGCAGAGAACATGGTGGCTGGCAGGTAGAGGTGGGCATGAATTTCTGGTCATGATGGCTTGGATTTGTTCAGGGAAAACAGAGCTTCTTCAAACTGAAATATCTCACAGTAAAACAGATTTTTCTTTTATAAATGAAATGTGTTTTAAAACTGAAGATTTTGCTTTGGCTCAGGCAAAGTTGAACTGAAACTTAAAGGCAGTTCCTCCAAGCTGCCAGGATACCTCCTTGGACCTTAAATGAAAGTGCGTTGCCTTCCCTGCTCTGGGCTGAGATACTTGGCTGGATTACACCCAGTGCACCTTGAGAGACCTGTCAGGTAGCAATACAACCAAGGCATTACAATTCAGAAGTGGGAGCTGAAAGACCTTTGATGGTATTTTTATGCTGGGCAACACACCAGTGCCTGCTGGACAGGCTCAGCAGCAGTGCCAGGCTGGCAGGTGATGCTCTTCACACAGAAGGTTGCAGAGCGTGGTTGCTGATCCCTTAAGGACTGGGTTAACTGAATTAGAGATAGAATCTAGGTCTCATCAAATCCTCACTCCTCTACAATCAAAAGCACACTGACTCCACCCTATGGTACCAATACTCTGGGCAAGTAGCTGGGAGCTGTGGCTGAATGAATGGGATGCTGTAAGACCTCCTCTGTGCTTTGTGTCCTCCAGCCCTGGGCTCTGGGACAAAACTGCCTCTCTGAGCTCACCATACAGAGTCCAGAGCTGATAGGAACTGGACTCTACTCCCATTCCAGTGCCTCAGCTATTAACAAGATCAGTGATTGACATCTATTCCTTTAAATTGACCTTCTTGGTCTAGCAAGGTCTACATCATCTACAACACAGGCAAACAATCACTATGAGATCCCTGCTCTGCTTTCTCCACCCTCCTCAAACTGGTGAAAATTCCTACCTCCTGCCTTCCAGGCAATGTTTCCTGAGTAACCACAGCTTCTATTGAAAGGAAAGTACTTTTTTCTACCCTGCTCTGAAATATTCAGACACGTGGCCTGCCTAATCCCATTGGGAGGGCAGGAGGGGAGTCAGGGCTCCTGACAATCATC
>WBNH01011146.1:779038-841395 GCA_013401255.1 Urocolius indicus | reverse complement strand
ACAGGGAGTTCCACTTGAACAGGTGGAGAAAATTCTTTCCTGTTGAGGTGAGGGACCCCTGGCACAGGCTGCCCAAGGAGGGTGTGGAGGCTCCCTTTCTGGAGGTTTCCAAACTCTCCTGGACATGTTCCTGTGTGACCTGATCAAGGGGAGCCTGCTTTAGCAGGGCATTGAGCTGGATAGTCTCTAGAGGTCCCTTCCAACTCCGACCATTCTGTGATTTTATGAAGTCAGCCATAGATCCTTTTCTATAAGGCTTTAATGGAAGAAAGCATATGGGATATGTAGGCAACTGGAACTAATGCTGCCCATCCCACAAAGCTGCAGACACTTGGCATTCCAGGGAGGTGGGAAGGAGGTAAAGAAGTACAATTACTCTCTTTCCTGTCCCATCTATCTGAGGTTCAGTGGAACTGTCACTATAGGCATTTCAGAGTTAGATAAGAGCACTGGAACAGGCTGCCCAGGGAGGCTGTGGAGTATCCTTCCTTGAAGGTCTTCAAAACCCACCTGGACATGCTCCTGTGTGACCTGATCTAGGTGAACCTGCTTATGCAGGGGGGTTGGACTAGATGATCTCTAAAGGTCCCTTCCAACCCTGCCATTCTATAGTTCTATGAAATTCTGCTTCATTGGCACAGACCATGGTACTCCAACTGTCTATTAAATATTGCAGTCTGAGAGCATACATTTGTCCCCTTCTGCTCTGTTATTGATGTAGGCAGGAAAAGCCAAAAGCCCTAATTAACTTCTGATTGATCTTTCATTAACTTAAATATGTAGGGCTTGCAGCCCTCAGCACAGCCCGGAAGACAACATTTGTTAGATATATTAAACTGGCACCCCTCTCACTAGGTAGCCTCAGGCAACCCAGGAAAATATCAGTGAACTTTTATCCAGCAACAAAATCCTCTCAAAAAAACCAAAAAAAAAAATATTAAAAAAATTTCAGAACTTGCTGTCTCGCTGTCCTTAGTGATTAAAAGCTTGGAAATAATTGCAATCTGTGTTGCACTTCCTTAAATTTGGACTCTTTTTTTTCTGGCATTTCTTCTGCCTTACTAGTGCTATGTAAAAAAAAGGTTTTCTGAGTCATCTGAACAGTCTCCTGCTTTTTTTGTTTTTTCCCACAGAACTTAACTGAGCCATCAGTGACTTAGTTGGTGATGATCCATATCCAGCCTGTGCTATGTTCAGCCCAGAGTTGCTAACACTCATCCTGGCTTCCCAAACCACAGCTGCAGTCGCCGGTTAAGGCAACTCAAGGGACAGAGACCATGAGCTCATGTCCTGCTAACAGAAGTAGCCTTCCTACTGGGCAGCAATGACTAAAAATAAACAGCACTTAAGAGGCAAAGAGTGAAGGAAGCCAAGGACTGGCTAGAATTCCTGAGTACCTCTTGGCAAAGGAGCAGCAACCAACTAACCAACCCACCTACCAAACTGGAGGTATGGAACCTTAGAGCCTCAAGAAGCATTCAGCACTCATTCTCAGGGCTCCTGGCCTGAGCAGTGATAAAACATTGCAGCAGAAACACCACCCTGGATCCAGGATTCAGCACAAACAAGCAATTCCAACAAAAGACCATAGTGAGATGTGTTTATATATGCTTTTTAAATCAGGACAAGGTGGTGAAGGTTCCATCTCACAGGGCACTGTCCAGCTCTTGTAAAGTTTATGAGAGGTTTGAGAAGACAGAAGGACCCAGTCCAGGGGGTCTGAGAGTGCAGCACTCAGCAGGAGCCCAAGGAAATGACCCTAGTTACACGAGTTACAGACAGCTCTGCCATTCCCCAGGCAGTGAGAACAGATCCCCTGTCCAAGGGAGCATCCACATAAAGGTATGGCTGGATGACAGCACATAGTAAATGATACCGTAAATTGCTTGACAGTAACGTGTTGTTCCACTGAGGCATCTGCTTCAATATTCCAGCTGGTGGTGAGTTTATGCACTGAAACACGAGGATTGGTGGCCCCTGACATTCTATCCAAGCTGATCTGACTACAGATGCTGTTCTTCTAATCCTAAATACCTAAAACCCATTTTCAAAATGTTTTACATTTGTCTTGCCAGTATCCTGCAACCTTAAGCACCACAGGTTAAGGAGAAAGTCGTATTTGACATTAGCAGCTCATAACCCACTTCTGAAAAAAGCCTCAAGTGTGAGGCTGGACAGAGGACCTTTCACAGTCCACCTGCTTGGACCAATCCCATTACAATATCTGACCCCCCATTCTGGAAATGGCCCCAAGTGACTTGCCCTGAGACATTCAAGAAATCTGTGGTAAACCTGGGTATTGAAACAAGCTCTCCCATGGGCTCATCCAGAGCTTATTTATTAAGTCAACAGGAGACTTTCCCATTGATTTCAATTACCTTTTGAGCAGGTTCTGAGTCTTGGGGCACTGCTCTTGTTGTAACAGTATGCTTTTTATAATGTTCATTTTAGACAGCTATCAGATTTCTTCCAACAATCCTTTTCAAATTAAATTGCCTTAGAGTGTAAGGGAACATTTCAGAGAGGTGAGGGGCTGTAAGGCATCCTACTGAAAAAATCCTCATTGAAAATTAATGTGACTTGGATACCTGTCATTTGTGCCATTAGAAGTTTTCCCCTTAATCAAGCTAGAGCTTTTTGTCATGCTTTTCCTTCTTTTCACCTCTTTTCTGATGCATAATGAGATGATGACAGGAGATCCTAGCACAGCTGGGCACTATGCATCGCTGAGAGATTGATGCACAAGAAATGTATCTCAAAGAGCACAGTCCCAGAAAGAAAGAAATAAAAAGGATTTCTTAAAAATGGATTAAATGGGTTATTAGTTTAGTTGAGATGTGCTCCTCCAGTTTTATCCTCTGATTCCAGCAGTACACAAAAGAAGCTGGAGCGCTGCCATGACAAAATAGGCCTGTCATTTTCCAGTGGCTTGAATATGGGTCAAAACATTTAATGGGCCAATATTAATTTATTTTAGCATTCCCTGGGGAAACCCAGGATGACTTGAACAGAGAGTTCCTTCTAGCTATTTAAACAAAGAAGAAATGGAAGGACATCCGCTGTGATTTATTTTCTCTGGATGATCAGTGGAGAAATTGGATACGCATGACACACATTCATTTAGTCCTCACTTCCCTTTGATGATTAGGGCTGAATTTTCATTCTGGTGTATGGGGATTTGTGTGTGTCACTCCAAACTACAAGTGTCATACATCTAAGTCCAAATGTAACTTTCCAAGTCTGAAGTTCAGAGACACAAAACTCCAGTGTAAGTGGCCAAAATAGAATCTTATAATTGCATACCAGCAATATTTATGCTTTAAAATTGAAGCTTGAATCTCAGAGGCTTGACTGAATTTGTGATTGAGTTCCTTTCCCCAGCGTTGGTAAAAAAAAAAAAAAAGCACATTGGAAAGATGAGCAAGCATCAACTTAATTAAATCTATAACAATTGATTAGCCATTTCAAAACAGCTGCTGCTTGGTCCTTTATTACACTATTGTGAGTGTAATAATAATGAGGTGTGACCAATGGTTTTATTGTGTGAGCTGCAGTGGTGTAGCTGTAGCTCAAACCAACTGCAGTGGAAATGCTCGGGCTGTGTAGCCCAAGTGATGGAATCCCATTTGGTTATATTAATAAACAAATGATTGCCATAACCTTTTTACAGACCACGAGAATCGGACAGAAACGTGAGCAACTCCTTTCCAGATACAGTCCCTTTACCCTTTCAGGACTATCTGACATTCACTAGAAGAAAGCAGTTCTCCAAACAAATGCTAATGGAAGGATGGAGACGAGCTTTATAATAGATTATGAAGCTTTGTAATCACTGCTGGCAAACCCAGAGGTAATTTGAAAGGCTACTACTGTGGCGTAATATTTTCCAGTTTTGATGCAGTCCCAATGTCAAGTGATACAAGCAATAAAGCTCTCCCTTGCCTTCCCCTGTAAGACTATTCCATACATCACATTGTGAGCAAGTTTTATTTTTGGACTGTGATGAACACCTCACAGGATCAAGGCCAGCAACAAGGCATCAAGCACGTGGTAGTGATACACCACATGCATTCACAAACAACTGCCTTCCACCTCTGCAGCACTGGGTGCACACACTGAAATCACCACTGAATTACAACACAGAGCGCAGCCACGCTGCTGCTGTTTAAAATCTTGACTAAACAATCATACTGCACTCAGATACTAAACATCTGGTGGATTTACTTTAAGAACAATCATGCACTACTCCCTGAGTAGGTCTCAGCACTGGAGCAGGGACTGGATCCCAAGGACTGAGATGCAAGTGCTCACAGCCACACACACACACACACGTGCGGTGAGAATGGGAAGGACTCACTTTGGATGTGCGGAGCTGCATCTGGCAAGAGCCAGACGGCAACAGCAAGCTGCTGAGGCTCTGCTTCCAGGGGATTCTGCTCCATTTGAAGAGAACCATCCCTGCCGCAGCTCTGGAGAGAGTGCTAATCATAGAATGGCAGGGTTGGAAGGGGTCTTTAGAGATCATCTAGTCCACCTTCCTTGCAGAAGCAGGTTCACCTGGGTCAGGTCACATATGATACACTCAGTGTCTGAAACACCTCACTCTTCTGAGTGTATATATGTATAAGGAGAAGGGGAAAAGAAAAATAAAAAAAGCAATAGAAGTATAACTGTCTGGTATCCAAGGTTTATGTCTGGCTGTGGAAGCAAACAGAGTGACTCTGCTAAGCTGGAACAAGGCTCTGTTTCAGAGGAGAAGCTTAAAACAAATTGCTTGAGGGAAGTGAGAGAAGAGCAAAGGTTTTTAATAGGGATTGTCATGCAGAAGGAGTGAAACAGAGAAAACATTCTCTTCTGTTACTCCTCAGCAGAGTTCAGATTTCCTAATTTCAAGCATTAGTGTTTCAAAATCCGTCCAGTGGAAGCTGAGAGGAGTCCTGTGCCAGCAGGAGGCCTGGGCTGGAGTGCACCAAGAAAGCTTAAGTCCGATAATCCTCACACAAAATTTCCATGCTGGAGCATTTAATATTGTAATTTCCAGCGCACATAGATAAACCCCTGCTGGAAGGATAACACAAAACAAACCCGTTCCCACTGGACAGCCTGTTACAGCTCTGATTCCACATCACAGATTGCATAATACACTGGGAGAACTGTTTTTTTCAGCATCTTCACTGAATGTTCCAGAAGAATTTCAGTGGAAGCTGTAACACTAACAACATCCCAGGCACAAAGGCAAGGCATTGGCAAGCCTATGAATTCACCACACACACACAGTCCAGCTGGAACTCTTCCCCCACAATGTTCTCAAGCCATATTTGCTTTCTCACTTCCCAGACAGGTTTCCTGACAGGCTAAGCAGCAGGTGAGTGGTTTTTTTCCCGTCATCATCCCAGCTCAAGGACTACAAGACAGGGCTTTTGCTGTAATGAATGAGACTCCTTCAAATGAACAATGAATGACTAGTCTTAAAACTTTTTAGAATCATCTATGATAAGGTGGTTTTGCTAGGGCACAGTTTGGGATTCTGTTTTAAGGACAGCACTTTCAGTGGAAAAAAGATTAAACCAAACAGGACAGACAAGTCCCAAACCCACAAGCCATCTCAGATGTACTCCAACAGGGATTCCACCAGTCAGTGTGATTTACAGACCACAGATACAGTTAAAGTCTTGATGTAGATGACTGTTAACACCCATGAGTTTTATTTGGCTGTAAAAGTGTCTTTTAAGGGGCTTGTCTTTTAGGTCATGGAGTATAGGTGAACACTGAGAAGCAATTTAGCCTTTCAGACAAGTTATTGATACACCCTACACAGTTTTGGGTTTGATTTCTTACTCCTTTCCTCTGCAAATTGTACAATTGGATGGGTAAGATGACATATTTTGTATGGGTTGTTACACTGATAGGGGTTGAAAGCACTTGGCCTACAGCCTTGCATCTCACTGCATGCTCAAGGCCTCTGCTAATCCTTTGGAGGTACACCGTGCATCAAATCCTGTTGCTTCATTAGAGGCATACTGTCTCAGTCTGCTTTCCAGAAACCTTTCAAGGCATCTAGTAGTTATGATGTTGGCTACTCAAATCACAAGTGGCAAAGGCCCAATAAATCGGACTGAAGCAGACTTTATTGGCAGAACTCATGCATGTTTGCCTGTAGCCAACTTTTTACTGCAACTACTTTTCCTCTTTGGGGTTCCTTCCCTAAAAACCTCTGACCCAGATCAATGTGTAGAAGTTACAGAGGGCTGAGCTTCCCATGGAGCATTCAGACACTTTAACAGTGTTCACTGTGTGCTCCTTCACATCGAGTCCATTCCTGGTTATGTGGAAAGCATTTCCTTTACCTTCCTAAGGATTTTTAAGTAGTTGTTAAAACACTGCCATACCATTTTCCAAGATATCTATAACAACTGCAGATCAAATCTGCAAATTATATGTAATTGACATGATTAATACAGTTAAAATTGCTCTTCAGGTCCTCAAAGCAACAAGGACTTAAAATGGAAAATTACAGCTGAGGATCCCGGAGACTTTAACTCAAAACTGACTGCTATAAAACATTCCCATTTCTCACAAAAGCCACCTATCACCACTCTTTCCACATCAGTCAGACTGAAAGATGAGACAAGTTGAAGGATCAGCACATGCAGCAGAGTGAACCTACCATTGCAAAGGCCTTTGGAAACGGGTATGTTTTAGTGATCTCTCACTCAACTTGTAGTTAGACCTCTCATTTCTGAATGAGCAACTGAAGAATTGTCTTTCCCATTTCTGTTCTCAAAAAAAGGGTTATGTTTTTCCTAAATCCCAAGTTTGCCCAGAGAAAACTCAAATCAAGTAGAGGTACTTTCGAGATCTTATAAAAAAAGAAGCATGAAAAATAGATCTTTTTCCAACTAGGAAAAGATAAGACAGGATTGTTACTTGCATATCTCATCTGAATGTCTTTAATTAACAATGTTAATTTTCATTTAAGAATTCACTTAATTAATTGTAACAGTATTACTATTAAAACAGAAATCAAACTCCTGCACTTTTGAGCCCTTAACACATGTAGTACAGGCAGCAGAATTCACTGATTGTGTACCCCAGAAAGTTCAGCGTATGTCTCTATCACAGTTCATAGCTTCAGCTTTTATACCCTTATCCAAGCATAATGCCACTCTTTTTTTTTTTTTTTTTTTTTGCAGCAAATGACATGAAAGCAGCTGTTAGCATTTCAACCACATGTGGCAATTTCCAATAAATTTCCAAATGAAATAAGCTCCTTTCCAGTGATTCTTTGATGTCATTTCATTTTCTGCCAGTTGGTAAAGTCAGAGAGACAGAAGACTTAAAGTAATCTAAATGTTATGGTTCCAAACTTTTCTTCCCTACAAGGAGCAAATCATTTTCTGCTTCACTCTTTGAGGGATTATTCAGATAGAGGAACTATTATAACAACAACGAAGGGAATGTTTGATTTTCAAATCAACTCATAAGCCCATCTCTGTTCTTGAAACTGAGATCCCTTATGCTCTGGTACACACTGAGGACTGATCAAAAGTTGCTCAATCTCAAAGGCTCGTTAACACTTGAAGACTAATAAAAGCCTCAGGAAAACAATAAAATTGAACTTTTTATCAGTCACCTCACCACCAAGTACCCTTTTACTCACACTAAGTTCACAGGCAGTGTGTCCATTTTCTCTTCTCTAGGTCATTCCATAACAAGTCCCAGTAAAGCCACACAGAAGAAGGCTTAAGAGGTTTTTTTATGCTAAATCCCACCAGGAAAAACTGAAGCTATGTCCTTGTTGCCTCCAGTGGGAAAACCAAGGCTCAAGGATCTACTTATTTTCTATACTGTGGTCCTGCAAGTGCCCGGACCATATGTGAGTTATTCATACAGCACCCACTCAGCTGGTTTGTATGTCAAGGGGACTCATATCTCTGTGACTGCTCTAAAACCAACCTTTTGGTGCAGCATAGGCAGGACCTCATCCCATCTGCTAATAGACAACCACAGCTGAGTCTAGGCAGGCTCTGATCTTCAAAGGAGGCTGAACTCTTCTTAAGGGTTGAGAGCAGCTATTTGTATTTGCAGTTACGGTCTTTCAGCATCAACCTCTTGTGCTCCTTCCAGATTGCTTGAACTCACAAGACAAACCTCTGAACACTGTAGCTATAACAGGTGCAAAAACATGTACTTGAAATTAGCCAAGCGAAAAAAAACAGAGCTGAAAACTAACAACCCCTTGGAGGAGTTAGTTCTGTTGTGGATAGAATTTGCATAGCACTACTCACCACTTTTCTTGTTGGAGGTAATCCTGATCTGGAATCCCAAGAGAGTTACTGTTTTCCAAGAATCCTACCACCTGCTATGCCATCGGATATTGTGTTTTGATTACTTTCCACATGTAGGAATTGTTCCTTCTTTCCCATTGCTGGTCAACTCCACTAAACCTCATTCCATCCTCTCCCGTAGCTCAGTGTCACCTTTTCCAAAGAGGCTGATGCAAATCTCATGATACTCTGTACTATCCTTTAGCCTGACATGATGGGAGTCCTATCACTGCATGGCAACTTCAGGTTTCAATTAGAAAGAAGTTTCTGGCCCTCCAGCCTTCTACTTAGAAACAAACAAGGCCCTATGATTTCCCTACACTCTCACTTTTTTGTTTGCAAGGACTTGACTCATCATTTTGCAGCATCACTGGCAATGCTGCAAAAGTCCCTCATAGGCACTCAGATGTCCCTATGATGACTGCCAAGAGCAGTAAATAAGCCTTCCACTCTTACCCTCATGCTAAAGAACTAAGTGTTTACAGATAAGCTTCCCAAACATTCCCCAAGTGCTTGCATGGGTCTTTACCACTGCAAGCTGTTACACAAAGGCTTTCATATATATGCACATAATCCAAAGTCCAATAAACTCAGTGAAGAAAAATCCCATCAATCTCAGAAACCTTTGGAACAATTTCTATGATTACTGATACTGCCTCGTTTTACAGGGATAAGCCTTCATACCTGTTTGGCTGCATACACTATAATGCATTTTTATTTCAGGGAAGGAGCAGAAGGGAATGAGCTAAGACAAATTTACCTGGTTTCCTATTTCCGTTCCATCAAAGCTTCCATCTGTCTCAGTGATGCCTAAGTGCAAATGCATTTAATCTTTTCAGACCTACCTTCATTCGATTTCAAGTCTCCTCTGTCATTTTTGGTGCAAATCAGGAAGTGTCCCATTTAGTTTGGCAAAACTAGCCGACCTGTTACCTTTAGGCCTAAATAAGATACTCCTCAAGCACTAGCTACATGCATGAAGGAAGTTGCTATTATCGCATTCTTCATGTTGCTGTAAATGGATCCCTCCCTCTTTGCATGGCATCTCAGACCCGTGGCTGCATGACATACTGAAGAATTACCCTAGGAAACTGAAGGCTGAGACATCATGGTCTCAGCAGTGAAGGTCAGACTCAAGCTCCAGACCTTGACCTTGGCTGACTGTGTGACAGTGCCAACATACCAGGAAAGAGGAGAGTGGGGGGAAGGGTCAGCAGACACTGGAGACAGATGGCCCAATTCATCATCCACCAGAAATAAATTAAGGAGAAAAAAAAAAAAGCTGTTCCAAGCATTACACACACAGTGGTGATTGTAAATTCCACAACTGTGGAGACCTGCCAAGCCATTATACTTACACCCGTGCTACAGTCAGTGTGCATAGCTCCTGAAAGGTGAAGTCAGGAGAAACTACAGAGCATGAAGGGAGCTCAGCTCTCAGGAAATTGGTTCAGAAAATGATTATCCAAGCCCTGGTGGAGGAAAAAGCATGTAGAAGTTAGGGACTGACAGGATATTACAGTTCGGTAGTAAATGTAATGTGTAATGACATTCTCCACGTGTGTGGCTCCAGATATTATGTACCTAATCAGCTGTTTTCAACACTGGTTTTGTTTCATTTTACTCTTAACAGTTTCCAAGTTGGAGCTGCTCAATTGAGTGTCCTGCTAAATAAAGTTCTCTAGTCACCAAGCAGAGAACCTCAGAGGAACTGGCCGTGCTGATGATGCCGCTCTGGAGGGACAACAGGCAGACCAAACAGAGCTTTCCGCAGCCCGCAGGCTTTGGTTTCTCTACAAAGAGAATGAAGTAGCATCCTAGATTGTGCCTTGGGTTTTCTGGCACCTAGAAACTCACAGAGAGCAAGGAAATAGACTGGCAGCAGCAATGCTGTTTGTCTTATAGGCTGAGTGCTCCAAATGGCTTTGTGGGCACAGCTTCCATGCAGACAAAGACAAGAGCAGCTATTGAATCGCTGGACGTCACAAAGCAAGTGCCAGAGAGCTTGATCACAGCCTTTGTCCAGACCTTTAGCTCTCACTCTGTACAGGCCAACATCTATGCACTACACAACAAAGAGTTATTAATACAACCTCCACAATCAGCCACTGTCAAAACCCACACGTAGTTCCTAGAGCTCCATTCAGGGATTCCTGAGGAGCACGTGGTACAAATTCTTGCCATTTGCCAATTGATGGCAAATTCTTGCCATCAATCTGACACTGTAACCCACTGAGCAGCCCCTTCCTTTTATTGCCAGGTGACCTCAGAAGGGTCAGACAGGAGAAGGATCTGGTTCTGTGCAAGTAGGTCCAATAAGCAAACACATTTGAGAATAAAGGTGTCCTTAGCTGTCTGACAGTCTCCAAGTTTGTGATTCCAGGCTATTCTCCTACAAAAGCTGGTGGGACACCAGAAAACCAGCACAACATACCCTTCTGCTACCTCAGAACCCCTGTGGGTTCCCTCAAGTGAAGCCATTTCTCTTGAACTCTTACACAGACAAGATCAAAACAAACCCCTGAAAGCCTGGCTGTCTGGGAATCTCCTCTCCAGTTTTATCACACCAGCTGTATCCATCCATGCTTCGCCCTCGTCTCGCTGCACATTCCAGGAATCAGCCCAAGCCGCCTCACTCAGCAACTCAAAAACAAGGAGGAATCAGACAGCAGAGCAGAAGTGTACCGTGCTAAATGTTGCTAGCCAATTCTTCTTCTGGCAGGGAACATCAGGGAATATTTTACCTGCTGTTTGAAGAACTGCTTTGCATCCAGACAGTGCCCCGGTCTCCTGAGGAAAGGGGAGAAGGGAGGAAGTGAAAAGGAGAAAGCAAACATTCTCCAGTTTTCCCTGCTTACTCCAGCTACACACCAGGCTAGTTCTTCTTGAAAACAAAGCCTCCCTCCTCTATCCAGTTTGTGGCCTCCCTGCTTTGCTTTTGCACAGGACACTGAGGGAATATTCACATGATCTACCTTCAGCACCTAATCTAGGTGTGACTCTCCTGCAGCTTGGACCTGTGATGTCTTATGTAGCAGGTGGAGATATCTCCCCCAGAAGACAACTCCAAACAGTTATTAGGGGTTGAAGTCACTCACATTAGTACAGCCCCAGCTATTTTAATTCCCCACCACTTTTGAAGGAGTACAACTGTGTGGCTTCACTTATTCACTTTGAAATTTGCAGGAGACCTTTTACAGACTTAATCTAAGAACAGACATGCATGTGCATGAAAGCTTTTACACATATTCTGTACATATACCTTTTAGAGTGTCCCTTATTAAACCAGATATTTGAATGTTGCCATCCTTCTACTCTCTGAGGTACCCATCTGAGTCTGTTTCCTTTGCATCAGAGCCATCTTACAAGCTTCAGCAAAATTATCTTTGTAGGGTAAGAGAGCATTCCTGAAGGCAAAAAGATGTGCAGTGATTTAAAACTTGGGATCAGAAGCACTGCCTGATCCACAAAAACATTTTTTCTGATGGAAATTCAAATGAATGAGAGAACAAACTCAATAATGCCCAAGATCCAGCATCAGTCAAGGAACACCAGCTTGAAACCCATCCTCTCTTACCTCCCCTAAAGCTACGGAAAATCCTGGGGGTCAAAAATACCGGGGCACTGACTGAAAATTGACAAAGAACTGTCACGAATGAGGAAGTTTGGCAAAAGACACTTTGTTTTTGAAAGGGGCTGTATCAGAAATGGTGATGGGTTACTTGGTGTCTTTTCAGGATAAATAATTAACTGTAACTCAGCAAATATCCCAAAACTGTTACCTAGTGGCAAATCTACATGATGCTATCGCAGGCGAATGCAAGTGGGGAAAAAAGAATGTTGGACTCCAGAAGTGTTGTGGGTTTTTTGAGCCTTTTCAAAAAATAACAGAATTTACAGAAGTGTTTCTAAAAATAGGTAATAGATACCACCACTGCATGCAAACATCCCCGCTGTGTTACACTGCTCTCATCATCTAAGCAAGAAAAGCCTGTGCTGTTCAGTCTCAATGAAGACAAAATATTGAATATATCACTAGGCTAAATATATGCCTTTATATATTCTACATAGATTTGTATGTATATCATATTGCTTTGTTGGTATATTGTAATATATAATAGACATCTACAAAATGTATAACTCCCTCCTGACTGAGAAGATAGTTCAGGTTTTGTTTCTGCAGCATCTGTCAGCCTGCAGGTGATTACAAAACAGCGGGAATGTGATTTATTCACAAATAACCAATGTTGTGAACTATAGCTGTACCTGAGAGACTACACAGCTACTCAATATTCCCAAATCTGAATTCTAAAAGTGACCAGAAATCCATGCACAAGCTCAGACTTCCTCTGAATTTAAGCAAGGAGGAGAAGTGTTTTCCCCTACACGATGAGGGCCTGCATCCAGCTGGAGACGCTGTGTGGTCGATCTGAACACTGAATGTCATGGATGCATTTTTAATCCTCAAAGTAGAAAAACTTGAGCTCCTCTGGAGAGATAGAGGCAGATTTTCATTGTGCTCAAAGCTCCAGCAGCATCTGCCTGCAACCTTCTGTGATTTCAACAGCAATTAGATGTTGTACCTCTGAGTCACACACATGCTCTGTCTGGAATGCCTCCTATTTAAAGCACAGTACACGCAGATGCTCGATCGCTGAGGGCCTGTAACGCAACAAACCCCTCACCAGGACATCCTCTCGAGCATAGCTGCAGAAGTGCATTCTAAACACTGATCCTACCCGATGTAAATCTCATTTCTAGAATGGTGGGAAGTGTCAGGCATCAGAACCTGAGAACATGCATATCATTTCTCATCCTTGCATTTCCACACAGAAGAAGAAAGCTCTCCCAAGTGCAAGCCAGGACTACAGTGAGAAGTTCCATATTCTTCATTACCTCGGCAAACAGAAGATTAGAGGTATTTCAGAACAATAATGTAATCGTCCTAGAAGCAAAGTGCAACATGAAGCGGCTGCTGATGCAGTAGCACTGAAAACTGATGCTTAGGCTCAGCGTTGTTACACAAATTCTGGGGCTAAATGTATCCTCTTTGCACACAGCCAATACTGAGCTCAAACTGCAGCAACAGAGGAATCCAAGGACAACTACTCGTCCATCATTGTTGCTGCGTTATGTAGGAAACGTTTGTCTGAGACAAAATACATCGGCAGAAGGTTGAAATGAAAAAGTCAAACTTGAGGCAATGAAGGCTAACGAAAACAAGACATGCCCCCTCGTGGTTACAGTCAAGGGTAGCAAAAGAGAGGCAATCAGAGAAGGGGCAAAACAACACTTCAGGAAGAACAAGACAGAATAACTAGAAATTAGGATCTCAGCCTGTCTTCTCTCTGCACTTCAGCTGACTGTAAGAAGGAGGAGAAAGACATTGTGCTGAGGGGGAGGTGAAAAATGCCTCCAATTAAAATAATCCCCAAACATGCTTCTAATCACACTAAAAGGTTTTACAGAAATGCAAACACATGACATTTCCAAATCCCCTTTTATAGCCCCTTTAAAAAAATAAAGACAGTATCACTAGTGAAATGAACTCAAGTGCACCTGTGGAGATTTTTATTTTGTTACTGGGAATGCTTTTATTGACTATTATGGAGATAATAAAAGCATCCATTGTGTCTAATGAGGAATGAAAGCAGATGCTGGAAGCAAAGACCTTCCAGGGTCTAAGGTTACCTTTCCCTAGGAAAACATTTTGAAACAATAGCCGAAGACTCTCAGCTTGTAAAGTCAGCAGGGCTCTCCTAAGAGTCAATAAAAAATTGCTTTTGTCCCCCTGATAAAGAGCTGTTACCTATTAGAACCTGGAGCTCCAGCAGCAGAGCAGCTGTCCCTCAGCAGTGCTCTTTGCCTATGGCTAAACACACTCCAGCAGCTGCCAAATTCAGCAGTCAGGGTAACACACTTCATACCTCCAGTTTGAGGGAAGAATTGTAACAGAAGCAGCTTGTTCCCTCTGTTCATGCCTGCCCTGGGAATTGTCACCTCCCACAGACTCAGCTGCAAGGACAGCGATGCCTCCATTCACTAGAAAGAATGATGAGCAGTTTCTCACAGAGGAACACAATTCTTACACTTTTGTGACAATTATGCAGATTTTCTTTCTTTACTTCACCTACATGATGTTTATTTTCCCATAAATTCATGCTTACATTCTTCTGGAATGACACAGTTCTGCTCAAGAGGAACATTTCAGCAAATTATTAAAAACTTACAGGCTTTTATACATTTTTAAGCAAAAAGTCTGATTTATTCCCATTTACTTGCTTTCTTGCCCATGTAAAAATATTTGTAATTTGTATTTCTCTATTTGTTCAGGATCCTCATGATCTCACAGTAACTAGTCACTGGAATTTTGAAAACCTTTTAAAAATGCTTTGATTTTACCCTCAGCTTTAATAATGAAGACAATTTGATTTTTGCTTTAAGTCCAGTTTGGCTCCATCTGCTGCCTAAAGTTCCAAAGTACAGCTTGTAACATTTATATAAGATTAAAAATAGAAAACTCAAAGGTGTTAATCCTACAGTGTATTTGAAGAACGTTTGCTAGAGATGAAAACTCTCCTAAGGTATCAGAAATGGTCAGCAACTCAGCTGGTAATTTCACATGCTGATAGTTATGAAAATGATCACACAATTACAAATTATAATAATGAAATGATTACCCATGCTGGAGACATTCAATAGTTACATTGGTATTTCCCAGGTGACTTTCAAGCTTGCAGTAGGAAATACAGACCCTGTTGGATACTCAGAAAACAAACAGTTGTGTTTTACTCAAAGGACAAATAGAACTAGAAAAATTCAAATGAAATGGTAACATTTTCAGGTTTCTGGATCCTAACCCCCGTTGATCTTTTCCCAGCACATTGGAGCAAGAGGTACTCCTGATACTGAGCACAATGCAGCCACTAGCCAGAATCACACAATCTTAAGGGTTGGAAGGGACCAGGAAATACCATCCAGTCCAAATCCCCTGCCACAGCAGAACCACCTAAAGTAGGTCACACAGAAACCTCTACCAAGGCCACTGTGCAGATCCTGCAGCCAGGCATCCAGGCTGCCTGGATGTAAAGAGCAGATGTGCTACGGGGCACTTGGGATTTCTACAGTTTCTGGGATGTCCCACAGTTCAGGGCAATTCTGCTTTAAACTTCCAGGCAGAATAAACAGGACACATTTGGAAAAACTCACGGACACAGTAACTCCCAACAAAGCTCACTTTTAAGGAAGAATTTAAAGCACTAGCAGCCAGAAAAAGCAACTTGTGAACCATGATGTTGAGTGGACTGGCTATGAACCATCACAAACAAAACACAAGAAACACATACACCTTGGAACCCTGACACTCCAGTTGCATTTTGCAAGACCCGTGTCACAGCTTCAGCTTGATGCAGCAATCAGAAGCCAGAGAGCACAGAAGACTTTTCTGCCACTCCTGACCTTAACCGCTGCCAAAGACCAGTCTGGGAAAACTGAAATCCCCCTTCAGGTTGTCTATGGAGGCAATTTACCAAGACAATCCTTTCTCCTTCAAACAAGGACTTTTCTTAAAACATACAGCAAGGGATGAGGTTCTGGTTTTCCCACTTTCATGCAGCTCTCATTCATGCACTTTATTTTCCAGTGTAGTGAACTGGTATGGCTTTTGCTAAACAACCTTATTACAGCCCTGTTTGAGGCTCTCTTGAATTCTAACTCAGCTTCCAACTTCAGGCAAAGGGTGTGTTTTGGCAGCTGAAGGAGGTGCTGTGTATTCCCCATTCCAATTCCATACACACCAGCATTACTGGGAACACACTCAGTGAAACACACAAAGGAAATGATGCCACAAAGATTTTTTTTCAGTCTCACAGTATGTGGCTGTGAAGCAGAGGCATCACAGCATCAAGGATGAGCGTGTGGGGAAGAGGTATAACAGGAAAATGGTGTCAACTTAGAAAGTAGCCTCTCTAGAAATGCTACTTTTGAAGAACAGAATAAAGTTTAATAGTAATTTAGGTTTAAACAAAAATATAACCACCACACCCCAAACTTACCTTGAAAAGGGTTCTGAAAGTCTTGATAAACGTCCTCAAGTTTTGTCCAAGTAGTTCTAAAGCTTGGTCTTTAGCAGCCAAGAAACTGAAGTGATAACTGAAGGCCTATCTATTCTCACCCTGCATACTATCAGTCCAGTATTCAGATGTGTTTCCATCAGGTTGGTATATTTACCCTTTTTCCTGCTGTGCTCTGTAACAAACTGAATGCTAGACTCAACCCAGAGGAAAATTCCTAAGGCAGCTGAAATGACTCAAGTTGTTCAGCTGCATTTGGGGTCTATTATGCTGAGCACCATACAAAAATGCTGCTCTGATCTACTTCCACTTTACTGAGACTGTTTTATAAAATTCATGATCATCGTAGATGGGTTTCCTATGACACATCTCACTAAGCAGAGTAATTAGCTTCACAGCCTGCAACTGCTTATCTCTTCCAAAACTCAAGCTAAAAACTGCCAAGCTGCTACCCCAGCACTGGCAAGCCTGATGAGTTAGCTGAGTGCAGCCTGCCATTATACCGCAGGCAAGTGACGTATCTGATGGTCACAGAGTACAGACATTTCAAGTGTGTCCTTACATACGCTCCTCAAACAGCATGAAATCCACACCTGTAGGTACGTGTCTGTGGGTGAGTTTTTCATATCCTTCTCTGGACTTTGAACTCGCTTGCTTCACCTGCAATTCATGTGCTGCTCTGTAGCCACCTCAAATGCATATTCAGAGCTCTGTACGCAGAGGACAAATTTCACATTTGTCACAAGTCCCAAATATAGAGCTTGTTCACATGCTGACAATGTGGGGGGTGTTTGGGTTACTTTGGCTTCAAGAGTTTGTTTCCTGTTTTGTAGCCTACTCTCTCTTCCCTAAAAGAAATCTACTACACAACTAGTGCCTCTCTAGGAACTACAGAAAGCTTTGCCTCAGGTTCTACATACTCTTCCAGTGATTTTCTACAGGATGACCACTCTCTGGGGAAGTTACTCCACGCCAAGTGTAGTATTCTTCTCTTACCCTGCCTTGTATGGAAGTGCATGCAATTCTGTGCTCAGGAGACAGCAATCAGTCCACACTCTCCTTTCCTGCACTTCCTGAAGCTCTCTGTGGAGGGCAAGGGTGCTTGCAGATAAAAACCTATCAGACAGTTTTACTCTGCTTCATTGAAAGTGCCCTACAGGGTAAATGCAGTATACAAGTTCCTTGTTTCTCACTGTCCTATTTTAAAGTTACATAAGGTTCTATTTAACATCATGTTATTTTTTACGTGCTATTGCAACACCAACTGATTCTCGTTTTACAGCTGCTTTGCTGTGTAAGAAACACATGGTTCATTGTAAAAACCTTACATTTTCCACAGTAACATCAAATTCTCAATATCCCTTTGCCACAAGCCTAGACAGTAGGAAAAGATTCATGTTCTGACTGGTGGACTGTCACTTGGCTCAAGTTACGTTAATCTCTCAGGCTGAATGAATATGATGGGGGAATTTTCACCTTGGCCAACATGCCAGGAAAAAAACAAAAACAGAAGAAGGGGCTGGGATTTGTCTTGACACAGTTCTTGGCCTTCTCAGACTTCCCAGTATCTTCCAGTACTTGTATTTTTCTCAGCTCAATGACACTATGAATTTGGGCAAGTGCAGTTTGGGGCAGTTCTCTGCTGACACTGGTAATGTCCAAAAAAGGGGGAAAAGAGAAGTAAAAAATGAACTGTTTTGTCTCATACTTTTGAAACATGCAGCTCATATGACCAAATCGTGTTTACACCACCTCAGTGGAATCCTCTAAAGAAAGACAAAATAAACCAGAAACTCAAACATATACGAGTTACAGCAATAAAACCAATCATTTTAATTGAAGCCATTAAAAAAACCATGTGAGGCAATATAAATGATAAAATCATACTCAAGAAGGAATAACTAGCACTTTCTGAAAAGCTTTAAAACAGCAGCAGACACTTTACAAAAGATTTGAGGAAAGAGAATAAAATTTCCAAACTACAGTTACTGTGTATAAAGGTTAACATTAACAATTATCTTATAAAATACAGCAACAGAGACAAAACGGATGCTCAAGCTTCTTTGAAACTAAGCCTTCTGTGGTCTTGGTTAAAATGTATGTTTAAAAACTATTTTAAAACAAGGACTAAATACTTAATATTTTAAATTTACAAGTCTCTGGCATAAACGTAGCACTATACACATCTTCCAAACAAGCAGTAAATACAGTTTTGTTCAACCATGCGTGGTGTCATCTTCTACAAAGTCTTTGGCCATTTCTGCTGTGATCACATCAATATGACTAACCTGGTGGAACAAAAAGAGGTACTTGGTAACTCAGTTATTACAGTATCTCCTGGAGAAAAAGACAGACTTATTTCTGAAGGCTCTGCAACTCAGCATCATGTCTTTAATCCATGTCCAATTTCACTGAAAGAACATGACAAGAGATATCTGCAGACATTTAAATTATTTTTCAGGAAGGAGAGAATTTTTACTCAAAGCTGTGATATAACCAGAAATCTACCACCGAAATAAGACTGATTCCCTTTGAACTCCTGTTTAAATCGAGGCTCAAATGCACAAGTTGATAAAGTTCCCAGTAAACACCATAACTAAAACATGATTTACCTTGTTTCTGAATTTTACACCATAGAACTTGTCAGCTGATTCAAGCAGTTCAGGCCTAAAAGTTGTTGTAATAAACTGAGCATGTTCAGCTAGTTCCATAATCATATCTAAAAAAAGAACATAAAAATTGTTCATTCATGTAGTCTTTCAATAAAGTGGGACAGGTCTTAATATGAGGCAGGCAAAGAGTTTGCTATTCTTTATTCAAAATGAGCGTTTGGTTAATAAAACAAAAAAACAACCCCACAAATCAAGAAAGTATCCACACTAGGTTTTATTATTATCATTAATTCCGGTACCAACTTTGACAAATCCAGTCCCTCAGCAAACTCAGTGGGGTGTTAAACTTCTATGATGAATAACTAACAGAGTAAACACTTTCTAAAAATGCAGTGAGTTAAAGACTCATTTTTAAAATCAAATCATGCTTCAACACAGGACTAATGTAGGAGAGACGCTTTAGATGCAATTGACAACACAGAGCTTCTACCTATAAATAAGCTCATGACAGCTTCAGAAGACACAAAGTTCAGTTCTAATACACATGCTGGATATTAAAAAATGTGTCTTTGTGATTTGAAGCTTCTATTTTAAACATCAGAGGTGAGAAGACATACTGTCAACTTCAACCACAATGAAGATGAAAAAAGGTAGACAGTTACCTGAAACAGCTTTTCTGTGCTGAGCATCCAAGGCTTGATCAATTTCATCAAACAAATAAAATGGAGCTGGATCACATTTCTGGATAGCAAATATCAGAGCTAGGGCCACTAAGGATTTCTGTCCACCTGAAAGTTGCTGCATTTCCCTCATTTCACCCTGCTTCCCCGTGAACGATACCTAGGAAAACCATGCAACAGCAAGATGGTTTCAAATGTGAAACCACAACATCACTTGCCATTATCATAAACAAACAGGACCAATTAAATATTGCCTTATAAAAATATAGTTAAAAGGCAGCCTAAACAAATACTTGTAGTACTGAAACACAAATATGTCTTTACCCTTATGCCAACTCCAGTGAACTGGTCTACAGACGGAACACTGCTCTGAGATCCAGATCCCCTTTCACTCTCAGTGCTGCCTTCACCTTCATCCTGGGACTGACTGCCCTCCACATCTCCTTTCTTCATCACTAACGTGGCCTTGCCACCAGGGACTAACTTCTGGAACACTTCACTGAAATTTTTTGACACCTGAAAAAGAAGCAGTCAGTTCAGAAGATCACAGTGAAATAAAACAACAGCTATTTTTACATGATCACACTAAGTATCTGCTTCAAATGAGACATCTCCATTCTTAAGCAGGTGCAGAAGTGAGAGACACACACTATACACAGCTTGGTTTAAAAAACCTTGGTTTAAAAATATCTAAGGCCACTAGTCTTGTAATATAAAAAATTTCACCTTTTTTTCAAGAAAATGGTAAATTTGAACACAAAACAGCAGCAAAAGCAATTATGATTTCTTTCAGTAAATCTCCAATGAGATCTCAGTTAAGCAAATCTTTTCAGAGAAGATGTCACATACTTCATAGTCAAGATTCTTTCTTACAATTAGGAATTGCTTTCGCTAAATCTTGAGGATGGATTTGGTGTAGAGGGCTTTTTTTACCAGACACTCCAGAGGAAGGGTCGTACAGAGAGATTCACCAGAAAGAAATTTTTAAGAGGTTTAAAGCAAAGCTAGCATTGCAATTCACCCAAGATGAGCTATTTAAAACACTAGCCTACTTCTTTTTCAGCATCTAAAAAACCCACAAAGCTCAAGTTAATGGTCAGGTCTTCTATTATTATAGATGTACTTAATATCTGTTTCTTCGCATATAGCTGTCACACAATGGGACAATTTGATTTCAGGACCAGCGTCTTTAAAATTGTTGCCTTTTTTTTTACCTGTTTGAAAGTCAGCTGAATAGCCTCATATTTCCTGAGCTCAAGGACATTCATCAGCTCCATGATGGATTTGTACCCTCTGTCCAGCTCCTCTTGTCTTTTTATCAATTTTTCCTTCTGCTCTGAGAAATTCACAAACTGATCTAAAGCTTTCTTATTGACGTGACTGTATTTCTTCAGCTCTGTGTTGCACTGCTCCAGTTTGCGGAATAACTGTAAACGGAAAACATCAAACAGAAAGTGACTTGCCATTCTGGCCACGTTTGACACTCAAGATGCACACCAATACTTAAGGTCATGAAACATGAAACCAAACGCTCTTATTACCTGCTTTAAACTTAAAGTCTGATACTTTTCAAAAGCCTCCTGCGGAAGTGAGCCCAGCTCTCGGATTTTCTTCATGCATTCCTCTTTCTTCTTGAGGAGCATGCCTTGCCTGTTAGTCATTTTTTCAAGTTCTTTTGTATCATGGTTAATGGCATCCATGTGCTCCTTTTCCATGTTCTTCCAGCGTTCCATGCTCTTTTGAAGCTCTTTAATTCCTGCTTCTGTTTTGTCAATAGAATTATCCAGATCTGAGAGATTGGACGAGAGTAGAATTGCATAAAGTCAGAAATCATCCAGTCAAGTATTTATGAAGCAAAAAGATAATCTAAGGAAAAAATATCAATTAAGGAGCATAAAGTTATTTTTAAGACCAGAAACTGAGAATTCTACTAACAAACATACTAAAGTCACATTAAATCTTAGGAAAAAGATGTTAAAAAAAAAGTTTGAGCCATACAGATGCAATTTCCTGTGTGATAGCAACTTAGTTTCAGACAGGTTAGACAAAATTCAACACCAACTGTAAAAGATCATGGTTGTACGACGGTTCCTTCAAAAGTACTGTACCCTAAAGCCAGGAGTCTTATCATCAACACACATTGGTATTACAGTGTGCGATCATGAGCCCTTTTTTAAGGTAAACAACTTTTCAGGCAAGTTCCACAAATTATACATTGTGTAACTATTACAACATATTTGACATTAATGATTACTTCTCATATTATGGTCTATTTGTAACCCAAAATACAGTACGTGTGGACTTTCAAAACTCTGGAGAACTTTCTTTCAAAAACATCTGATGCCACCAACCATCTGATCGTGCCAGTGTATCTTTCACTCGTTTGTTGATGGCCTCCAGCTCTGACGTTGTGGCTGTAAGAACTGTCCCACCTTCTGTTTCTCGAAGCTCATTAAGTTCCTATGGGACAAAGTAAATGCCACCAAGCTTCAGCACGGAGTGGAACAAAAGTGTAAGCCAGACAAACAAGTTCTCCTCTGCTAATTTACATATAACCCCATTAAATATTTTAGTTAAGTTTTAGAGAATAATTAAGATTTTCAAAATCTGTCATTGTGATGGTGCTATTTATACACAGACTGTGCATTTAGGATTTGTCAAAAATCCACATGTCTAAAATAGTATGATGAAATTTAATCAAAGCACTTAACTCAGCTTGTATATATGGAAGGAAATTCCATCCCAGAGAACAAAGAATAACAAAAGAGTATTTATCAAATGATTAATGTGCTAAAGCCCTGGAAATAGTTTGCAGAAAAGGTTTGCGAAAGTACATTTAAGAGAAAATCCTTACTTGTTCCACTTGGTCTAAGCGTTTTCTCAGATTCTCATTCAGATATGTTTCAACTCTTGTGATAATGCCTTCTAGTTTAATCCTCTCATTCAAAAGCTGTCTGTTTTCCTGAAAAAAAAAAAAAATAGAAGTGTGTTAATTGCCTTAATTAACTCCTAAACAATGTATTTTTTTTTTTTTCCAATAAGGAAAAAGACAAAAAAAAAAATCCCCCACTACTCTTCACATAACTCTGTATATTAAAATATGCACAGTTCTTTGGACTGTTTCTTTAACTTTCACAGGTAGAAAGAATCAAACAGTAAGCACTTTAGCAGCTGTCTAGGGAAAAAGTCAACCATACAGATAGGTAAGTTTCTTAAATTGTTTTAGCATCTGAATCCAATTCTTAAATCCAGAAGAGTTTTAGTAAATGTACTTAGAAGCAGTACTTTTTCAGCAACACGTGTGTCAGACAAAGCCTTAGCTTCTGTCTCATCTACCTAAACGGACTGTGCCTAAATGGACTGTTTTATTTTTCCACACTGCCTCATTCCATTCAGATGGTATCTGTGTTGGAATCATCACAGTTTCCTTGTTCATACTCTGGTACTTTACAACAACTGCAAATGGCACAATTCTCACATGATATCGCTTATAAAACTCACCCAGCATTTGGGAAAAACGTGCAAAAGACATTTGCAGGTAACTTCAAACATTTTGCAGGTAACTCCAAAGGTGCCTGCCAAGCACTGATGGAACACTAATTACACTGTATTCACAGGTGACTTTTCATACAAAAGGACAAAAATCAGTTTATTGGGAAGAAAGTTCTGGCACTTAATGACATTTTCAATTCCTTACTTGCTGAAGTTGTCGAATTTCATCATTGAGAGCATCCACACGTTTCTGATCGTCAAGACTGAGTTGAGACAACAAATCCGTCCCCAGTTCTGCTTTCAATGATTCTCTCGTTGACTCCATAGCATGTAAACTTGCCTCCAAGCTCTGCAAACTGCGTTGCTGTGGAGTAGATATTAGACAAAAATCATTCCTCAAAGTGCTCTGTAAACTTATTTCAATTTAACTCTTCTGTTTACAGAAACATGTTTCAGTGACAGATTTCTACTAACCTCTTTGTGTTTCATATTATGATGTTAACCAGAAAGGAAAGTGAGTTTATCAGTAACATTAATGAAACAACTAAGGCCAGTAACAGCTTTCAATATTCCCATACTATACCTTAGGCATAAATGTCTTCTCAGACTGCTGCCTTTTCTCCTTCAGCATTTTCATCTCTGACAAAATACTGTCTCGGGAGGCTTTGAACTTTCTCTGCTGTGTCTCAATTTGCTGCATTTGGTTCATTAGCTGGTCAATCTCATTATTAATCCATACCGTGGGCTAAGGAAAACTCTGTTTTAAAAGGTTTGTTTTCACTACTATTTTCAGTTTTTATTCTGTTTGGCATATTTAGCATCCATCAAATTGAAGAACACACAAAGAAAAAATCCACAAACCCAAAATGTTCAGTTGCACAGAAAAAATCCAAGAACTATTAAATAAAAAAAAGTAACGTGAGCACACCTACCCACATCAAGAACAAACAAGGAAAGCTTTACTTAGCAATAATTTTACAACATGGTACTCGGAACAACGTAAGGATACAGTCAGCCACATACCACAGTGGAACTCCTATCGGTTAGATGAGTACTCTACCTACATCCCCTATAGATCCCACTCCTCAAAACCAAATTAAAGTCTAAAGATTTACTTTTAAGATAGCAAGAAAGATTTCTCAGGTTCAAAATAATACTCCTGGTTAAAAGTTATGTTACACTGAAACCAAAGGGTCTAAAACATAAGTGGGGAATTTAACTGCAAGCAGCAGGAACTCAAGCTCCCATTCTATACTGCATACTGGGATTACTGTTAAAGGATGTGTGCAGAAACTAGTTTTAAACCACATGTGTGGTTTTAAGCCATATCTGTGGCTTAAAAGAGACCTAAGGAAAAAGAAAATGCCACATTTAAATAATTACTGATACACAAATTGGGTCCTGTATGCTACTCAGAGGTAACAATAAGAACATGAAAGACATTAATTATTGTTGGTGCAAGTAAAGGCACTTGACAAATGCGGACTGAGTCACGTTTAACAGATCATTTTGACATTTCTCCCCGACTGAACAAGATACAGGTACATGCTTTTAAAAATTTTTCTGACCCGTTGTGGATCTGAGCATCAGGTTCAGTGTTCTGCTTATCTGCTACCTCGAAAATGTCTCTAAATGTGCTGTTGCAGGTCAAAAAACAAAGGAGACCAGTTCCAAGGACAGAGTGACATGGATAACGGAGAAGAAAATTGTATATAACTTCCCTGCCTCCAAATTCTAGATAATGGGTTTCAAAAAGGCATCATAGCATTACACAGGTTAAAGAAAAAGGTAACAGTTATTTTTGCACAGAGACTGAAAAGGCCAAGAGTGTCTGCAACTCAGAGCTTAATTATAATCAATGCTCTCCCTATCTCCTCCCCATAGCATAAGTGTAACACACCAATTCAGGACACAAGTACTAAAAATATAGCATGAGTCAGAAGAAGCACTGAAGATTAACAGAGATAACACTAATATCTGGTCATAGCAGCTAATACTATGAACTCTAGAGGGAATAGAAAAGCCTCGTAATTTAGGGTTTAACCTCATCTCTAAGCATTAAACCACATCAAGATCAATCTGAACAGGGACAGATAACTAAAGCTCCTTTTTCCTAAAGCCTACAGTGCCAGTCACTCTCTGAATGACCTATTGGAAAAGGTGAGCTTCAGTTACTATTTTTCAGTCAGCTTTCCCCAGTATGGAATTTTTACCCAAAAATTAACAGCAGTGGTATAGAAACTATTTCTTAACTGGTTGCACTGATCTAAAAAGGATTTTTTTTAAAAATAATGCAATTACAGCACATAAACAATGGATATGTTTCAAACTCTGTTATTTTCACTGGTTGTGTACCGATTGGCACACGCGGTTTTGTTTTACCATTGATTTCTTTGTTACTAAAATCCCTACAGTAACATATAGAACCAGGTTGCACAATCAACACTCAAAACAAATGCCACAGCTATTATGTAACATTAACAAAAGTCAGTCTCTTGGTTTTCACCTACTACTGTAACTGCGAAACAAAAGCTTTGTCATCACATCCCCTTTCCCCAAGAACAACAAAAGGATATTTTCAATGTTCCTGCGTAAGTTTTCATTGAGTTTGGCTTCGAGTTCACCAAGTTCTTCTTCTGCCTTTCTCACATCTTTCTGCAACTCAAGCCGAGACTTCCTTGTGTCATAATAGCCTCCAGTCAGAGCACCACGATGGCTGACTTGGTCACCTTGCATGACAGAATGAGACTATGAACTGTAAGCTCTCTACAACCTTCAGAGCACTTTCTGCAATACAGCCTAGCAAATTAACTACATTTCAGTCAACCTACAAGAGTGTTGCATCTGAATCTGTAATCATGTATGTACGTTTACAGCAATTAGGGAAGTACTTATTTCTGTATTCAACTTAATGCACATCTCCTTTCTCAAAGCCAACACAGACTGCTACAATCTCCTTTAAGCACTAGATAGTTTTTGTTTGGTTTTTAACTTCTGAAATCGGTTAGCTTGAAGAAAAAAAAACCAAACACTTGTAACAAGAGGAAAATCAAAATATCTAGCATTATCAATTAAAACTAAAAACCTAAATCATATTTGTGAGGGAGAAAACAGAAATAATTAGCAGCATCTGTGGCTTCTACAGTACGCTGCTACTGAAAAATTAATCATTTCCTCCTCAGGCACCCTCGGCAATTTTTTTTCAGATTGACTTTAGGGACAAAAAGACAACAATAAGCCTGCAGTGAATGTGTCTCCAATTAATTAGATATATTTTACTTCAGCGAACATAACATATTAATGTGTGTGGTGGGCAGAATACACCTTGCACTTATCAGTAATTAAGGCCTTACACCAAGCCTGTGGAAAACACCACAAATATTTCAGGATGACACGAGTCAGATGAATACACACCTAACCTGCTTTATGATACTCAGGATGAAGATATAGCTATTAAGTTTTAGATCATAAGAAAAAATTGACAGCTTCTATAGAAATTATGTACTTTTAAGCACTGTACTTAACCAAGTGGCACCTTGTACATTTCAGTCAAGTATATTAGTATTTAAAATAATCGTATTTTGACAACACTAGCAGACCATATTTCATGAGGCTCACATGCCAGAGAACCCATTCTTACAAAAACAGTTTATAAAAGTACAATATTTACCTTCTAGAGTAATACAATCCATAGTGAATGCTCTGGCCAGCTGGGTAGAAACCTCCATGCTACGACAAATTAGAGTCTTTCCAAAAACATGCTTGAAAGCTTTGTCGAATCTTGGATTGTATCTCAGTTTACTGATCATAGGAATAGCATCCTGAAGTGACAGAGATTTTAATAAGAAGAACATACTGGCATAAATATGACAATAAATTACAGCTCACTCATATCCAGAATTCAAGAGAGCCCTGGAAAAAAAGAAACTACCATCGAGAGTAAAAATAGAAAATACTCTGGCCTTAGAAAAGGAACTTCTAAAAAAGTTTAGCACTGAGTTTACTCAATGTTAACACTAGCTTCACAGTCAATAAAATTGAAGAAGTAAAACTTATGGAGCTGTGTATATAATTATTTACATGCAGAATGTTCAATCCTGAACTTGGAGCACAATACTGAGAAGATACTTCGGAAATAAACAGCTGTCAGCTGGTAGAAGGAGATACACGGACTGAACACTCCCAAACACATAAACGCTCTACGGAAATCAAGTGCAAGATTTTGCAATTTCAGCTTTTACCAGCTAGGCTTGAGCCTTAAGTCAACTAAGAGTCTGCCAGGAAGTTCATCCAAGTATTAAATTACTGCTGCAAAAAAAGTTGACCAAGTATTATAAATTGGCAGTACATTTTTTTTCTTCCAATAAATTAGTCTTTTCTGTAGAGAGCAGGACACAGTCATTAACATGGGTTTACTAGTAAAGCCTTCCCAAAATAAGCACACTAGAAGTTCAGATTCTTTCCTATATTTTTTTTTCCTATGTTTATCTGAGGAGAAGAAAAAAAAAAAAAAGGAAAAAATCTCTCCTGTTAAGGAACTTATTCTACCACGATTATTGTAGGAAGCAGTGAACATTTACAATTAACTTACTACTAACATTTCAAATAAAAGCAGACACTGTCTTGAAATATATTTCAGAACTATTTTCTAAATGGTTGTGACTGAAGCTTTATTTATGCATTTTCAAATGTAAAACCACAAATAATTTCCAGTATTGTCCATGGCTGTAACATCTAACACAGCTCTTCAGCTTTTGTCCATGGCAGCATTTCAGCTTTAAGATTTACAATTCAGTAATTCAAGCAATACTGGATTAATAGGTTAAAATAAAATTCTACTTCTTTTCAGTATCACTTATTTACTTATAAGGTGAAATTGAACTTTAAAGAGCAAACACCTGATAGGAAAGTATTTTCCTATAACAGACTTTATGTTGAGAAGCATACAATTAGAAGTATTTAATTGCAGATGTACAATATCAAAGCAAGTGGTGGGCAATAAGCAATTTACACAAATAATTCAAAACATCAGGCCTTGTAATTATGAAGTGGAGGAAGGCTCAAAAAGGAACTTTAACTCACATTAGTCTCAGGATAAGCAGTATCTCTGACATCCAGCTTGTTCAGAGGGAGGAAAGTAACTTCTCCAGGAAGGTTCATTTTGTTAAATTCCATTAGGATCTTTGTGCTGACCTCATCAGAATCCACAATGTGATAAAACAACCTAATTAACAAGTCCAACAAAGAAGCAAAATTTTACTGTTCTAGAAGCACTGACACACTTGTATGGGACCAGTAAGCATGATGGTACCACTATATAACTTAGTATACAGCTGCACTGCATTTTCTCTTCAAGTCTGAGACTTGCAATTAAAACAGGATCAGCCCAGAATTGCAACAGGAGACTGATCACACAAAAAACCAGGCACTTACTACTGCTGCAAGACACATCAAACACAGACTCACACTCAACTTTTCACATAGCTTTTAAATAGCAGTTTTTAAAATTCAGAGACCTTTCTCATCCATGAGATTTTTCTAATGCAAGTGAA
This sequence comes from Urocolius indicus, assembly GCA_013401255.1. NCBI lineage: Eukaryota > Metazoa > Chordata > Aves > Coliiformes > Coliidae > Urocolius > Urocolius indicus. The sequence goes on along the minus strand of WBNH01011146.1, from coordinate 812,660 downwards.
ATAATTCTTATTGTTATGACTGAAACACCAGCACTGCTTACTCTAGAACTCTCTAAACTGGAATACACCATCCACTTTACTCAATACAGCTCAGCCTCACCACCAGACCTTATGGTAAAAGTTCCGAGGCCTTTTTGGGGCTCTTAGTTTGGTTTTGTTTGAGATTTTTTTAGATAAGATCAAGAGCAGCCAGGATTAATTTTTAAATAGGCAGAATTCTTCTCAGTTCCTTCTCAAAGGAGCAGCAGTTTGAACATGCTATATAGAAGGCACTTTGACCAAAAAAAAGCATGAGAGCTCAAGTTCAAAAGAACAACATTTTCAGCAACAACTGGCACCACCGACTAAACTGTAACACTGTCGCTGTTTTAACAAAGTAACACTGAAGAGCATGGAATTACCTGTTCCCTGCTGTAACTTCAACACAGGTGTAGAAGGCTGGTTCACATTCGAAGTTGTTCATCACGATGCCATGATAACCATTCAGGACGTGCTGGTTTATGCCTTTCCGACGGAAGTGCTCCAAAACTTTGTTTATGCTGTCTATACCATTCAAAATGGCCTGTTAAAATAGAACTTGTTATTGTACTGCAATTAAAAGATGTAGAAAGAATATCTATTTCACCTTAAACTTTGTCAAAGTTGTAGTATTTTTTTGACAAGTTGCTGCTAACCAACCTACAGATCAAAGGGAAAATACCCAAATATTTCAGTCAGCCATTTTTCAGGATGGGTTTTTTGGGGCTGTTTGTTTTAGGGTGGTGTTTTTTGGTTTTGGGTTACTTTAAAGCATCAAGATATTCAAAAGATATTCTGGCAGTATTCTGTTTCTACATCTCCTTACCTCTCCTTGATTCTTTTGAGCTTACAAAACTTAAATTTCCAAGCAGAGCTACACACATTTTTAAAATTCAACTTACAAATACACTTAATTCATCTTAATTATGACAGAAAGAACATGACCAAAACAAATCTCTGTTATATCCTTCAGACAGGACTGTGATTTGTCCTTTAAGAATGAAAAAAAGCTTCTGTAAGGAACTCTCATATACAAAGTATCCTACCTTTCCTGTTGCTGCTCTGAGAAGCTGCTGTTTCTTTTCTAAATCCTCCCGCTTTGCAGCAAGAGCTTGTTGTTCTGCATTCTCTTCTCTCCACAGATAACTACAGAACAGAAATAATTACAACATTTTAAGTGTAAATTAAGCCTGAAGATATTATTATTACTACTATTATTATTACTATTATCATCATCCTCAAAGACTGCTAATCTAACAGAAAGGCAAAGTACAGGAGTTCATACATGGCTTTATTTAAGAACATACCTACATGCCATGTTAACAACTACACAGTTGGGATCCTTCACATTAACTGATTCAGACATATTTCAATTAATTACTAACTTTCTTTCGCTCTGCAGTTCATCCTTTTTATTTTTCACTTCATAGTATTTTCTGTCCAATTCTTCAACACGAGCCTTCACTTCATTAAGATCTTGGTCCAGTTTCTAAAACAAAGAAAAGAACAGTATGAAACTACAGAGCTCTCTGTTTAGAAATCTTTTATTTCATTCAAAACTAAATCGCTACTTAAAATTCAGAAACAATTTCTACAAGTATTTTAATCAACTTACAACAAGCTGCAAAACCACAAAGAATAAATATACCTTTGTAAGGGAGCAGCAAGTAACAAGGTGAAGTTATTAAGTAGACTGTAAGGCAGGCACTGAGCTGAAACTGTGCATCTGGGTATTACAGTGAAATTGGCTCACTGAGACACAGCAAGAAACCGAGTCAAAACAGTAACTATCATATACCCAAGCATGCGTAGTTATGCTCTGAAATAACTCTGGTGGTAAGAACATACACGTTAGGCTTGGAGGCCACACCACAGTTAGTCAGAAATCACAGTCTGGTCTCCAGCAGTACTGGTACTTCACCACAGCTGCTGTGAGCAGTGGTGCTGTTAAAGCCAATATGCAGACATCTTCCCTTGCTCCTTTAACATATGCCATTCTTAAAGCAGCTCATTCTCAAAGTAGCTCAGGGCTAACACTCACAATGTTTTCATAGTTATCAGGGTACACAGGGACTAGCCGTGTTCTCAAAGCACAGACAAGTTTTTCCAAACCAACTTTGCAAGCTCTTCAGCATGTTTGCTTAAGACACCTACCCTTTGAATACGACCAAAGGCCATGTAACTCATAGCCTGAGAATAAACTGACCTTCCATAAGGAGAAAAAGAAAACTAAAACATGTTTATAAAAGCAATCAAAGTCCACCTCAAATTTAACCTCTTCAATTCTACAGAATTCCAATTAAGCAGTACAATACAAACAGTGATAAATGTCATTTCTCTCATTCACCAACTCAGAGCAGCATTTCTTTGGCAATGTGGGCCACATACAAACAGTACTTCTGCAGAATGGCATCATCTTTGTACAACTACATTCCTAAATTTTGTCAGACTGATCCTCAAACTTCTGCGGATATATTACAAAGATCATCTACGTGGAATGGCCATGTTCAACAGGCAAGGGCAAGGCAGATCTAAGTCTCCTCCTGAAAACTCAGGCCACACACTTTGCAGGAAGTTAAACTCTAGTCCTTTAGCGTTGGAGCTATCTGCAGATGTTTTTAGTAACACATTTTTAGAAGACCACACCGAATCAGAAAGCCTCATTTTCCTTGCAAGTAGGCACTAGAGCCTAATTGTCTGCAAATACATTGAGAGTTTAATCCTTCTCTCAAAAATATTGACAAGCAATCAAAAAAACTTTTTTATAGACAATAAAACTTACACTGTACTGTTCCAAATTTTTCTCCTTGTTTGCCTCTGTATCCTCTAAATCCTTGTGTATAGCTGCAATCTGTCGCTTCTTGTCATTGATGGCTTGATCTAAAGACTTCAGTTCTTTCTTTATCCACTTATCTCTCTCTTCTTTGGAAGTAAACTGGCTTCCTCGACCTTGTTTTGCATAAAGATCTGTTCTTTCCTGTGTAGCCTGGGCAAGTCTATTTTGAGAAGGGAAAGACATGCTGTGTTACAAAGAAATCTTTTATTTATTAAGAGCAAGCATTAAGAATTAATCCTACGAATTATCAAAAAAGTATCAAACTAGGCTTTAAAATTTAAGCATCAAATCACTAAACAAAAAGGATGGGGTAATATACTGTAAAATCACCCAGAAGACCTTACAAAACAGTAAGTCAATAATGAGCCACAAAAGTAGTTTAGCATAAAAATTAAGTTTACCCAACACCATTTGCACCCAACAACAGAGGCGGCTTTTTACAGACCATCCATAAATACATATAGCTACCCCATTCCCAAGCAACAAGCACAACACTGTGTTAACTGCACAAATGAACAGTCATATTACTATCTTGGTTTTGAGGTTTGTTGTTGTTTTTTTTTTTTTTTTTTAGCTTTTACTCCCCATTGCAGAAAGCCACAGACCTAGCAATTCCCCTCTCTTCTTTTTCTTTTACACTGTTGAATTTCGGCTCTGTTTCTGCTAATTCTTTCTGCTTCTCCTCGATTTTCTCAAGAAGCTTTTGCCTCTCTTTTAGAAGTCTTTTCTGAAAGTCAAACAAAGTAATATTTAAAAGTAGGTAATATCAGGAACTGTATTATTAGATAAATATACTGTATTTATTAGATAAAAGTCTAAAGGACAATTTAACTGTAAGATTTCAAGATGCCATTGCTTATCTGAAACTATGCTGTTTCAACACTTAACAGAAGTGAATTCAGCAAAGGACAACAAACATGGAGGAAGTACTCTCAAGAAGGAAGCTAAACTATGCGAGCAAGGAAGGTCTGCATGGGTCAAACAATCAAGTTCAAATGAGTGCTGCATACAAAATCCTCTTTCCCAATAGTTGCAGCAATTAACAGAATTATAGTGCTTGATTTTGCAACGTGTAAGATGACAAGTGAAAGATCGTAACACAGGAATGTGTTTACAACCCCTAGAAGCACATTTAAGATATCACAAAAAACTAACACACCTGTCTGACAAACCTCAGAAAATAACGAAAGGCTGCAGTCTAAAACCAGAACTTAACTGGCACAAAGTAGCGTGTCTGTATAGTAACATTAAGACTTCACTGCTGCTACCTACCCTTTGTTCACTGTTGCCAGCTAATTCATCCTGCAGGTCTTTAGCCTTTAGCTCCAATTTAGTCCGTTGTTTAATCTGCTCCTGTCTTTCAGCACTAAGTTGTTCTTTCTCTTCTTTCATTGCCGAAATCTTTGTCTTTAGTTCTCGAACTTGCCGTTCTATCTCCTGTGCAAATTTAAGTGTGCAAGATTTTAAACACTGCATGCACATTTCAGTATCTATCATAAAGTCACAAGATCATTATGATGTAGATTAAGATACACTCGAAGTGTGAAAAACTTATTTACAACTTGTTTCCAAACAGAGTGAAAGCCCTAAATAGGACTTAACAAACCTTTAGAAACACTATCCCTTAGAAAAAATAAAACAAAAAAAAAACCCCACAAAGCAAACTACATCCCTGGAGAGCCCTTGTTTAAAGTGTTTTTACCTCCATTTTATCTCTAGCATCTTGCTGTGCATCTCTCAGCTGCCTGGACTTCTCTCCACTTGTCTCTCGTTTGGCAGAAAGCTGTATGGAAATAACACCAATAGCTTAAGTAGCAAGACACTGGTTTAGCAGCACTTCAGAAAGAAAATAACGTGTTAAATTAATGAAGAACACTGACAAGATACTATCACGGACCACAAGATGTTGGCAAAAAGTAAATCAACACCTCATGTTGTATTTTGTAGTAGCCAAGATATTTTACCTCATCAAGCTTAGCTCTGGTTTCATTAAGCTCTTGATTATAAATGGTGTATTCTAATGCTCTCCTCATTTTATCCCATTTCTGGTACTGAGCCAGTTCTTCCTTCTCCTCTTCTAGGGTATGCAGTCGCTCTTCAATGTATTTCAACAACTCATTGATCTTCTCTCGCTTGCCCTCTTTAGAAAAGATTACAAGATTGAAGTTCAGTTAAACACTATAATCCATTCCCACACCTGTAAATCTATTGAATCTTCTCCAGTGATTAGCATTTGTCCACAGTTATGAAATGTGAAAAGGAGTACATATGCTCAGAAGTTCCCCAAAAAAACATCCTAGCAGCAGACATGCTGATATTAGTTATGTAAAGCAACAAAAGCATGTACTCTCTTGGCTCACACACTTGAAATAATTATAGAATATACTACATAAACTTCAATGTTTGCATAGCAGCAGGTATCCTGATTTTTGGACCACTGCCAGCTGAAATCATTCATGTGTTTTTAACAGTATAAATAACCTCACTAGTCTAGCTAAAAAGCCCACATAAAGTCACTTATAAAACATGATCATTCTCTACAACTACCTGAAAGGAGGTTGTAGTGAAGTGGGGGTTGTCCCTTCTCCCAAGTAACCAACGATAGGACAAGAGGAAATGACTTCAAGTTGTGCCAAGGGAGGTTTAGATTGGATATTAGGAACAACTTTTTCCCTAAGAGGGTTGTTAAGACACTGGCAGAGACTGCCTGGGGAGGGGGTGGAGTCACCATCCCTTGTGGAATTTAAAAGCTATGTAGATGAGGTGCTGAAGGATGTGGTTTAGTGGTAGACTTGGCAGTATGAGGTTGGTGGTTGGACTTGATGATCTTAAAGGTCTTTTCCAACCAAAACAATTCTGTAATACCTTCTGAGACACTTAAAATTCAAGGAGGCAGCATGATCTGCTCCAAATCATTTAACATACCACAATTAAAATCTATGCAGCAATTAACTTTACTGACAAACCCATAAATATTTAGAATTAATGGAATCACTGTGGTATAAAATATAAACATCTTAAAATTATTTTACCTGTTTCTTTCATTAGTGAAATACTTTCTTCCTTACGTTCATCATACACTCTGGTACCAGCTACTTCTCTTAGCAACTTCAGTCTCTGAGAGTCAGGAGCTGTGGCCATTTGGTTGATCTGAAAATTCAAGATGTATGATTTCAATAGCCTGTTCTGGATATATCGCTAACCACAACAGGTTAAAGACTGCACTGTTTTTGCTGGGCCTGCAAACCTGCCTGAGGTTTTGGCAGGAAGATTCAGATACCTAGCATATCTCATACTGCTTTTCTTTATAGGCAATTACTTTAGAATGGCAAGTATTCTGCTTGTAATGGATTTCATTGGTTTTCAAATGCTACCAGTTATTGCTAAAACTCCAGATGCCAGCGTTACACAAACCCAAGTAATCATCACCTGTTCAAGATTATGTTTGGAGAAATTCGAGCTCAGTCTTCCAACTGCCGGTGCTAAATCAAATACTTTAAATGCTTCCATAAAACTACACCAAAATGGAGGGTTTAGAAATATTTTAGGCCATGAAACACTCATTAATCCAACATTTGCAAAAGCAGCATCTACAAGAACTGTTTCAAACTCAAATGGATTTAAGTTTTCATTTACTTTTGCAATAACAGAACTAAGTTTGGCATCCAGGAAACAGGATGCTCTTAATTGTGAAAAAGAATCTTACCTTTCCTTGCTTGACAATATAGTAGGGATTACTGCGAGAAAATCCAGCACTTTCAAGAAGATTCATTACATCATTTTTCCTGAAATGTTATTGTGATTCAATTAAAACACAGCAAAAGTAACAGCTGTCAAACTATCACAAGTATATCTCACATATTATAATCACTGGGTGATGCATGCTCTGTTTCAAGAAGCTTCTCTATTTGATAACAGCTAGTTTTAAAACAGAGTAGGGGAATAAAAATGTAAACTATCTGAAATACTATAGCATTGGAAAGAGATTAAGAAAGAAACACCTCAAAGCAAAGAGAGGACAAATACAGGTAAAGATATCCCAAGGACGGCTATGAAACAACCTAAAGCCTGACAACTTTCCTATTTTAAAAAGCCCTGAAATAAACACTATACAAGTAGTTAAACATCACGTTAATGCATGGATTCAACTGTAAATGTAAAGTCTGCTGCCTAGTGCACAAAGACTGAGGTCCTTGCTGTCAAACTACCAGTACTACTACACAGGGTAGAGATGCAAGTGTTCAGTTTGACTAGACAATTTGACTAGAGAATTTTACAGAAATGTAGTTAATCTTGTTCAACTAAGGAAAAGAAGTACCTACGTCACCATTTTCTTGTCTAAGAAATACTGGTCCTTCTTGGCTCCAATGACTCTGCGAAGCGAGACCTCTTCTTTATCAATCTTGAGGGGACAAAAAACCCAAAACAACAGTAAACTTAACTGTTTGCAGTAGGTCTGGATAACTAATCCAGAATGTTTGGAATTATTAGCATTTTTTACTCGAAAGCAGTTACTGTACCAAAGACTTCTACAACACAAGGCTGGAATGACCATCTACTGCAATTGTGTATCCAACTTACCGGTAACCTGTTGTCCGAATTGTCAAAAATTATTTCCACAAATGCTGAGATAACACGAGGCCCTGTGCCTTCCTAAGAAAGAACATGTTTTGGTTAATTTCCAAATTATTTTGAGCTCGTTCATCTCCCTTTTTGCCTGACAATCACATTCCCCCTTTGCTTCCAAGGAACTGAGAGTAAAAAGCATCTATGTAAGGTAAAGTACACTTATTTTTTATTCTCAAAATCTTGGCTACAGGTTCACTGGGGTGGATTATCACCACAATGTATTACTTTGTAATTTTTTCCCTCTAGCCAAAGGCAAACAAAACAAGTTTAAGGATGCTTTCAAAATGACTGGCTTAAAATATCCACAGCCCAGCAATTTACCCTTTTTGTAGTAACATACAAATGCATTAGCTTATTCTTTAGTCTTGTTATACACCTTCACTTACATGCAACAAAGCCAGTCTCTGCTCGGGGCGAAGATGACTAAATTCATCACTGAGGACAAACTGAATTGCTGTAATAAAACAGTAAAGAAGCAGATTATTTACTCTTTCATTTTGAGATACGCAGCAGTTTCTGTAACTCAAAACATACTAGTTTACTAGTACAGTCATGCCAGTCTTAGTAGTTCACAAAGGTTCTTCATTAAAAACCTTTATCCCTAGGCCTGCTGTACATCAAAATGTCTCTGAAAAAGTCTCATTATCATCACCTTAATATCTCACTCCATAAGCATTAACAATGCTGCTCAAGTAGGGATTCATGAGCTTTCTTCTACAAATACCTAGCACACAGGCTAAGTTAAAAATATTGCTAAAACAATTTATAGACTACCATCACGAAGGCCACTCACCTTTGACCAACTCCTTCACTGATGCCTTCACCCCACAAAATCTCCTTCCTAACCATACATTAAAACATCACATAAGCTGTGCCACACTGCTATGGAACCAGCTTAGAACTAAGAACGTTTAAAGCAACTGTAAGTAATCACAATCAGCTTTAAAGGTGGGTAACTTGTAGAATCAGTTTCCTCCTGTAAATACTTTCTTTGACATCTTAGAAGGCCCTTAGTAAGAGAAGCTGAATACCAGGGAAAAACTTGAAGGTAAGTATTAAAAAAGTACACTGACAATTACTTGATGGTGATGAAAGGCAGATCTCAATCTGCACTCCTTGATGGGAAGGAACTTTTAGCAAACCAGCTTCGGACAAAACCAAGGAGACCTGGTATCATCAGCATCCCCATGCAATGATACTAAGAAATTCATGCTTACCATAAAAAAAGTTGCTTTTTCCAGATCCATTTCTTCCCACTGAAAATTAAACCACAAAACATAACCTCAAGTTGACAAACATACATAAAATATCGCATATAAATATTCAATAACAGAAACCAAACATAACACAAACAAAATCTCAAGGGAAGGATGCAAACTTTGTAGGTGAATCACTCAGTCACTGTCTGGAGAGTGGTCCTTTAACTCCCCTTGAGCACATTATAATGACGTACAAACTCCAACCCTATTCCACAATAAGAACAATGGTTAAACCAATCCTATTTATTCCTATCCTTCTCTTTTTAACATTGGCCTCCGGGTGGGATAAGAAGAGCAGACCTAAATCCAGTTCCTCTGGTCCCAACATACTTGTTTTAATATCTAACAAAAAGAAATCACTTGCCTGTATATTCAGGTTGACTGTATAAGCTTCAGGTGGAGTATGAACTTCTTAATACTTCACTTGCTAATTCAGCAATCGTTTGTTTTAAAAAGACTGGAAAGAGTATTGTTTCTATTTTAAAAATAAAGGTATAGCAATATAGCACTACACTAACACACAGTAATCTTTATTAATAGTTTATTCTGATGTGTTTTGACAAGGCTTAGTGTCTTATCTTCAAGATCAACATATGCTATACTAATTTCAAAACTGCTTGCCTTACAGCAGCAATGAGCATTCAAGGCTTTGCATCCCTTGCTGCCTACGTGCCCTTTGGATTCACCTCATCCTCAAAACTACTTGGAATTAAAAGGGCAAAAAAGGCTTTATTAAATTAAAAAGCTTTTTCTGCCTTTTAAAAACACTAACACGTAACTAAAGTTTTAGATCTTGATGATGTAACATTACATAATTCATTAAATTTAAATCATATGCCTGTTTTTTCCAGTCTCATAGTAAATCCTGGCTACTAAATTTTTTTTGTACAAAATTGAGTTTTCTATTGAGTCAGCAGTCTGAAAGTTGCTGCACGATCTTGAAAAACACCACAAATGACAGGGCAGGACCAGGCATCCATGGACAATAATAAGAGATATGAGAATGGTGGACAATTACACACTATTAGATTATGTGTTATTTATGAAACTACACTTTGAAACTTGTATTGTACTTTTTGACAGTCCATATTGCAAAAATTCATTCTTCCAAAGCTGAAAGAGTCTCTGCAGAAGTTTATAGTAGCTGGTGTGCTTACTTATCAAAAACGATTACACTTGCACACATACTAAAAGAATTCCACACAAATTCTCTGTTGCTGTTCCTGCATGGACAAAGTTTAAAGAGGGGTTGACTGACACAGACAGCAGCACATATGAAGGGGTTTACAGATCTCACTCAAATTCTGAAGACTCAGACATACTATTGTCACAGTAAAATTGAATTTTACTTTGCTGTTGGTGGAATGTGCCTTGTGATATATTACAGACAACAGCAGAGAAGTTTCTGAAACATAAAATAGTCATAAAATGTAGTCAAGATATGAAAAGCTACAAAGCAATCTAAAATTAACATCAGCTGAAGTAACAGTGCAACTCTAGTCAGTGTTACAAGCTTCAGAACTTACCAATGACGTTGTGCTTTGAGCTGAACGGGTCCACAATCGTTTGGTCTCTGTAGCTTCGAAAGCCCTGAATGATTACCTAATAAAAAGAGCAAGTTATTTCAGCAAAGTTCTCTCTATTCTTGAGCAGTTTCTGAACTCTATAAGATTTTACAGAATGTTCACATCAATTATAGTACATTTTATTTCCTTCACCCTTCCCACACCCACTCCAATTTCTAGCTCAAGATCAACACCTTACATCATAAAGCCTTTCCCTCACCTACATGTCACTTTAAGGACAGCTCTTTCTCCCAGCATCACAAGAGATGCTGGTTACTTATCTAGTGCAACAAACTACACAAAAAGATGGTTTTTTGCATCAAATATTACATACAGGGACAAAAACTCCCAATATAACAAGCACTTATCCTAGTAGGGCTAATTTTTATAATACAATTGTCGTGCTTCAGGCCCATCAGGGAACAAAAGACCACAATTAGCCTCAAGCACCAAAGACTTGAGGATTGCTAAAGGGCAGGGAGGGCTTAATTGCCGCTAAGGTCCAGGACAATATAGACCAGGCTGCTCGGCTTGGGGAAGAAAACAGAAAATAATTTAATATCAACTAAAGCATAAAACCCCAAAACAGAACCAAAACAAACCAACACAGAATGGTACAAAGATGAAGAGTCCGACCAGCCCTTTAAGACCACCTGCTCCCCACTCCTCCCCTCTTGCCGGGCTCAGAGCCCTGATCCCGGTGTTTTTACCTCCATCCCCCCTGAATGGTCCAAAGGGGCAGGGAGTGGTGGTTTCAGTCAGTCTGTTCCTGATGGCTTCTGCCGTTTGTCTAACCTTAGGGCAGGTGGGTTCCACACCAGTCCTCCCTGCAAGTCCATGGGGTACCTCACACACATGGCAGCCCTGCACGGGCTGCTCCGACGCGCATTTATCCCAAAAGTTGCAGCTCCTCTCTGCCTCTCGTGTGGGGCTGCTCTGCAGCACACAGGCTCTCCAGCACACAGGCTCTCCAGCATGTCCTGTGCTATGGTCACCTCCTCACACAGTCTCTTGCCCATCCGGGCGCACTCACACGGAGCTGCTGGCGGCTTTCAGTCCTGCCTTTGCCATCCATAGGTTTGCAGGGGTACCGCCTGCGTTCTCACCACGCTTCCAGTGGGGTCTCTGGTCTGATGCTCCATCCTTCCTCCTTCTCCGACTGTGGGGTCCGCATGGTCACCCCCATCTTGTACCACTCTTACACCTCCTGCCAAGCACTTCAAATTCCCGTCCCTAAATAGTGATCGCAGAGGCGCCAGATTGGCCCAGCCGGGCCAGGGGGTGGGTCTGAACCCAGGAGCCGGGGAAGAGTCTAAAAACTTTTTACCGGGTCTTCACTGCAACCCCCTCCCTCTGTTACCAAGCAAAAGTAACTCCTTGCTAAACCACAACATTCCACCCCTCGCCTCTGCGAATCACTTATTCAAGGAAACATCAAGTAAATCTGAACCATCTTCATAAACCACCACACACTAACTTAAACAGAATCAAACACTTCACCGTGAAAATAAATGACATACACGTAATAAATACACATAAATACAATACACATATTCAACATAAACAGCAAAATCCACCCCTAGGCACATGGTAGCATCACCCAGTTATCTGTTTTGTCCATTACCATCCCAATGTACCATCCTTATCACAAACTCCAATCTCCAGTACTTCCAGCCACTACTTCCAGGGAGAGCTGAATTGCCGCTTAAGGTGCAGGATTAAACAGAGCAGGCATCCAAATACTTCAGTTCTGCATAGCAGTGCAATCAATTCACTTCCAGTAAACACACTACAGCATTAAGCAACCTTTTCCAAACCTTAAAGCTGTGCTGAAAGACTACACATCTCTTCTGCTCTGCTCATTAAAATATCAGAAAGATTGTAGCCACCTCAAAAGTCTGGATGTTTGTAGATCTTTCAGCAAGAACACATACAAAATGAGGAGAGTTGACATTTAATAGTTACATCCTTCACCCAACTCTCTCCCAATAAAAGCAAGGTATCGTGCCAATGTTTCACCATGATAGCTATCAAACTAAGATTCGCTTCTCAGGAAGACCACAAGGTGTCTTATCAGATATACCTCAGTATTATTACTTCTGAAGTTTAGAGTATAAGTATTTAGACTTGGTTTTGTTTGCAAGGTCCATGGTCCCATCACCATTTTCCATTTTTTTTAACACGTCATCTCTTTTCTCACATCTTCTTTCTCCAGGAGATGAGCATAATACTCGGTATCTCATAAGCACATAGAAGATTTCAGCAATAAGTCTAGAAGTAGTAAAGTAAATATTAAAGCAAGCTTCTGTCCCCTAACACAAAAACCTATGTTAGCTGCATCCCAAGCAACTCAAAAAACAACTATCTTCAGAACCACGTTCTTACTCTGCAGTGTTCTAGTAGTGCTACACAAACAGTAGGGATAAACACATTCTGTCCATAAAATTTACTAAGCAAAAGTCTGTGAGAAGAAAGTGCCCTGATTTATTGGCATCAACTTCAATCTTAACTCTTTCTCCTGTTATGTGACAGCCCATTATCAATGATTACCACTGAAAACTCTTAACCACCTGTTTGTACTAATGGATTAAAACCATCTCGGGAATACCGAATGAAAATGCCATGTCAGCAAATCAAACACTGGAGTTCATAAAAACAACAAAATGAAAACTTAAAGGCACTAACTTTTAGTCAGAAATTACAGAGCTGTTCTCTCCCCAGACACTACAGCTTCCTTGTCAAATATTGCTTGTAAAATTATTACGGGAATCTGAAGCCAAGAATATGGTTAAGCAGAAAATTACTAATTCTTTACCACTAAACAGCAAATCTAAGCTACAACAGTTATTTTGGAAAATGAAGTCTTTTTTCATTACAAAACTCCAAAACAGCTAGCAAACAATACTGCTTCCCAGTTCACCTGATTTCGAGAGAAAAAAAGAAAAAAGAATGGGAAAAAAGTTTGGTCTCAAATATTTTTACGATTTATCTATAGTATTCTAAACAAACTCAGACTGCAATAATTCATCTACTTTATTCTCATGAGTACTTGAAAGCCTCTACAAAAACGCAGAAACAACCAATTATTATTTTTTACATATTCTTGTAGAGGCACAAACTTTTAACGTCCCATATAGTCACCACACTCAGGCACCACGGGAGTCTGATAGTGGCAGACTTAGATCATCATCTCCTCCTCCAAGTTTCTTCCTAGATGGCTTTTCACTTCATTCATAGAATCACAGAACGGCATGGTTTGGAAAGGGACCTTTAGAGATCATCTGGTCCAACCCCACTGCCAAAGCAGGTTCACCTAGATCAGGTCACACAGGAGCGTGTCCAGGTGGGTTTTGAAGACCTCCAGAGAAGCAGACTCCACAACCTCTCTGGACAGCCTGTGCCAGGGCTCCCTCACCTCAAGAGTAACATAGGTTTTCCTTATGTTTAAATGGAACTTTCTGTGTTCCAGCTTCTTTCCCTTACCCCTTGTCCTATCACCAGATACAACAGAAAAAAGTGATGCCCCAACCTCCTCACATCTATCCATCCTCCATACTCTGAAATCTAACTTTTTTATTGCCTTGTACAGTCTTTAGATTAAGACTTAAATAATTTTCATCTTCAGAATACAGGAATGATTTCTGGGAAGCAACAAAATAAAGGATACTGGTGGAAACAAGTTCACCCTCGTGTGTTTCATTCTCGTGTTCAGACCTTAGTATGCCCTCTTCTATAGCTCAACAGTATTGCCTATCGATCACCTAAATTTCTTTTTTTCAAGATCAAATTCATTTCCCCTGTTCCGACTTCTTACTCCGAGTCCATACATCTTCATTACTGTTGACTTTTGTGCAATTGCAGTCTGGAGAACACGAATTCTTATTCAAAGGCTTTAAAGCAATGTGTGCACTTGCAGTGACAGAGCGATTTACTAAAACAAGATCAGAAAGCAATTAAAACACTCCCTAGTCAGACAAGAAAACCAGATTTGAAACAGAATGCATGCAGAACACGCATTTTCAACCATGACTGTTTGGAAAACGTCCATATAAGGATCTCCTTTTTAACTGAAGAATGCCGTAGAATGCTTATCCACGATTAATAACACTAAGTTAAGTGGTCCATGGCCGGGGGGCGATGGCATCATCCCTATACAAACACTAACTGTAGTTTCTCCCGGGGGAACAGGCAGACAGAATCAGTTTGAATTTAAAGCTGTCACATTTCCTCACCGAAACCACGTACACGTTGAAAAAAAAAAAAAGTAAAAAATTAAAAATCATATTACAAACAACTTTTCGACAGCTGCAAGATGCCTCCTGACAGCTGAGCAGAGCCCTTTGTTTGTGTACGAGCCCCGCGCGGGTGCGAGCTGGCCTGGCGGGCCGAGACACCGGGGCTGCCCCATCCAGAGAGTCCCCGAAGAGCCCGCGAACAAGTTGTGGGGACAGGAGGACAACACGCCCGCAATGAATGAAATCAGTCGCGGGAACCGGGCGGAAAAACAGGCACACGCCAGCCTGCACATCGGATGTGCTCCTCGGCCGGGCGGGGGACGCTTCCCCACAGCCAGGAGCGCGGTCTGGGCCCCCGGCACAGCGGCAAACCACGCAAAGGCCTTCGGGCCCGCCAACAGGCAGCGGGCCTCTTGCTGAGGGCCGAGACGCGGCTCTGCCGCTCGCCCGGAGGTTAAAGAACCCTCACGGCCGGGGCAGGGCCGGGCAGGGCAGGGCCGGGCAGGCCGTGCCACAGCGAGCCAGGCAGGCGCAGGCCGCACGGCGCAGGGCGGGCTGCCCCCCCCGGCTTACCTGCTTGATGTACATGTCTGCGAATGGCGGGGGAAGCGGCCGCCCCGGTGCGTCCTGCCGTCGCTCAGCCCGCCCTCCCTTGTCTGTTCCCGGTGTGTCCGCTCGGCGCGACCCCGGCTCTCCGCCGCCGCCGCCTCCCGCCCCCTCAGCCCCCCGCACTTCCCGGCACTGCGCCCCGCTCACCCCTCACGCAAACAAAATGGCGGTGGAGCCTCCCCCGTCTCGACCCGGCGCGAACCATTCGGCACCAGATGAAAGGGGAGGTGTGGAGCAGACTCGCTTTTCTCGGCGACATAAAAGACACCGCAAGGGACAGTAGGGAGTTCCCTTTCTTTCGGATTCTAAAGGGCCTCCACTGGCCTTTGAAGGTACTCTTAAGAGGAGAAGGAAGGAAACACCGCCTCGCCTCACAGTAGGGTTCCCCCCGGGGAGTTGGGAAAAGTGGTTTCGCCCCGCGAGGGGCGGGTTGGGCGCCAAAGGCAAGTGTGAGGCGAGCGGGGGAGAGCGGCGCGGCGGGAGAGGGCGCGGCGCCGCCGCCTGCAGGGGGCGCTGCCGGCCCGGGGCCGCGGCCGCGGCCGCTTTGGCGCCATCAGAAAAGCGCGGCCGCGTGGCCCAGAGCTGCCCTGAGCGAGGGAGCGACGGGGGCTGCGGGGGAGCCCATGCTGCGCGTGAAATCAAGCCCTCGGCTGAAAGCCGACCATTTATCCAAGGATCGAAAAACCCCACAAAACGCTGAGAGCAATGTCCCCTCGCCCGTTGCACCCCGCTCTCGCAGCCGTGCTGCCAGACACAGCCCCCACGGCTGTGCGGCGCCAGCAGCTCGGGATCCCAGGCCCAGCTCCAGCTTTTTCATTTCTTTACGTCCACTTTTGCTCTTTGTTCCCACTGTGTCAACTCCAGTTCCCCCAGCCAAGCACCATAAAGTCAGGTGGGACAGGGCCGAGCGGCTTGTGAGGTGCCCTGTCAGGCTTCTCGCCTCTGAGACCCCAGCTGTGTGTCCGCCACAAAAAGCCTGGCTGAAGCCAGATACCTGCCCAAGCTGAGCTAAGAGACAGCAGTGGTACAAAACAGCCTGGGAAAGCAGAAATATTAGCTTGAGTGTGTGCCTTCGTGTTACAGAGAGCTGCTACTCAGCTCCATGAAGGAGCTGTCAAACAAGCCCATGAAAAGCAAAGTGAAGGAAGATAAACATTAATTTCCTTCTAATTTTTTTGTTGTTGTTGCAGTTACAGTAATTTCAGGTGTTATTGTGACGACAGTAGGGGCACAACATCTCAGAGAAAATACAATTTTCAAATCGACAGTACTCGACAGCTGTAGCCAGCCTTTCTATACATGCCGTAGAATTCCTGTGGGGATCCTCTTAATGCTAATGAAAATTAGACTTATACACAAAGGTGGAGCTCCTACCTCTCCTAAAATAATAGGTGGATGAATTGCTTTCCTTACTTAAAGGGGGAAATCGCCCCAGTCTCAACCAGTCTTAACTGCCTTGCAATGAAAAGGTTTGCCAAAGGCCCTGGAGGGGCCTTTTGTAACAGATTTCACCCTCACCTTTAGAGAAGTGATTCATTGTTTCTTCTGAAAGCACAGTGCTTAAAAAACTAAAGCCTGTAATGATTGCTCCACAAACAGATTCACAAAGGAAAACTCTTCCCATTTGCATTTTTAAAATCCCTTTCCTTTTAAGGTTTGGGGAATCCTTACATGAGTGTCACACCATCTTTCTGGGATTTATTTGTGTAATTTTGTATTTTGTGAAGTGAATCACCAGATGCCAGTACTTTGGATCCCAGCAGCATGGCCCATCCAAAGAGATTCACTGGTAGGACAGAGAGTTTAGAAAAGAAAGAGAAGTTGAAATCCCCCCTTTTCCTCACAATGCACTTAAATAATCCTATACTTGGTTTGAAGAATTATTTTAATCTATTTTTGTGTTAGTATGTAAATAAATTGCACAGTTTTGCACATTCTGAACAAACTTGTAATTTTCAAAGCCACCCTGTGAAACTCCCAGGCAGGAGAGAATAGCAACATGTTTTATGCAGTTGAGACTGCATTGTCACCACAGTGCAGTCTGGCCTCTGCTGCAATACCTCAGCAAAGGCTTTGTTGCAACAAGCTGTTGGGATGTTTCCTTACCAAAAGCCTTCTCCTACTAAGAGCCACAAGCAGAAGGACCAACCTGTGTCCCTCATCTCTATTTCTCAGGCCAGTGATAGGCATAGAAATGTTTTGAAATTGCCAGGTTTTAAAGTTCATTCCTCTTTGTCTTGTGTTTTTAGAGGTACAGGATGCTTTGAGTCATGTTTTCAAGCTTTCCTTTGTAGTTCAAAAGTTTACTTTCACTAAAGCACAGACTTCCAGAGTAAGGATTTAATCTTCTCCCTGCTTAAAGAGAAGGTGGCCATCACCTGAGGAAAATGTTGCCTTTTCACTCGACTGCTGCACTGACATTTTGTGCCTGGATGCACTAAGTCCTCCGGAAAACCCTGGCTCAAGCCAAAGCTCTAAGAGCCAAGATCTCATATCCTGCTGATGTCAGTCTGGTACTCCAGACAGCTTGCTGTTGAGTTGTACCAAGTGCATCACCAGGCACAAGTAATGATCTGGGATATTTTCTATCCCCCAAGTATTCAAGACCCTCTTGATGACACTACTCCTGTGGTATGGAGATGACTTAGGTGCGTGCACAGATATGCACAGACAACCAGGTTATAGTTATTCACAGGAATTAAACTGTCTCTCACTGATAATTCATCTGCAAACCAGTGTGATGCGCTTGCAAAAATAGCAACCAACAGTATCCATTAAGGATTAAGTGACAAACAATTGTCTAGTTCAAACAGTGTTTCAAATACCTCTGTAGGCCCCCACATACAGGTTTTGTCACATAGCTGTTTGAGATTTGTACTTGAGGGAGAGGAGGGGTGGGGCAGGGGAGGTATTCTATTTTTTGTTATTCTTTTGGGGTTTTTAGTCCATGCTGAAAATATGCACCCAACCCAGGGGCCATGTGTGTCATTTTGATTCTGTCAAGCTGCTATGGCTGTGGGAGTGAGGAGAGCTGGCAGCTAGTAAAACAGCACGCGTTATTCACAACCTGCAAACACACAATCAGCGCTTGCTACGTGTGGAGTTCAGTAGGTGCTCGCTTCAGGAGATGCTGCACAGCTTCTTTTTTTTTTCTGTGGGCTTGTTTAATAAGCAGCATTTTTCTAGAAATACTTTAGAATTAAACATTAGCATTAGAAAAGAGAAAGTGGGAGCACAGTTTTAATTCATCCCAGCTTCATTGGCATAAAAATACATCAAGCGTTTCTTTCATGAAGATTAACAGGAACTTATAGATGGGATTTAAAGTCTTCAGTGGTTTTTTTTTTCCTGTTCTTAAATAGTAAAATTTCTCTTAGAAAAAAACATCTTAACTGTACTGTGAAGGGAATAAAAAAGCACTTTCAGTGTGTTATTAACCTCTTCTATTACCACTTTCCGTTATTAACCAGGATGTGTATAGACTGCTCTCATTCATGAATGGCTGCAATCACTGGAGTATTTACTGCCATTTCCAAGCAACTAGAAATCAGTGGGCTCATCACAACATCAGTCACTTGTGCTTTGTTGTTAGAGGCAGAGCACTGCTAGGGATGCTTCTTCCTTTGTGTTGGTGTCACAGCAGAAGCAAAGAGAGGAAGCAGGCTTTGGTTGGCACTTTGGTGAGACCCTGCAGAGACCCATGTTTAATGGTGCTCTGAACACACTGACAGGTATTCTGACATTCTCATTTTAGCTTGCAAAATAAAAGCAGTGAGAAGGTATCTTGGCCAAGGCCAAGCAGGGTAAATGTGGGACAGCCAAGAACACCTCACCTCCTGAGCTATCCATGCCAAGCATGAATCCTGAGGAAGCAAGGCCACAGCACATCTCGCTCTCACTTTTGAGTTCATGCAGGTGAAGGGAGAGAAAACAGATGAAGACTGGAAACCATCTACATTTTTACTCTGATGCAACAAAAAGCTTTGTTACATTTGGAAATTTTAAGGGAGAAGCCATCTCTCTGTGTTTTTTTCCTTCTTTAACCCCCCAGAAAAGGGAAGAGCCCTACAGCTGGCTGTTTATAGGGTCTGCTGCGCTGAAGGGCACCCCCAGATGCACGCTGGGCCTGTTTTGGGGGAAGCTGGGTATGAAGGATAAGTGAACTGGGGACTTTGGATCCCACAGAGCTGTTGCAGCTGATGGCTTTGCCAGCAGGGAGGGTGGCAGCCCACAGTTTTGGTGAGGGCTGCCCAGGAGCAGGGCTGGGCCAGCACCAACTCACTGGCATTGAGGCATGAAGGGGGCTGCTTTCCAGAAGCTGCAGGATGTTCCAGGGGAGGGGCACCTGCTCACTCACCAGCAGAGTTGGGGGACAGCCCTGGGAGAACAGGATCTACTGGTTCTCATCAAAACAAATCATAAGTGAGGGTGATCTCTGCAGACCTGCCCAATCCCCAGCTCCGGGTGAAGGATTGCCAGCTCAGACAGCAGCACAAGTCTGGGAGATCAGGACGTGAATTAACCACAGCCAGTTTTCCTTCCAAAGAATCTCCTCATGTTCAAGCAAGCAGAAAATGCTATCTGGGAAGTAAGGAAACCACACAGACATAAATACATCCAACCCCATCTGCAGGACTTGCTCTGAAGCTGCGTCTGCAGAAAGACTCATTTTTTGCTGTTCTAAAAGAGTGGGTGAGGGACTGTGGGGAAGTGGCAGTGCCTGTCCCAGCCCCAGAGGTGCTGCTGGCTGGATGAGATCACTGACCAAAGGGACATTTTGCAACCCCTTCCCAGCAGTGTCAGGACACAGACTAACCGAGGGCCGCAGAGACTCCCTGGAGGAGTTGGTGGGTGGATGCAGAGAGGTCTGGATGTCTCTGCTCAGCGCTTGTGGTAAGCCAGGCTGCAGGACAAGGGGCAGAGAGATCCCACATGGGCAGAGAGATCCCACATGGGCCTCTGACCCACTCCACCTCATTTTGGGGCAGCTTTTGTAGTCTGGTGGCTGATACAGACAAAATTACATTTGGCAGAGGTGCCAGAATGGACATCTGACTTCCACAGAGCATCCTGACATATCAAAAAAATCCCTTTCCTCCAGCCTCTGCTCCCCATTAGCACCAGGGAAGGAGGCAGCTCAGAGAAATTTCGAAGTAGATTAGAATAAAAACTAAGATTTTGACTGACCACATCCATCCAACAAAGTAACGCACACCCAAACTGACAAATTGTTGAGAGTCACCTCAGAAATACCCTGTGTGTTGTTGAGAGAGTGATTGGTAGGACAACACTTTCCCTGCCTGCTCTGTGCGAGGTGTTACTTTCAACGATTTGTAGCCAAAAAAGTACATAGTTAGTATCCTCTGACCAAGGACACTGAGATAATTAGGCCTAGTGGAACCAGTTAATCCTGATGTTTTAAGGATGTTTTGTGTGTATTGCCAAAACTTGGCAAGAAAACTAGAGGTCCATGTATCCTCAATTGAACTATCCTCTTTGTAACGCTGAAAATAACACCCACAAGTCAAAAAACCCCTTGCCCAGGAGTAGACCCTGAGCACACACAGTGGTTCAATGTTGGTACAAGTAGTATTATGATTGTATGTAAATTACTAACCGATCGTTGTGGAGGGAGGGGATTTGAAATATTACTGACTTTGCAGGTTTTTAAAATCAATGTTAGCTGGAAAACCCCAGTGGGTGTGCTTGAGCACTGGGGACTGGGCCAACCTGAAACAGACAACTGGTGTCTCTCCTCAGTGTGTATTTAATCCATCGATTGTTTATTTTAATTAATTAGTCATTTGACGATTGGCCAGTTGAACACAGAGTAAGGAATCTGCTTTTTGGACAACACAATCACATGGGAATGACAGAATCACAGAGAAAAACTCCTCCCAGCTGGGCTGGGTAATCACAACCACCCTGCCCGGATCCACCTCCATCTTTGAGCCCTCATCTGCAGCCTCTAGATCCCCAGACAAATGGGATTTTCTAACTGGGGTACAAAGCCCAGCCCCAGGAAAGGGCAGCCACAGCTCTGCGAGGTGTTTTCACACTGAGGCAGGTGAGCTACTGGCCTTATGGCCTCTGACCGACTTTCACAAGCTGCAGCAACTTCACCTGACACCGGCTGGCATCCCCCAAGTGTGAAGCTTCCTCCTGTCCTTTGAAGATCAAAGGAAAACAAAGATAACTTCCATCTTTATCATGGAAACTAAAAACACTACCCCAGGGATTATCTGGGACCTCCCTGCTGCTCAGCATGTCTCAGGATCTTCCCAGATTGAGCCCAGGGGCAGCAGGATATACTTCTCCCATCACACCCAAGCTAACAGGCTTCACTGCTGCGGGTTTTCACAGCTAGGTCCAGATAATGGGCATCTTTATCTTTTGCAACCCTTCAAGGAAGCATCTGGCTATTTATTCCACATGAGCTCCCTTTGCACTGGCCTGCTCTGCCTGCTGCCTCCCCAGCTCCCTCCTGGAGAGAGGGCTGAAGAGAAGGAAGTGAAATGAGAAACTGAGATGGGAACCGTGAAGCCCTCCAGCAGCCCACCCCCTGCTCTCTGCAGACTCCCCGCCCCTACTTGTCCCAATCACCTTTCCCCAGGATCCCACAAGCCAGAGAGCACCAAGCAGGGCGGTGGCTGGTCTCACTGATGCCTCTGCTTCCTGCTTCTTCCCCACACACATGGCTGAGCTGTATCCCCATCAGATGTCACATTCAAGTATAGAAAAGCTCCTTCCAGCTGGGCTTGGTAATCACAACTGCCAGGAGCCACTTTAGCACTTAGTAGCACAGGGACCAACATCCCCTTCTCCCCACCGGTGGCCCCCGATCAGTTCTGTGGAGCATATCTGCCTGCACATGGCTGCTGACTGCCAGACACTCAGCTGCTTGTCACAGCTGGAGTTGGTAAACTAAACCATGGCAATGCTTTAGCACTCAGTAGCACACAGATTTCTTGCCACACACCCAGGGCTCCCATCCCTTGCTTCCTGACAGAACAACTGCTCTACCCAGCTGTGGCTGGCTGAAAGGGCTGCCCAATTGGATTTGTTTCTAACTAAGTAAAACATTATATCCTGGGGATGGAGGGGTGGGGGGGATGAAAAGAACCACAACCACCCAACAAACTCTCTCTCGTAATATAGAGCATATGGCCACACAAGCACAGTGCAATAAATATGTCTTGGTAATGAGATTTTGTGCTTAGGACAGCCTTTGTTCATGGGTCTAGTGTGCACTGCAAATGGATGAATAAAAAGCTTCATGCTTCAGAATGAGATCAATATCATTATCCCTGATGCAAGACAGGATGCAGATAGATACATCTGAGCCTGTGATTAACACTTAGAAATCTAGGTCCACTCTAGCAGCAAAATGCTCCTTGCGTGAACAGAGCCACAACAGCAAAGCTCTGCTTTGTACCACCAGAGCAGAAACATCCTCTGCAGGAAAAAATTAACTGTGCTGTGGAAAATACAGTTTTGCTGCTACAACCTTTTCCTATCTACTCAAGGGATCTGCCTGGTCAGCTCGGTCAGTCCAGGTGTCTCACATTTCCTTTATGCTTTTGACAAATGGGACTGTGCTGGTGGCAGTGCCCAGAGCAGCTGCATCACTTGCCCTGGGGAGCCAAGGGCAGAGCACACACTCCATCCCAGACTGCCTGACCCTCAGGCTCTCTGTTAGCTACAGTAATTACCCAGGGCAACGTGGGCATTACCAAGGAGACCTCACACTGAAAGCATCTCCAGGACCTGACCGCACACAGTTCTGTCGGAAATATGCTGCATCTTAGCCGGTCACTGGGGGCCTGACCAGATGGCAGCTAATGGTCATGCTGTAATTCTTGTCAATTGGTTTTCCAGTTAACTTGTCTTCACATGATTGGAGGCATCAGAGCAACAAGGATATACCCGTTGTTCCAGTTTAAGTCCCGCAGACCTCATATTCCATTTCAGTGCAGCAGTAATTTTAGTTCCAAATAGAACAAACAGTTCCTTAAAATAAAGATTGAACATAAAGATTCATCCAGACCCTGATCTGAAACCCATTGTGCTCAGGAGCCATCCTCCCCACTGAAGGCAACGGGCTTTGGATCAGGGCCTGGAGGCAGCTCACAGTGTATGGGCAATTTAATAACTGGAGATGACTCACCATCAAACGCTGTCTGCTTTACAAAGGAATCTCAGAAACAGAGTATCTGTGGGACAGAAGTAAACCACAAATCATGCAAAAGGGTTTTTAAAAAGCCCATGAAAAACTATGTTGTTGCTTCCCTTGGGAGCTTTTAGCCTGGTCCAACGATTGCTTACTCCTGTGGGGAACTTCACTAACACGAGTAGCCCAATAAAGCCAAACCTGGAAAAATACCAAAGGCCTTGGAGGCTTTTATCAGTTTGCCTCTCATTTCCAAGTGTCTAACAGCCCCAGTGGCTCAGACACCAAGTCGTGACTGCAGTGAGCGTGGGCTGAGGCTAGGGCACAGACCTCCATCTCATGTAGCTGTAGAATTTATAATACAGATGTTTGTTTCCTTCTGCTCCTGCACAGCATGTCTAAAGGGTCCCACAGATTCCACGTGTGCTTGTCTCCTGGATCTGCTTCCCGCTCATAATTGCCCCAACACAGAGCCTGTTCTGGTGTATGCAAAAAATCCCTTGCAGAAACACAAGAGCCCTGGGGAAATGCTGTACCAAAGGGCCTTTGAGCTTCTTTCTCCCATTCTGTTTACCACAGTCACTCCTGGTCCTGGACCACAGTCACTTACTGGCTTTCTGGGCTTGCTTGGTGTTTGTACAGCTCCTAGTACAACAGGTCCTGCTAGGATTCCCAGCAGTTCCAAATAAAAGCCAGTGACTCCCATGGAGTATACTAGTACTTGAAAAGGATATCTAGGGACCATAAACCCCCTTTAATAACCAAAGCTGGAAGAAGTGCTGAGCACTTCAGCCATACCCACAGAAGCCACTTCTCTCACTAACCTTTCTGTTGCTCACAGGTGTTTACAGGTGGGGTGCACAGGGATGCAGAACTGCCGTTCATGTGAAGATGAACCCCTTTGGTAAGCCTTCCCTAGACGTCAGAGTAATTTGACTTTTGAAGCTGAAGTAAACCCACTGATGTGACCCCATAGTTCATAATGCAACAGTAAAACAAAGTAAGACTTTACAACTGAGGCCTAGGTGTCAGAAACTCATTTGGTTTTTCTCTGATGACTCAACCTATTTCACAAGCTATTTTCATATTCCTTATTTTGCGAACTTACTCATGTCTCAGTAAAAGCCTACGATGTGATAAAGACAAGGAACCGTAATGTGTGGTACTGGTAACACCTCCCACGCCCCAAAAAATCCTACTTCCATATTTATGTGGTTCTGCAAATTGGTTCCTGCCTTTTTCTCCCCAGAGAGTGAGCTGGCAGCGTGTCTCCTCTCCAATTAACATGTAGCTGTGAAAAGTGGAGATGAAGGGTCAGATTCACCATGCCTGGAGCCTCACATATTTTTGCCATGTTACAGGCACATTTGGACCTTTGACTTCCCAGCAAGGCAAGTGTTGTTTTTAGCATACAAATAACAATGCCTGTAGAATGCCTTCCTCCTTCATGCTTTGTCTCCTGAAGAAGGAATCTCTCCACCAGAAGACAAGAAGCTAAGAAGGGCTACCTACCTTGTGTTGCTCAGGGACTGAGGATGGGCACCTCAGCATAAACTCCCCACAAAGCAGGTGAATTGTAGCTATGTTTTACTGATGAGGATCTAATTTCTGACTTTTGGAAAACTCTTTAATCAGAGAAGAAGGAGAAGCCTTTGTAACCAGCACAGGCTGCACATCACGCCAGCAAAGGTATGGACTAAAAGAACACATAGGGATACTTAAGGACAACACCCACCCATCCACCCCCAACCCCAGATCTCTTCATAATCTGATTTGCAACCATGTAAAGATACGTATTTTTTGGTGGCAGGTTTTTTTTGTGTGTGAAGAGATTGTTTGTCTTGGAGAAGGAAAGGCAGCAGGTGCAAAGCAGAGACAGGGACTGAGCAACAGCTCTCACTTTCAATAGGACTGCTCTTTGCAAGCCTGAAAGGAAGGAACCAAAAACTATATGGCACAAAATCTCTTCAGTCCCACATCAGGATCTGAAATAGCTCCTGAGTGACACCAAGGTACATACTGGTATACCATCAGACATGTCAATGGAGAGAGATGCTCATGTCCTAAGGCAGCCCTGAACCAGCACTTGCTTGGGCAGCAGAACCTGCAAAATCATCCTTTCTGTGACATTTCCTCTCATCTTCTTTGGATTTTGGTATCATAAGGGATAAGCTCTAACCAAAGCTTTGCCCGAGGGTACAGCATTCCTGGCATCTTTCCTTCACTTGCATTTTCTGAAAGCATCTTGCAAAAGCCTTCCTTCCGTTTGTAACACAGCTACATAGATCTCTATTCTCCATCAGAACTTTTTGAGATGCCTCCTCCCCCACCAAGCTTAGCTGGCAGATGGACACAGGCACATTGAACCAGGCAAGGCAGTTCAGCCTCCATCACTGTAAGCTCCCATCCTTGAGCTCTGACATTACTCATGCACCTGGCTGATCTGAACTCCCAGCCCTAGGAGTAAGTTACTCAAGCCCATCCAGGCTATAAAAGGCTCCTCAGTTTTCCATCTTACCCAATCTAGTGAATTTGCTTAGCCCATAAGCCACAAAACACTGTCAGAGCTGCTCCTTTCCCCAGGAATGGAGGTAGCTGTTGTGTGCTGGTGTCTGGAAGCAGAAAGCTGGGGTTCCTGCCCATGCAGATTCAGACTCATGCATCCCACTTTCCAGGTAGATGCTGTCCTCGTTTGTCACACTTACCTTCACACCCTGGTGTTTGGGTCCAGTGTGGGAGCAACATGGCCAGGAAGGGAGAAGAGTGTGTACTCTCACCCTAGAGGCTTTGACATCTCCTCATGGTGGGACCTGCCAAGCTGCCTAAGTGAGGAGCTGAGCTGTGGACAGAGGTCTTACATTAGTACTGAGAGGACATAGGTTCCAGTACTGGAATGGGAGCACAGCCCTGGCAGCATTGACCTCCCACCCAGCCCTGGATGCAGGGGCTTCCTCCAGCCCACAGGGAACAGAAGTAGGTCAGGACCAGCCAAGTAGAGGGAACAGTACCCTTGGCAGGATCACAAGCCTCAGGCTCCTGTGCCCAGGCAGACGATAACCCCCTTTCAGGCTCCTGCAGGGCCCTGGCCCTCCATCCCTGCTGAATCCCAGCCCAGCATCTCCTTCTGCCAACACTCTTCAACGATGTGCTCTGCCAAAGCTCAGACTCAGAGCCCCTCTCCAAAACCAGAGTAGCTGCCTCCCCTCTCTGCTAAATACCTGGCTCCTCTGCCCAGCCTATGATCTTTTCCAGCTGCTCTGGTCAAATCTGCCAAGGCCAGCAGTCCCTCCATTAACCCCTTCAGCCTGCTGCCTTGTGTTCTGCAGGTTCACATCCCAAATAGCAGCAGCTCTGCAGAGGGTTTCTGCTTCCTCATCCTTGAGAAACAAAGCTGGTTTTTCCTCCAGAAGAGGTTTTACACTGTTTTAATGAGAGCTTTTAGCTGCTCTGTTCCTTTCAAGGCTGCAAGTCCCTGTGGTCAGGATGCAGTTCCTCTCACTAAACTCACCAGCCTTTCTGCTTGGGGGAGCTTGTGGGAGTCGAGAAGCCTTTTCACTGCAACTGACCAGAGGTTACCAGAGAACACTTTCCAGAGCAATCAGACTTCTTAGAAAATTAATTGATCTGTTCTAATTAGATCACCTGCCTCACTTCCCTGGCTACTGATTTCCCAGAGCCCAGGCAGGGCTGCTGCCACACTGGGGAGAAATCCTGGGCTCTTCAATGAAGAGCTTCTCCCCAGTCAGATTTCCTTCCCTGGACTAAGTGGTTACAAATAGATGAATGCCTCAGCGCACAGATGCTTTGTAACCCAGACATCTATTGTAAATGTTTGAACTCGACTTGGAAATTAACGTTATAAATGTTCTGCAGTGATGAGCCAGAAAAAGCTTAAAAACTTCAGGCTGAAAAGGGGCGTGAAGGGGCTCTGAGATGCTGGCATCTTTTTCATTTAAAAAAAAAAAAAAAAAGTTAAAGATGAGTGTTATCCACA
The DNA here is from genome assembly GCA_013401255.1 of Urocolius indicus. Lineage (NCBI taxonomy): Eukaryota > Metazoa > Chordata > Aves > Coliiformes > Coliidae > Urocolius > Urocolius indicus. The sequence goes on along the minus strand of WBNH01011146.1, from coordinate 785,345 downwards.
TGGGCTGGTCCCTGCAGGGATGCTCACAGGTGGTCTGGCACCCACTGGCCACCCACGAGCATCACGCCATGGACCAGGGCATGCAGCATCCTGTGGCATGTGCTTGGGAAGGAAGTGGGGGCCGTTGCCCGGCTCGGATTTACAGCTTCAGCAGGATGGCAAATCTTACATAAACCATGCGTAAATCCAAACAGAAGTGCCTGCCTGGCTGCTGGGAAGTGATGCCACGCTGACTCACGTCATTCTGTTTAAAACAATCCTCCCCTTCTCCCCTCTGTAGAGATGCACCTCAGAGGCTTTCAGCACAGACCCCAGTGACATTTACCCTCCTCTTCTACCTCCTTGTACTGCTTTTGAGCCCTGGTGTTTTTCTCAGGTGACCTCTCCTATCACCAATCTCTGCCAAAGACTTTTGCAGCTCACTCCACATACAACAATCAGCTTTTTTTTTTTTTTACTGGTTTTCTTTTTTCCTCTTTATTATTTTTTTTACACTCCGTAAAAACCATTGTGGGTTTTCTTTCACATTCACGAGATCTCCTGGAAATTATTGCCATTTCCCATACACATTACGTACTAAAAAATAATCATAAAAAGGTCAACAGACAGAGAGCTGCTCCTTCTGCACTCCCTGCGGACACAGAAGCAAACACAAGCGAGAGAGAAACCGCTTTTCCTGGACAAAGGCTGGCTAGAGCTGACACAGGTGCTAAGCAAGCCACGGAACACTGAGCAAGACCGCTTGACCACACATGATTTGGAGACTCTTGGGAAGAGGTGGAAGAAGAGTTGGCTTGGAGCAGAGCTTGTTAGGATTTGGGGAGATTTTTTTTTTGGTGTAAAATCCAGCAGTTACAGTGTCATCTGATGGGAAAGAACTGGGGTGAGGGTTGTGGAGAGGTTCATGTATTCTAGGGCTGTTCTTAAATAATAGATGGGAGGATAATAGCTCAGCAGGGTACCCTGACAGCTTGGGTTAAGAAGCTCCCTGCTTAAGTTAAAAGCACATCCAGTACAAAGGCAAATGCAGAAGCACAGGAAATGCCACACCTGAATGGATCGGCCTGGTTTGGTATTCAGTTACACTGTGGTCAATACCTGACACTTCAGAGGCTTGGAGCAGGAGAGGGGATTTTCACCTGGTTGTGCAACAGTGTCCTGAAAGGAGCTCCCTCCTGCCATCCCAGCCCTTTGCTCCCTGAAACATGACATAGGAGAGGAGGAGGAAAGACAGAGAAAAAGCAGAACGAAGGTTCACTCCCACCACCTCTGCAGTTGTAAATGTGATGCTTTTCGTTTTACTTTCTTCCCCACTGCTGCTGTTTATTGCTTGGAACTTGAACTAAGGATCTTTTCAAAAACAAGAAGGGAAGGAGATGGGAACTGAGAATATACTAAATGGATTTCTCATTGCTCCCCAGGAATCTGAAAATACAGTAGTGGGTGCACACCCTGGATAAAAACCTAAAAAAAAGCACTTTTCTCTTTAAAAAAAAGGACAATGAAAGTCACACTTGGAGCACTTGCATCTTATAGTCACAGCATAGGGGAAATAAGACCCATGACAACCACTCCATCTCAGACTAAGTCGATGAGGTTTCTCTATTGCACGTGGATGAAATGTTCTCGTTGGGGGTCACAGTTCTGACGGGAGGCCGGCATCGGCTCTAGGGGCTCAGCAGGATGAAGACGCCGTCATAGGGCTGAGCTTCAGCGGGTGGACAGGAGAGTGGATGGGCACAGAGCTCAACACTGAGGTAGGAAAGGCAAAACACGAGCCTTCAAAGTTTTTGCCCAGCGTCAGTTCTTCTGCAAAGAAAGAGGCGGCTTCTCTTTTGCACGAGGCGATGGGGGGGCTGGGGGTGGCAGACAAGATCTCCAACTCGTACTGTAGCAACTGGCCCATGAAACCAAAGTTAGGGGAGATGAGGCTCCGGCGCTGCTTGATGTAATCGAAGGCTTCCTCCAGGCGGAGCTTCTTCGTCTTCATGAGGTACGCCATGCAGATGGTGGGTGAGCGGGAGATCCCCGCCTCGCAGTGCACCAGTATCTTGCCCCCCGTCCGTCTGACATAATCTAGAGGGAAAAGAAGTCATTGCAGGTGTCAGTCATCGCTGGAGATGGAGAAAACACTGCGACAGACACCCGGTGCTGGAGGTGGAGTGTGGCTCAGCCAGTAACCCAGTGAGGAGAGCCTTGTGCTTCTGTTGGACACTAAGGGTAACATGGAGAAGAGGGATAAAACCCAGCCTGAGATGGAGCTGAGCTGCAGGTGACAGTTCCAGAACCTATGGATCCTGATTTGATTCTTTCTGTATTTTTGAGGGCAGTCGGTCCCTGTCTCCTTCCCACCCACCTATTTATCCTTCAGAACAACCTGCTTTACAGAGCACTGAGAGACAGAGATCAGGTATCCAGGCAATGCTTGTGTTGGCTGTACCTGCTTTTCCCTGCTGTGCCTGCATTTCCCTGCCTGTGGCTCAAAGTGCTGATCCAAGTCAGCCTTCCCAAGTCTTTCAAAAGCTGCAAGGCTGCCTTCCTCTCATCAGCTTTGCTAAGACTTTTCTTTAAAGTCTGAACCTAACTCTCTGCTTGGCCACTCAGCAGCTAAGGAGGGGTGGCAGGAGCTGAGCCCTTGGTGGGCACCCTTGGGTGGAGAGGCTGAGCTCGCTCCCCAGGGGCCTCACCACAGAGCACAAAGATTGGTAGGCAGTTGCTAATTACAGCCTGGTTAAAGGATCCTTGGACTTAAGTCAGGATATAAAAGACTTATGCAAAGCACCCATTTTACACAACAGGAGCCACTGTGGTTACTTACACAACACAGTGATTGTTATTAGATTAAAGAGAACCATGCTCAAAATAAGCCCTTTCCATACAAAAACATAGTTCAAAAATAGAGCTCTCTGCTCCACTGCCTCGAGCAATATGTTCAAGCTCCAATTTATGGATATCTGTGTTGAGTGTAGCTCTCAGTGAAACAAGGCAGAGCTGAGCAAGTCATGGTTTGCCTCTGCTTCAGTGCCTGCTGAGGGGCCTCACGCCACAGCCACCAGTTGCATCGATCTACTGCACAAAATGAGGAAGACACAGATTTGAGTCATCCCCAGCATCTGCCTCACACACCCAGCTTTAAAGGAAAGTGAAAACTAAAGTCATCCTCAAAATCTGGGAGAGTTCCAAATGACTCAACAGCTATCAGAAGGGGCTGGAAATGGGACAGAAGAGTGCTGTGAATTAGTTTCCCTGAAAGGTGTGAGAAGGCCCTTCCCGGGAAGGGGAAGGGCTCAGGGTGCTATGGAAGGACTTGAACTCAGCTAAACAATGAATTCAGAGAGTCTGCAACTGAGGTTTTATTCTGCTTCTCTTTTAAATGTTCCTGAAGAGCAACAGCACTTATTTCAACACCATCTCCACCCAGGCTCAGGCTGCTCTATCCTGCTAAAGCACCCAGTGCCTCTCTCCCACACGCTGCCCACATAGCCCCTGTGCCTCTCCCATATCCAGCCAGGCCCAGGCAGCTTTGGGAGGAAGTGGTCTGCACTTTTATAAAGGTCTCCTCATTTTTATCCTTGCATTGAGGTATTTGATTAAATACCAGAGATACCAGCATGATCAAAAGGAGAAAGGGAACGAAGCTCTGTGACAAGGGGAGGTGCTGGGTTTGTAAGACCCAGCCTTTGAGATATCTCAGCACAGCAGAGCAATAAACTGACTCTGCTTCACTTGGCTTTTACAGGGTCTGGCACTCAAGTCCAAGGAACCAATATGATTTTTTCCCCTTACAAAAATCAAGAAGACTTTGGTGCTATCCAACCGTACTTCCTTGCTCCTTGTCATACTGAAGTTACACCTATGCTTGATTTGAGAAGAAAACAAAGCTAACCAGCTGACTCGCCTCCTCTGCCTGACAGCACTCAAGAGAAGACATTGTCCTTCCTTGGCTCCCCAGCCTGGAGAGAAGGACAGAGACCTTGCTCTGAATGTCCCTCTTCCTTCCTCACAGAAATCTCTCTGTCAGGGGGGATCATGGGCAAGGGAGGGAACTGCAGCAAGGTGACCTTCCCACCAATTTTAACATGAATGGAACTGTGTTAATTTGGACCTACCGATGAAGTCGATGGCTTCCTGGAAATGTGAGCTGATGTCTGCTGTGTGACTGTCCTCCACTGGGATCCACTTGTAACAATACTGGTCTTTGAAGGACTCGGAGCTTTTCCTGGAGACGTTGAGCAGGGCCGTGATGTGGAGGTTGGCGAGAAACTCGCACTTGGAAGCGTGATAGGCACTACCAAGGTAGAGAAAAGGCAGGATTTCAACTGGACCACCCTAGAAGAGAAGGAGCAGAAACATGTCATTCATTTAAGGATATTTGAGCCTTGAGAGGAAACACTTTGAGGTATTTGAGACTCGAGAGAGGAAAGGGAGCCTGTGTGGGTGCCTGCTGCCTCCCTGACATTTCTAGTCCCCAGTGCTTCTGGCCAGTGAATCGCTGTGGTGACAAAGCCCACGCAAGAAAAAAAAGTTTTCTTGTCCACATCTGCAAGATACAAAGTCAGATCCAGCCCACTTGTGTTCAGGGTGTTTCTGGCTCTTTATAAAGTGCATTCCCTTGGGATGCACCCAGAGCACTTTCATGTGTGAGGTCCACTCTCTCTGAGGCTTCAGGTGTAGGCAGGGAGCCATGTCCTACCAGAGAGGAAGAGGAGGATGGAGGAAGAGGCTGTATTGACTCAGCCAGGGGTTCAGCCCCTCCCCTCACACCTCCAAAACAAAGTAAAAAAAAAGAAAAAAAAAGAAAAAAAAGCAGCAAGGCTCCCCATCCCCCCTGCCATCTCCTTGGGGCACAGCACCTGCTTCGTCACCCGCCCAGAGATGTCATCTCGGTTCCTCCTTCCTCAGCGCAAGCAAAGGCTGAGTGACGAGGTCACAGACGACAAAAAGCCACCNCCCCACCCCGGCCCCCCGCAACTGCCCGCGCCTAGCAGGGGTGGAGGGTGATCCCGGGGGGCAGAGTAGCATAGCCAGGGCCTCCCCCAGCACCAGGAAACGCTCGCCCCGGCGGAAGTGCCCGACCACGGGGTGACATCTCAGAGCACACGTGTTCCCCGGGCTGGGCGGGCAACCACTTCCCCCAGAAAAACCCCTCTCATCAAAACCCCACTCGTCCTGCCCAAGGATGGCTCTTAAGGGCCACTGCCTCTTCTCAGAAGCGGGACCACTGCCCCAGGCCACAGCGCAGGCTCTCACAAAGTGTATTTCTTGGTCTGCCTGAAAAACAATGCTCTTGGCAGCCTCATCCCTACCCTTTTTAACTATCCTCGAGCCTGGCTGTGTGATGAAGATGGGTCACAAATACAATTTTGGGACTAGACAGTGTGGTTTTCCTCCTTCTGTTGCATATTTGGCAGCACACGGGCTGCCAATCTGAACTGTGACAGCTTTGATAGTCCACAGCAGCACAGGGGCAACCAGCACCCTGCCAGCCTCCAACAGAGACTGGTAGCAGGAGACAGGAGCCAAAGGGCACTGACCACAGCTGTGACACACACCTGATCATAAGCGGGTTTGTGGTTGGCACTCTGCTTCTCACAGTGGCTGGTGAGGTTTCTCTCTGCCTCAGTCCTCTCTGGGGAAATGAGTTTTCCATCCTCACAGCACTCAGGATATTGTGAGTTAAAGGTCTCGTATCCCCCTAGGGAAGGAAAAAAAAAAGAGAAGGAAAAAAGACATGAATGTTTGCACTTCCCCAAACTGGCTTAATGAAAGTGGAGGAGAAATGAAGCTGTGGCTTGAAATGCAGTGGGGTGGTGAAATGCAGTGGAGGTAGTGTTGCAGGATGATGGGCCTCAGGAGGTTAATGAGGGATAGCACTGCCCTGGAGAAATGAGTTTGTTTAAAAGGCCTCAGCACCCAAGAAAAAGCCTCTGATAGCGCTGACAATTATTAACTTGTTAAANGGAAGAGGCTGTATTGACTCAGCCAGGGGTTCAGCCCCTCCCCTCACACCTCCAAAACAAAGTAAAAAAAAAGAAAAAAAAAGAAAAAAAAGCAGCAAGGCTCCCCATCCCCCCTGCCATCTCCTTGGGGCACAGCACCTGCTTCGTCACCCGCCCAGAGATGTCATCTCGGTTCCTCCTTCCTCAGCGCAAGCAAAGGCTGAGTGACGAGGTCACAGACGACAAAAAGCCACCGCCTGACACAGAGGTTTTGGAGAGCTCAGGTAACTTTCCATGATGCATGGAGCTGCTGCCAGCCCCCGGCTGCCAGACATCAACTTCCCACCCCTTCCCTTCCTCCCCCCCCC
>WBNH01011146.1:720906-777916 GCA_013401255.1 Urocolius indicus | reverse complement strand
CAGTGTGGTTTTCCTCCTTCTGTTGCATATTTGGCAGCACACGGGCTGCCAATCTGAACTGTGACAGCTTTGATAGTCCACAGCAGCACAGGGGCAACCAGCACCCTGCCAGCCTCCAACAGAGACTGGTAGCAGGAGACAGGAGCCAAAGGGCACTGACCACAGCTGTGACACACACCTGATCATAAGCGGGTTTGTGGTTGGCACTCTGCTTCTCACAGTGGCTGGTGAGGTTTCTCTCTGCCTCAGTCCTCTCTGGGGAAATGAGTTTTCCATCCTCACAGCACTCAGGATATTGTGAGTTAAAGGTCTCGTATCCCCCTAGGGAAGGAAAAAAAAAAGAGAAGGAAAAAAGACATGAATGTTTGCACTTCCCCAAACTGGCTTAATGAAAGTGGAGGAGAAATGAAGCTGTGGCTTGAAATGCAGTGGGGTGGTGAAATGCAGTGGAGGTAGTGTTGCAGGATGATGGGCCTCAGGAGGTTAATGAGGGATAGCACTGCCCTGGAGAAATGAGTTTGTTTAAAAGGCCTCAGCACCCAAGAAAAAGCCTCTGATAGCGCTGACAATTATTAACTTGTTAAAAGCCAGTGGATGGAGATTAAAACTGTTAGTGGATGTAATTCTGTTGAGTCTAGCAACCATTAACTTCAGTACAGCAGGGCCTCAACTTCCTCCCCCAGGTTTTATATATGAACACCGTTTCCATCATTTGAGACAGTTTTCTGTACTCAGGAGCCATCCTGTCCAAATCCATCATTACTACAAACGCTGGGATGAAATATTTTCCCTGCATTTTTTGAACGGACACAAGCAACAGGATACTTGCAACTGTGTCATTAATCACCACAAGGCTGGAGGCAGCGAGGTAACAAGGACAGTCCCAATGAAACCGGTCTATTAAATAACAGCTATAAAACTTAATGAAATCCTGTGACAGCATTTGACAACTGAATAGCCCCACATGAGCTATTCTGCACAGCTAAGTGCCGCATTCGTTTTGTTCAGTGCACTGCTAATGAAAAGGAATTAATCCTATTATTACGTTGTTACTCCAAGTTTGTTGTCAGCTGAATCTTTGCCCGTTTACAGGCTAGGAATATGCTGCATGGAAGCACACGATATCCTAAATGAACGTGAATAAGGCAGGTAGCAGAAGCAGCCTGGAAATGTCAGGGATGTGCCACATGTCTGCCACCTGGGCTTTCTCAGAACAGAAACAAGCAGCGAAAGCTCTTGAACAGCCAGACTCAATAATGCTTCAGAGTGTGGCCCTCAAGAGGGCTCAGGAAGAAAACTCTCTGACACAATTCATTCACCTGCAACTGTTTCACCCTGATAAGCGGGGTGAATGCCCCATGAGGGGAAGGGGCTTGAAACAAAGGAAGTGCTGAAGATGTGAGCGGCTGTGGGGCACAGCTGCCAGGGGCTGCCCATGCTTCCAGGGCTGCCCACGCTGCCTGCCACAGCCACCTCTGACATTTCAGCCCCGTAACACCGGTGTCTCAGTTGTTTGCAATGTTTGAGCAAATGTGTGCTCAATTTGTGACGTGCTACTGTCGCCCACTCGGCCCTGCCACAGGGTCCTCATGTTGCAAACGGCTGCCGTGATCCAAGGTGCGAGCTGGAGCCCACTGAATAGGATGAAAGTCCGTTTTCCATGACGGAGGGTAGGCGGGTGACTTTGCAATCAACTGGCACTCAGCACCTGCACCTTCCCTCCTACTCCCTGGGCCCCAGCCACATTCAGCCAGCTCGCCCCAGAGCTCACAGCGCAAGGCAGTAGGTCAAGCAGCCAAGTGACCGTGGAGACCAGAAGGGGGGGTTTGATAAAACGATACCTCTAACAACTGGCAGTGTGAAAAGCCAACAAACACAAGCAGCTCTCCAGACTCCTCTGCTCTTCTGATCCTCAGCTGCCCTTCATGGCGTGGACTTTTAAATCCTCTCGTTTTGCATAGCTGACCTTAACTTTCCCCTGTGCCCCAACCACTGACATCACACAGGAAAAAACATCCAGTTTATATAAATAACCATTATCCCCACTGACACTCTGCGCTGATGTTTTTACACTTGAATGAACACAAAAATCTGCCCAAGCCAAATCAATGTGTGTGTTCAAACACATAGACATGTTTGATGTCTCTGGGTCAGCTAACACATGCAGCTGGTGAATGGTTAATCACAGGCCTTGGGGATCAGGATATTTGCAGGCCATTCTTACAGTGAGTCATCTTCTCATCCTGTCCTCCAGCAACCTCCTTTCTTCCTCCTCCCCTCTCAACCTAGCTTCCCTGTGGTCATTTCTGCGAACAAGGATTGATCATCAGAGAGCTGGGCTGCACTTTGCTTTGCTTTTAATCAATAAATAATAGAATCCTTGTCAGCACCACAGGATGACCCATTATTTTATCCTTCTGCAAGCTCTCCTTCCCCCACCACACAACTGCTCTCACCTTGCTGGGGCTGAGCTCACCCAGAATGAAACTGCACGTACACAGACAAAAGATGTGACACATGCAACTCCTCGAAAGCAGAAAGTGAGGGAAGGAATGAGGGAAGAAACGGGGCCTGGAGTGCAAATTGCCTTGGGATTGCTCTGCACCACCTGCCCTGCCTGGGCCAGATCCCAAGGACACTTGATGATCTGGTGGAGTGAAGGTGACATACTTAGATCTTATCACTGCAGCTTCCCTGGTGAGACCACCTTAGCCCTTAAGCAGTCAACATCTCCTCCCAGTTCCCTCACACCACGAGAGAACAGCAATATAAGGGTGAAAAAATAAATCAAGCAGTTTGGTTTGGGTTTCTGGGGGTTGTTTTTTTTAATTTCCTGGTGGTTTTACAGCCCTTTATTTGCAAAGTCGACGCTTTCAGCCCCCAAAGGACCCTTTCTTCTGATCAATGCCCAGCCCTTCAGGGTGATTTACACCCCCAGAGACCTGCCCCCAGACCACAACAGCTTCCTGGGGGTCCATGGCCCAAGTGAATCAGCAGCACTGCCCTCTGAGTCACAGGCTCCTCGGGCTACACCGGATCTGAAACCGAGCTGTCAATTTCACGGGCCTGATCCTAGGGGCGCAGAGCATCTCCAGTAAAGCAAAGGGGAACAGGCAAGAAATGGGGAACTTTTTCATTCACTAGGGGAGTCTTTTTAGCCTCAAATGGACTGGCTTTCAAGACATTGTTCGATACACAAAAAGTACAAAGCCACACCCCGGATAAACTGCCCACAGCCACAGTCACCATGTCAAAGCTAGTACCCGAGGAGGGAAGGACAATCTTGTGGCTAAAAGAGCAGGCTAAAAGTCAGTAATTATAGTCAGCTCCTGTTTTGCCACAGACTTCCCAGCGTGACCCTGGAGATATTTCATCATCTGCAGTTTAATGAGGTCCCTAAGGACTGACCCAGCACTGTGCAAGTATCTCTGCCCTGGAGCAGCAGAATTGGGCTGATGGTCAGAGCCCTGGGCGGGCTGGAGCCGCCTGGACAGGGCCAGGGTGGTGGCGATCCACCCTGGAGCTGTGCAATTCGGTGGCTGGAGGTGCCTTCGGGGGTCGTTAAAGGGGGGGCCAAATTGGGCACACTGGGACAAAAACTGGTGTAGTAAAAGGCTTAATAAAGTGGGCACTGGTCGTTAAAGGGGGTCCAAACTGGGCACATCGGGACAAAAACTGGTGTCGTAAAAGGCTTAATAAAGTGAATTAATCCCTGGCCGGTGGAGGACTGAAGGGCAGAATTTATCCAAGAAACACTGCCTGGTTTTCTTCTCCATTGATGGCCTCCCCATGCCCTCAAGGTATGGCAAAAGGAGGGCGTTCGGGGGGCTCCAGCTTCTGCGTGCCCTCGCTCCAGGGAGCCCCTGGCCCCGGCTGCGGGAGTGCGGGGCTGCAGGTCCCTGAGGGAGGAAGGAAGGGCTAAGGAAACGGCGAGGGCAAAGGGACAAAGGCGCTGCCAGGAGAAACTGAGGGGAGGCAGGGACGGAAGGGCAAGGAGGGGGAGGGCTGCTATTTTGTTTTATCGTTTTATTATCCCCGGATTACACGGAAGGAAAACAAAGAATGGCAATCAAATGGCTATAATACACGTGAGGGGAGGAGATGTTTATATCCCCCCACAAACCTCAGAGTTTCGGCTACGGGTTTCCCGTGCCAGCCTCTGTATGTGTGATGGAGAGATAAACCTCTCCGCTCCGGGTGAAGCGGCGGGCACCGATCCCCGGGTTTCGGGCGCCCAAGACGGGCCGCCCTGTGTCACCGGGTGCAGAGCGAGGAGCGGTGGCCTCGGCTCTCCTCGTACCCGCCGAGCTGGTTTTATTTTCCACGGAGTCCCGATCTCTGTCCCCTTCCTCTCCCTTTGTTAACCAACCTGCAACTTTTCCTCCCTAATGTTCTTTCAATCAGCCTGTTCAACGTCAGGCGGGGGTGAGCGGAAAGGCATTTGGGCTCAGCTTGCAGAGCCTATCCGGGATTTAGTTCCAGTGGGTGGAAAAGGAACGAAATCCCGCCGTTACCTCCCTGCCCTCCACCAATAATCAGGTTAATTGCGAGGCGGCGGCGAAGAGGGGGACGGCAGCACCGCGGGGCCGCCACCGTCACCCGTCGGGGGGACATTCGAGCATCGACCCGCGCCGCTCCCCACGCTGTTTCCCTCCCCCCACTCCCACCCCTTGCCCTCCTCACCCTCTCACCTTTCAGGAAGCAGACCCTAGCCCCGGCCTCTGGCAGGCTGGAGAGCAGGGCGTTGAGGACGATCTGGGCCGTGCTGTCCTTCTTCAGCTTCTGCCAGTGCCCCGTGCCCTGGTCCAGCACCACGACGGCGGCCAGGCGGGCGCCCGCCGCCCCATCGCCGCCCGGCAGCAGCCGCGCCCGGGCCGCCGCGTCGGGCACCACGAAATGCAGCGGGACGGCTCCGCCGCGGGCCCTGCGCATCACCACCGAGTTGAGGTTAACGTTGAGCGAGCCGCGGAGGCAGGAGGCCGAGTAGGACAGGTACGGCCGGCAGTCCAGCACCAGGCAGCGAGAGGGCTCTTTCCGCAGCAGCTTCCTCAGCTGCCGGCAGTCGAGGGACGTGACTTTCATGCCGGCTCTGGGTCGAGCCCCGCCGTAGCCGGGGCGAGGAACGGGGGAAGGGAGCCCACGGGGAAGGCCCGGTGCTACGGCGGGAGCCGCGGGGGCTCGTCCGGCGGCGGCGCGGCGGGAGCGACGGACGGAGGCACCGCGGCAGCGCGCCGAGCCCGGGCAGGGAATCCCGGCCGCCGGCGCCGGGCATTTATATGAATGGGAGGCCGGGCGCTGACGACAGTGCCCATATACGGGAGCCACGCGCCCGCCTCCCAAACACGGGGCTGGCCCGCCCCGCGGCCCGCCCCCCGCGGGGATCCCCCCTCCCCTTCATCCCGGCCGCGGGGGCTGCCAGGCAGCCTTAGTCAGGCTTGCAGGCAGAGGAAGATGAAGAACGCCGCAAAAATTCTCCAGTCATCGGCCTGAGGCTCATCGCGGCATCACCGCTCCCCATCCCCAGCCGGCGAGGAGGGGTGGGGGGAGGAGGAGGAGGAGGAGGAGGAGGAGAGGAAGAAAGGAGGAAGGCAGGAAGGAAGGAAGGAAGGGCAGCCCTGGGGCAGGTTTCTCACGGCAGGTTGCAAAGGGGGCTTCAGTTCCCCTTGTTGTCCTCTCTGGGTATGTCCTTCTTCAGTGATGCCTAGGGACAGGCAGCCTGCCTGCACCCGCCGGCCATGGCACTGCTGCCCGGGTCTGGGAGCTGCCAGTCCTCTGCCAGCCCACACTAAGGCAATTCCAGCAGACCAGTGGTGAGCGTGGGCTGCCCGGGAAACAGCCCCGAGGATATGGTTACCTGGCCCAAGGTTTGCAGCCTGGCAGCAGAGGGAAAACAAGAAGCAACAGCTTGAGACAAAGCAAGATGTGTAATTTCTGCAGAATTAATGAATGCTCTGGAGGAGGGGGTCGGGAGTGAGAGGCCCACTTGCAGCAGAAAAACTGCTGGCATAGCTGTTTGTGGGGGGTCTAATGTCTCTTTCCTTGTGGGAAACATCCAGGCTGCAGGACTGTACCTCAAGGACGTGCCAGACTTACGCTACAGACCCCGGGCTGCGCCTGTGCCAAGACGTCACAGCACTGAGACGCACAGCAATTAGGAAATCTGGCACTTTCCCTTTCCTTGTTGATAAGTTTAAAAAGAGAACTGGAAATTCCTGGAAGAAGTTAGGCAAAAGGATGAGCTCTAACCAAGCTCATTAGAGACAGGGCAGACTGCAGTGGAGCTATCTAAGAGCAGAGTGTCATTTCTTTTGATGGTGAACTGAAAGTATGTTCACCTCAATGGCAGGCAGGAAGCGCCGTCCCTGCCTCAAACTGCCTGCAGCTCCAGCAGAGAAGCATGAAAGAGGCTGTGCGAGGAAGAAAATGTTCGAGCTGGTTGAAAGAACAGCAACTCCTCATTTTGAAGCACCACCTCCTCTTCCTCTTTCAACCCCCCTGCAGCCATCAGCTGGCTCCCTCTAACCTGACCCCCCTCGCTCCCCTCCTCTGAGTCAGCCAGGGTACGAAACGGAACAGAAATAACTTGTGGGTAGGGGCAGATGTTCACAGAGCCGCTCGGCGTGGGTGCTGCCTTCACCTGGCCCCTGCAGCCACGGCAGCCGGTCCCTTCCCTTTGCTGTGCCTGCTCCAGGGGACAGCCGGGCATTGACGGAGGGAGCCCTGTAGCTCGTGTGAGCTGGACCCTCACCATGAGAAGCATCTCTACAGCTGTGCCAAAAACTTTCCAAAACGGCCCATACCATGAGCAGGCCAATTCCCCCCCTTTATTTTTTGCTATGTGGGGACTCTGGCATGGGCAGGGGGTGCAGCCACATAGGAAACTTCCACACGGCCTTAGCACAATCTAGCTTTCCTGCCTCAGAGCCTCCAGCTTCAGGAGTCGCTTCTTTCTCCCTCAGAAGCAGCCTGTCTCCCTCGGGGCTCAGCCCCCAGCAACAGCCCAGCTGGCCAACTGGTCCCAGTGCGGCGCAGGGAGGGGAAGAGGGGCTGTGGGCAGATGCAAACGGGCTCCTCCCTCCTGGGAGGAAGGAGGGGGGGCCACCGCAGTCACACGAAAGCATCATTTCCTCTCAGGAAACCCAAGTGAAAAGAAAGGGGTGGGAAAGAGACCTTTTTTTTGCCCCACACTCCTGGCTGAAGCGCTAATCTGAAGGAGGGGGCAAACGGTAGCGGCCTAGAAAATAAACCCTCTGGGGAATACCCAAAGTCTGGCCTGTACTGGTAGCAGAGTGTATGTCACCAGACCTGACCTGCAGCTGACCTTCCTCCTTTTACACACCTGATGCCGAGCATCCAAACAACTGCCTTTCAGTAGATTACAGCTCTGCTTTTGTTTCTTAATGGAGTGAGTCATGACCACCTTTTTATTAGAAGAAAATAACAAGGCTAACAGCAGCAGCACTAATGCTTCCTCTGCTGCAGGGCACCGGGCGCAGAGTGTCCCTCACTTCTCCACCACCGGCCAAATGACTCGGTTGTACTTGGAAATAGATGAGCAATCGGGGCTGATGCTGTCAGGGCTGTGGGATGAACTCAATATTTGGCCCCCACTCCTTCGTTGGTCAGGTGCTCCCAGCCAGCAGATAGAAGGGGGCTCAGTTCCTGTAAATGGAGGTGGCTGAGTAACTAAAAGCACCCTCTGCTTTAGGTAGGAAACTCCCCTTCTCCCTGCAGCACTTTACATCATTCCCACTTGCTTCTACTCCATCTTTCTGCTCCTCCTCCCGCTTCCTCTTGATAATCTCCCAGGCTCTTTTGTCCTTTGTCTCAGGCTTTTATCGAGGCTTTCAGAGCAGCTGGTCCTTTCCTTTTCTTCCAGGCTACATTTCCCATAACCTAGTTCATTCTTCCTTTCTCCCCTCCCCACCTCCAGCAGGCTCTTTGTTTCTGCTTGTTGTCAGCGCTGGTGGCCCCAGCTCTTGGGGGGCACAGATGGACTCTCACCCCAGGACAAAGCTCCCAAGGCACAGCACCCATGGTGTAACATCCAGCAGGTGCTGTTCAAAATGCTGCCTTTTGACAAGGAAAAAAACCCACAAAACCTCAAAAGAAGCTTCAAAAGGAGCTTAGGTGAAGAAATGAATGCCATTTCTTGGGAAGCAGAAGAGGCAGGATCAGCCATGTTTCTAGGGCTCGAGCTGCCTGAGCTGAAACAAGGGGCGACCTGTGCTGGGTGCTACAAGCATGCTTGTCACCCCAAAGAGTTAACCCCAAACCTCAGCAAGACCAAAGGTGAGAGAAAGCCAGGGGACTCTCAAGGAGATTAAGGGGAAGACAGATCAAGGGTTACATAGGAGACGAGTCAGGGAGGTGGTACAGAGAGTAACCTAAATGCCACGGAGTCCTAGTCTGGGGCTTGAACCCCAGCTGGGGCACAATCCTTGACCCGCACCCTCCTGATGGTTGTGAAATGCAAGAAGTTCCTCAGACGACCAAATCATAGCACAAGGCAGCAGAGAAGATGGGTTGGCATTTCTTTAACATTATTAAGTTTTCCATAACATCAGTTTCTAAATTTGGAGTGGCTGATGTCAAAACACTTACAGCACAAGCAGTGAGATAAGCGTGTGCCGGTAAATGGAGAGCTGCGAGACAGGTAAATTTATACCCAGAGCTAAGGGCAGCAGTGGCAACAGGAGACTGGCATGCTGTGACCTCACTGATGCCATGACTTGGTCTGAACCCCATCATCAGATCATGGACTAATACAACGTGGTTACAAATTGGTCTCAACACTGTAACCTATTGTGAAAAGCTGATTCTAGAGGGTGAAATGCACTATCAAACACAGACTCTGAGGCAGGACAAACACCTCCCTCACTTTATGGCGCTGTAGTTGTGATTTGATGTTGAACTGGAATGTTTTTAATCCCTCCCTACCAATCAAATAAAAGGATTAGTAACTGTGTGGGTATTTTCAATAAAAAAAAAAAAAAAGAGTTCACACATTCATTTTGCTTTACATTTTCATTCTCTAACAAATCCAGAAACATAAGTGACTATTCCCAAGGAATTAAAGAAAAAAAATGCATGCCACAGACCCATACAATTAGGAAGAAGCCATGGAATTTTAGTTTATTGTAGTCCCAGCATCCCTCAGGCCTGGTTTATACTCCCAGCTCTGCTGCTGTAAAACAGAATTAAGCTAAACGGTGCGATGGCTTAAATGGGAGTTGCCTGCACTCAGCACTTCTGAAAAATCAGGCTGAAAGGGAATCTCAGGCTTATGTCTGCTTTTTACCTGACTCGAGCCTACGTGACTCCACTGACTGCTGTAAACTGCTGTTAACAGCTGTCAGGAATGAAAGAGGAATAAGACAACTCCTCTGTCTCTTTTTAGAAGCCACTGCTCTTTCTGTTCCACTAGCTGATGACTTACTCCTGTGTACAGATGGATAGGCAATTTTAAACCCAGGGATGCCAGTTATCTGTACAATCAAGTTTCAGTTTCTCTGCTTGCCTGACATGCCCCAGAGCATCACCAGGCAGAATCGGTTAGGAATGTAAAGGACCCATCTCCCCATTTGCAACCATGTGCTGTCCTTGGAGGAGATGCAGTAATTGCTTACATGGGAAAATGATCTGTGTAGTTAGCTGACTTTAATGTGAGACAAAGTCCTTTTGTTCTTTTATCATCTTGCCAGTTCTCATTTGTTCTTTCCTCTTCCTGCCTCTGTTTCCTTGAGCACGCATTTCTTGCCTGCTTGTCCTGTCTCTTCCTTTTTCCTGGATGTATTTCCCAGGAACCTGCTCCCATCCCACACTGGCAGATCTTTCCCCACTACCACAGTCACTATCAGCCCAGATGGGTTTTCACTCACGTCTCCCAGCTGTCTGTACCTAACCAGCCTCTCATGCTGCTAATCCCAGTCCCAGTGTGTGGCTACTGCTGTTGGGAGCCATTAAATGACATTAAATGTTCTCACACGTGCCATTAAATTGACTGTCAGGACAAGCATAGCTTGGAGAAGGGCTGCTTACTTTGGTGCAGATATTTTGGAAGCAAATCTTAACCATCATTGAATTTTGATTCCCTCTGCCTTGGTCTTTCTGACTGACTCATTTCTTAAAGCACCAGGGTGCTGCCTAGAGGATATAATCACATGAATATAATCCACTGCACAGTGTGTATTACTATGCCCACTCCACCAAGAATAAGTACAGCTCCTGGGTACAAAAATGACTTTTAAATCTGAAAATGGAGCAGTTCATACTTTCAGGTGAGAATGCTTTGGAGCCATTTCAGTGGTCTACACGTACATAAGCAAACAAAATAAAACACATTCAACATAAAACATTATACTTCTATTTCCTATAGCCACTAGCATGAAAAAAAAAAAAAACAAACTGACCCCACAGCCTCTGCTTGTTTCCAGGGGTCCCCAGACATGGCACAGGCAGGGTGACCACTGGGTCATGATGCAGACTACAAAGTCCCTCTTTACTCCAGAACAAGCATGGCAGTGCACATCCTATGCCTGAAAAGCTCTTTATCACACCTTTGCAAAGAGAAAACAAACAAAAAGCAGATCTAGGCTTTGGTCTACTCTCTGGATATCACCCCGGATGGTATTTCTGGCCGGTATTTGGGTCTGCTGCAGGATGTCTAGAAGGCAGCTGTGGGGAAGGGGGAGCAGCTGGAGCTGGGGGAGCCGCGCTGACAGCAGCCTGCAAACATGCCACCCAGAGCTGCTAAGAGAGAGGAGATAAACCAGACCTCCTGTTTCACCGGGGGTAACGCAGGGGGTAAGGGACTTCCCATGAAGGAATGCACATCTGCTGCCGGAGCGGAGCTGCTCGGCGGCAGAGAGTGGGGGCCTGCGGGGCTGCGCCTCCGCCTCACCGGGGGCTCCGAGGATGGGATCAACAAAAGGCTCTTCGGAGAGACTCCGGCAGAATCAGTCCTGCCCGGGGGAGGGCTGGGCTGAGTGACCTTCCAAGGGATCTTCCTACAGGTCCTTGTTTTACAGGTTTGTGTGGATTGCATTCAGGCACACAATGCTGTGACTCGGTAACTATCCTAAAATCTGTTAAATGACAAAGTAACTCGATTCATTTATTTCTTTTCAGTGAGTGTCCTCTCTGCTGGTGATTACTCCAAGCGTTTTCTCCCTTCCCTGATATGTGAATCATCCAGAGAAAACAAAAAATAATTTGAATTAATTATTGAAATAAACGTGTAAGAGAGAGGAAATCAGTCACATCTTTTATGTTCATTTCTCCTAGACTCCTGCTTACTTAACCCCATTTAAACTTTGTATCAGCTTATGACATCCGGTGAAAGTACACTACAGCTTATTAAAATTTAAAGCTGTTACTCCAAGGGAAAACACTGAAAGCTCTTTTATGGATTAGTTAAGTCGGCAGGATGTGGCTTCCACCCGGTATCCCTTTGATGGCATAGCCCACTTGAGCATCTTTATAAAACAACACTTACCCATCACTTTCAGCCGAGTACAGTTTTCATTCTGTGCATCAAACAGTTTTGTGTCAGTAGGACTATGTTCCACCTCTGCATTTCACAAAGAAAGAGGGTATCATGTGCTAACCCTATAAAGCACAGAACTATACTTAAGTTGAAGTAAATGTGGAAGTAAATAATAACAAAAAAGACATTCATTTCAAAGTTGAAGAGTTAAAAAAGGAGGCAATTCCTGCCCTGCATTTGCTCTCCTTTCTTCTGCAGGAAGAGCATGATCTGAGACCAGCTGGACCCACCTTACACTGCTATCATCAGACACACACAGCTGATCTACTGCAGCACCTTGGCTTCTCCTAAGTCAGCTTTGTATTGGAATCTCTTCCCAACACAGTGCTGCTGCTTATGGTATGAGGCTTCACCACAGTTGTCTCCTGGCAGAACAGAGCTGGTGGGGTGACACAGCTGATTTCCTCAGCAGATACAGCAAACGGCCTGTGGCACAGGAATGCTTCCAACAGAAACTGCCTTGCTGCTTGGTTTGCAAACTGCACCACCAGCGAGCCCTTGAACAAAGTCATCTTTTATTTAGCTCAAGTTCCTGGGAAAGAGCGGCCTGTGTTGAGAAAGAGTGTGTTTACTTCCAAATGAGCTCCTTCAGTTGATGCTTTGTCTTACACAAGTACAGACAGGCTGTGAGTCCCCATCTCTCTGGTCCCTCAACTTCAAGTGCATTTAATTTCACTTCCTATGACTTCCTCCCCAAGGGCCTGAGGGTCTGGAAGAGTCTGGTGTATCAAATTTAAAAGGGGGATCTCCAGGTTCATTAAGACTCTCTTGTTTAATTAAAAAAGAAAAAAAAAAAAAAACAAAATCAAAGACAGGCCCTTCCCAAGCTCCTCCTAGGAAGTTCCTCCTTCTGGCAGGGGCTGCTCACAGTGAAGGGTCTTACAGCCTATGCCTATCAGCCAGTGTCCTGGTAAAGTGAGTAACAGCCAGACCTCTAGAGCAGGAGGAAAACACTAACCCTATAAACATTGGTTGTCCTTTGCTAAGTTATCTCATCTGAGCCAGAGGTCATTGCTCTGGAGGGGCTGGACCATCCTGCACCATCCCTTCCTCCATCTCTGGGGTGAGGATTGTAACCCCTGGCTGAAGATCGTCATGAGGCCATCATATCGCACCATTGCAGACATTTACTGTGTGAATGTGTACTGGAGGCCTTACAAAACATGGCTTTTGGGCTGTGAGCTTTGGCAGTCTTTATTATTCATGAACTGTGAGCAGGGATTTCAGTCAGATAGCATCATGCTGCTCTCTGCCTACACGTAGGAAAATCTCAAAATCCAGGGGAAGAAAGTTTGCAGCAGTACAACCCCACCACCCCAGCAGCACACAATGAAGAGGGCATTCAGGCTGGCCTGGAAGCATCTGTGTGGGCAGAAGTTGACTCAGAGGGAAAAAGAGGTGGGAAGGGAATAGGGCTGAGCTGGAAAACAGTTTATCACTTGCCAGAACATTTGTCCAATATCACTTGTGGTGATATTGGAAGCCCGGTCTGGGAGGGGGTGGCAAAGTGCCCCTCCATGACTGAGTCTCAGCTCTCATTCTCACCACCCTCCTCTTCCAGCAATGTGGCACAGACATGCACAATCCCTTTCCTGCATCCCTGGGACCTCTCAGGACCCTTCAAGAGGCAGTGAGCTGCGAAGCGATGCCGTAGTGGGAGTGTGGTTGGAGGGGGGCAGCTTCCCAGTCAGGACATGCACCAGCCAGACCTCTGTGGTGCTACTTTGGGAACTGGGACATCTGACACACATTCCACTGCCTGAATCACTGACTGTTCTTGGTTGC
Source organism: Urocolius indicus (assembly GCA_013401255.1). Lineage (NCBI taxonomy): Eukaryota > Metazoa > Chordata > Aves > Coliiformes > Coliidae > Urocolius > Urocolius indicus. The sequence goes on along the minus strand of WBNH01011146.1, from coordinate 764,583 downwards.
TTAGAGGACATTTCTTATCTACCAGGAAGTGGAAAAAAGCCGTTTATTTGGACCGATTTGGAAAGATCTTGAGCACCTGAACCCATGGGGCTTAGAAATACATGGAACAGCTTTGCCTTTGGAAACTGTTCCACCAAGAGAGATCAGTCCTAGGGAAAACTGGTCACTGTGCAGCCGTAGCATTCCCGTTGTATCACTTGAGCCTATAGACAACAGGCTGCTGAAGCTGCTGCTCCTTTTTGACCCTAACAACTCCAGGAACTGACTACCCATGTAGCTTTTCTGGGAATAAACCACATTTGTGATACTACCAGCCTGCTCCTGGGGCTATGTTCGGTGCTACAATGAGCTACAAATGCATAGTGACATGGATCCTGGTTTCTGTACCTATACCACAGGAACACAGCAGCACCCTGTGTGCATCATGTACTGCTTAGCTAGCCACAAATACCACCAGGCCATATATGTGTTCCCCTAAGATGCACACAAATGGTGTGAGGCTTCTGAACACAACCCTCCTGGGGCAGGGAGGGAAGGCGACCAGGCATGTTAAAGGCATGGACCTTCCCAGGGGTTCCCATCATCCACTCCCTCCTTGTGGTGGGAATGCAAAGGGAGAGGAAAGCTGTAGTCACAGAAATGCAGCAGCAGGATGAGACAGGCCTGGAGAGTCACTGCTCGGTGTGTATCTCCCATATGGTGGCATCATATGGTGACTCTACCCTGTCACAAGGTTAGCATGACAGGACTGCCCATGCATTTTCTACTGATGTATTTAGAGAGGGGAGAAACCGCTCCTGCTGCAGCAGGAAGACCACAGGACTGTTACTGGCACATTTTGGTGATACCCTGATGTTGTTCCCAAAGGCAGATTGAGTATCTGCTCCCCTTTCCCCCACTGCCCACCTAAGCCTTCTCCTCAGTGCAGCCTGGAGCTGCACAGAGCTCCTTGCAGGGGCCACGAGAACAGATCTGAGTCCTCCCTGTTAGGGCAGACTCCCAGTAAGTTTGGGACAAGAAAGACATTTCATAGTGGGATTTCACTCTGATTGACACAGGTCTGACTGTAATTTCCAGAGGTCTTAGCTTGATCAGATCACACTTTGGACCTTCTTTGCCCTTTCCATGCTGCAACTTTAAGGCCAGAGAGATGAAACGTTGTGTGCTCCATGCTGGATATCTACCCCACCGTGGAGTAGGTGGCTCTATTTTAAGATAATACCCAGATTGTAAAAAAACCTACCAACCAGGTGACAGGTAGATGTGTCTGCCTTCTGCTGCTCTTGCCATGGGGACAGAAACCTGCAAGAGGGGAGATGGTGCAGATACCGGGGACAGTCGCTCCAGGTAGGCAGCCTTCCTTCATTTAACACTCACCTTCACACTATTTAGGTCAGGCCCCAGGAGCCAGTGCTGGAAGGTGTTTTGAGGCTCAGTCTCCTCCATACAGGCTTATTCCTAAACAAGAGGGCATTGTCCCTGGGGATGGAAAGCCCAGCCTCATGATGCTGGGCAGGACAAAGGCTCGATTCACCCTGTGAAAGGTCTGGAAACCCGGAAGGGGCCAAGGTAGCCAAAGCTCTGCCAGTCTGAGATACTTTGGATTCTGATGCAGTGGGGAGACCGGCTGCTGGCACGAGGGAGCAAGGCTTGGGGCTGCCCACCTTCAGCTCTCTGAATGCAGGTGAAGGCCTGCAGAAGCAAAGGAGGGATCTCATGCCCAAAGATACTTGTGACCGAACATAGAGCTATCTTGCCCTGGACAAGTCACTCTGACCAGTGACAGCAGCAAAACTCTTTGGCTGCCCTCCTGGTGTGTTCTACCACATCTGAATTACAGGAGCCAAAAAGGGCTGACAATCAGAAGGGGAATATATTGTGGTATTGTTTGAGGGAAGATGGGAACACACTCTTGAGAGAGAAGCTCAGGGTGTTGGACATGAGGATCATATGAGCACCTCCCCGGGGTAAAGGCTTGACAGTGTTGTGAGAAGTGAGTTCCACCAGCCATAAATGGGGCAGTTTTCTAGCTCGCCAGATAATGACTTGGGCAGGCCGATCCTGACATTCTCCAGACTGCTGTACCTAGACTCAAGCACATAGATGTGCAAAACACCTCCCACAATCAAAACAAGCAAACAAAAATCCCACCCCAACCCCCAGTCCCAAACTACTTAATTTGAGCCAGGATTTAGCACCCACCATTTTCTACCTAGTTGTTTTTTTTCCACAGCAAGCAATTTTATCCATTTATGCAGCTTCCATTCTTCGACTGTAAATTCAGAACTTGGGTAGAAGGTGTTTCTCCAGTCCAGTCGCAACTGATAGGATCATTACAATACGTACCTATTGCTGTGTATTGCAGCTGTCAGCCTGAATCAGATCATTTTGGACATCCTGGGAGAAGCTGCAATGAGAGTCTGTCACATTGGCTACCATGCAGATGTGGTCCAGGGAGGCAGGAGGTGTTGTGACATGCTGGTCTCAGTGCAGAAGGAAGTGGCTACATAGCCAGAAATAAACCGTGTCTTAGGGTGGACACTCATTAAACATTTTTCCCTCTTCCTTCCCAGGCAGTTTAGGCACCCATCAGCTGGATATGGTAGAAACAAATCAGAGGAATGATTGACATGAGTTTTGACCCTGACATTTGGGATTGTGAGACATTATGGGTGCATTGCTGTCACATCAAATACCATCCCCTTAATTCTCCAGTGAACACAGGTCAGTGGGAGACAAAGCCCATCAGCAGGCAGCAATTGTGCTGATACTTCCTTGCTGTTCAATACTAATAGCTCCAACTTGTAGCTTCAGCCTCATTACCACACTGCCAAAACATCCAGACATGGGAATTCTCTCTTTCAGCTCCTTAAATTTTTTTTTCTTTCTCTTTTTAGATCAGAGTTCAGGAAAGGATATGGAAGTAAAGACTGATTTGATGTCAGATTTTGGTAACAGCAGGCTTCTGTCTACGTGATTAATTGCCAGGTTGCTTCAGCTGAAACATGCATCGCAAAGGATTTGTAAAAACAACTGTAATTAAACTCATATTGAGGCATTTTATTTTGCTCTGCCACATAAGAACTGGATTGCGTCTGTACAGCAAGCTGGTAGCCAGCTTATTCTGCAGAACTGGAAAAGAAGCTCTTGCTGTGAGCTGCTGCAGGCCTGACTTATGAAAGGTTCCTCCTAACAATGCAATCCCAGCTTGATTAGCTACATAGTGCCTATTCCTGAAAAGGGTTTTTTCTATTTCTGTTTCTTCCTCCAGCAGGGGATTCCCTCTTAATTATCTGCAGACAAAAAATTGTGACGGGATTGGAGGCAAAGAGGGAGGAGAGTGTGGAGGTAAATTCTTTCAAGTCAGAAAGGTTATTTCTCACCAGCTGCTGCAGAATGTTTTGTCCATCACTTCCCTAGAGAAAATAAGTTGCAGTCCTATAGATGATTTTGCAGGATTACTACTATTTGAACTTGAAATGCTCTCAGTCATCTGTCTTACTTCTCCACTGCACGTGGTGGATGAGACCAACACAAAAAGGCAGGGGTGGGAAGTAAAAGTCAATGAAGTTCATGTGTGAAATAAGACTCACATTTTTAGCAGCAAGGATAATTAACCACTGGAACAAGCTACCAAAAGAAGTGGTAAAGTTTGCCTCTCTTGATGTCTTCAAACCAAAAAATGCTCTGGTCAAACAGGAGTTATAGGGAATCCAGCAACTTATCCATCAAGTAGGAGAAACAGAAAACCTGAGTTATGCAAACACTTCCAATTAGCCAGCAGATGGGCTAAAGAGGCAACTTTGCTTTGACTAATCTGTATCCAAAGGTCAGCAGTGTGCCTTGTCCCTCAGAGATCCCTGAGCAGGAGGATAGGATGGACATGGTGAGCCCTAGATGGGCCCACTGTTCACCTCCCCATCAGAAGGACACCCAGACACCTCCATGGCTCTACCTGCTCTGTGCCACGCTAACAGCCATCCCCTGTGCTGGGATCCAGCAATGCAGGTGCTGAGTCTGCCTAGGGCAGCTGCACATGGCCACTGCAACAGATCACCACGCTGATGGCACTGATTTGGGCAGCAGAAAAGCTCCTGACTTGCTCTGACTGCACATGAACGTGTCCCTGAGGGGAAACACATCCCTGAGGACAGCTGTATGTGAGTCCTCCAGCATCATTTCAGGCTATGACTTCAGTTACCTTTGATTTCAGTGTTGGAAATGTAGAAGATGACTAGATTTCATTGTTCATCTAGTGCTCAGTGTTACACAGAGTTGTATCAGCCTCCCAGGCCAGATCTGGGGCTGTTTGCAAACACCAACTCTTCCCACTTTAATTGAGGGTGCCTGTCAGCAGGGGAGACATGCCTTCCTGGGGAAGGGGAAATGTTTCACTTTCCCCAAGGCTGTAGCTTGCAGGAAGACTGAAGATTGAAAAGTGTACATGGATTGTGCGCCTCATGGTTCTTCCCAATGTGCAGGAGGAGAGATGAATTCACTCAGTCATGGGGTGGGAAAGGACCAGAGTAGCTCAGCCGGCAGAGCCCCAGGGTGCCATGGCTCATGCCGTGGGAAGTCCTGGCTGGGCTTATGAGTAGAGGGAGCAGCAATCATACAAACACTGGAATTGACTAAGCACACTTGATAAGATTTCTTCACCATGTATTCTGTACTGGGTCTCATAAAGAGGAGGATCTCAAAGGTGCTGAGGAAAGTGGTCTCCAAACAAAGGTAATCTCCAGAATATCTCACTACCAAGGGTTCTCTGGGTCCCCTCACCATGTACTGCTGCACAGCCTACCTCCTAAGCTGCTCCTAACTACAGACCATCCAGCAATTGCTTGCCCATGGTAACAGCAGCAAGACATTAGATGAATTTGAGCATCTTTTGGTGCAAGATGCAATTTAATTGCTGTAAACAAAGTGGAAGAGTGTTCCCCCTATATGCTCAGGGAGTTTTCTAAGGATCATGTGCTTTTTAGAGCTCTCCAGTGGGCTCTCTGTACACTTTGTGAGCGCAGAATGAAACATTTCAAGTAGTGGAAAGAGGCATAGAGAGAGAGAGAGGCAGTGCCAGAGATAATGAGATAAGAAAAGCAGGGTGTCATCATCCACCTGATCCCACAATCATTATCTCAGATGGCAATTCCCATTGCTTTCATCAGAGTCTCAGGCAAGGGGAGGAATGCCGGATCTGGCCCTGCATTTGTGATAGTATCAGTGGTTCATTGTCACAGAGCTGGGAATTACTGCCAGTGTGTTAACATCCCCTGCCACCCACACTTTTATTCTATAACATCACACACTCCGGAGAGTCGCTTACTGCTGCCACGCTCTGCTCAAAACACCGTGGCCCCTTTGTCTAACAATCCTCAGCTTTGGGTTTCCTCCTGCCATTCAAGCCACTTTGAGCTCCTACCAAACCAAACCAAACCCAACCACACCAAACCAAACCAAAGCACAGGTCTCATTTGTGCCAAAAGCCCACGGCAGGGCTCACCAGCTAGAGGCGTGGGGAGGGGAGATTAGTCAGCAGGCAGAGTGACTGGGCTCCTCAGATCCTTGATTTGTTTGTCTGATTTGAAGCGTGATGCAATCTGACAGTGATGTGAGGCTGCAGAGGTTTCATTATACACCCACTCACCACCTACATTTTGTGCCCCTGACCCACTGAGGTGCAGCACACCTGCAGCACTGACAAACATTAGCAGGTTTGGGAGCATTTGACACCCACTGCTATATCTCAGTGCCTTGCAGGTCTGTAGTTGGACAGCCAGATAGTATTTTATTTAAAAAGACTATGGAAGAAATAAGGAATATCTTGCATCTTCTATTGCCATTCACAACTGCCTTTAGGCCTCTGAGGGTAGAAGCAGAATTGGGAGTCGCAGCACTTGTTGGGAAGCAACCCGTGGGGCTGGACTCTCCTTGTGTGCATATAGGGTACATGCACATGCAGAGGACAAACCTAGGCATCACTGGGTTGGCTTTCACAGCTCAGGCCTAGAAATACTCGTCGTGCCCGTTAACAGGGACTGCCACCCCCTCAGCTCCTGAGATTTCACTCCTGTTTCCAGTGAGAAGAATTGCATTAGCATTGTCAGTGCAGACACAAGGCTGCCGGTGAGTGTGGTGAGTGTGGGAGGGAGCCTTACATGCTGCTCCCCTCCCTGGCTTTCAGCAGTGCTGAAACATTCAGTAAACGGCTCACAGCATTTGCCCCTCAACATCAAAGTGAGGAGGAAAGGGCATAGCTTGATTGAATCTGCTTGTGGTCAACAGCAAACTTTACTTCTCACTACCATTTTTTATGTGTTAATCTGCCTTTTCTTTTTTCCCTCCACCATCTCTCCTGGACTCCCTCCTGGATCTGATAAGAGCCTCACCCTCACAAGGGCAATTAATTAGCCAGAGAAATACAGCACCAAAACCCAAGCAGACCTTACATAATGATACTTTCAGTAATTCCTCTACCAGGCTTTGCTGAGGTTTGTGTTTTTCAGTTGCATGTATGACTCCACTGATGGTTCCCTCCCCTGCTCACTGATCCTCCATGGATGTACCTAAAAAAAACAAGATGTGATGTTGCCAGATTTTAAGGCCATTCTGAGTCCTCTTCCATTCAAGTCCCTGGGAGACCCAACAAAGACTTCACCAGCTGGATGGTGTGAGAGGACGTTGCTTATATATTGCCTTAGAGAAAGCAGAGGCCTGGCCTCTGGCACTAGGAATGTGCCACGGGCCCCTTGCTTCTGCTGGCCTATGACCAGCCTGCCCGAGGGTGTTAGAGAAACGCTCTCAAAGTTTGTTTTTCCCTAACCAAGCATATACTAACACTTTACTATCACTCAGGCACTACAAAGTTCAATGCATGGCTGATGTCTCTGACATCTCAATACCTTCCTGGATCTATAGGATCTCTCCCTGATTTCCTCCCCTTTTCAGTAAAGCACAGTGGGAAAGGAAGAGTGATTCACCATGAAAGCCACATCCTTCCAAGGAACAATCCTTCACAAAGTTATGTGCAGAAATGAGAGGTTTTGAGCCTCTTTGCATGGTGCTGACAGCTCTCCAGGGCAGCACTTGGACCAGCATGGGCAGCCTGCCCACCTCTAGGGTGGTCTAGCCTTCTGTGTGCCCTGATTTCATAAAGAATGATATCAGGGGAGTGAAACCACAGATGAGTCAACATTTACTGGCTGAATAGGACCCTGGGGAGGTGAACTGGAGACTTGACCCCGAAAGCTGATATGATAGGGCAATCCAGTATTGCCATACTCCTATGCATGGCTGCAAAGAAATGGCTGTCTTGGCAGAACAAGGTGCAGTCTGGCAGGCAACAAGTCTGTCACCTGGAGACTGGCATTTTGAGATGAACGAAACACAAGCTCTTGGAGCTGGAAGAATGTAGTAGGTCAATAGAAGCTGGAAATATAAGTACAAAGCCACAGGTTGCCCTTCAAACTTGGCATCCAAAATGAACAACAAAGCAAAGTCAACATCTCCTGGGGTTACCTGGTTTCCAGGCAGTTTTGTCTACAAACTCATAAGGTGCTCAGAGGCACTCCAGGAGAGCTGATTCAGGCCAGCACTGTGCAAACACTGCAGGGCTTGGGGAGCCCCACCTTTTGCTTTACAGTGAGAGGAAGCAAACCCACAGCTGAGGCTCCTGGTCTGCTGAGCCTGGGTCTCGGAGGGACACCTCAGGCTGCCCCCTCCCCTTGTACATGATGGCAGGGTGCTTGGGGGACAAGGAGAGGTGGTTCTCCACCACAGCCTAGCAGTTCATGAAGATGTTTTGCCTCTCATACAACTCTGGCTCTGAGAGCCATCCTGCAGTCATGTATCCAGCCAGGTAGCACTTGGCTGCCTTGCTCCCTCCTCAGCCTCAGCAGAAGCACAGCCAGCCACGTGCTGTGTGCAGGATTACAGCTGCTTTGGAGGAGGTTTTCCCTGGAGACTAGCAGAAGATTTAATTTGTTACACGTTTCCTGCTCAGTGAGCCCTCGGTGCACTTTCACACTGTGAGGCTATGGCCACCCATGGGCCAGCAGCCCAAAATCCAAACATCAGCTCTTCTCATTTGTGCTCAAACCATCCTGAGGGTCCTGTTCTTCAGGTGCTGACAGGAAGCACATAGGGGCAGACCCCATGCAGGGGGCTGCTGGAGGGATGCAGTTGCCTTCTCCCGCTGGCCAGCCGATGGCCTGTTTCCTATTTCAAGGCTGTCTTAATATTCCCAAGGCACACAGATATAAAATTGTCATGATGTTTCAGCCCTCATCTGTGCATGCATAGGAAGTGTTAATTCATGCCAGTACTGAGCTGAATGGTGCCCTTCCTCCACATCCTGATCTCCCCATGGCCGCTGCTGGGCTTCGGCATCTTCTCCTTGTGACAGGGGCTTTCTGAGCTCTGTGTTACACCTATGTATGGCTGCAAAGTGGGCAGAGAGGTCAGCAAGCTGTAAACACTCACCCTGGGCCTCTGTGCTGCCTCGTGGCTGTAATTGGCAACAGATGAAGCCAGAGTATTTCCCGAGTGACAAGAGCTTTAACAATCCCTAAAGCCTCTTAAGAAGCAGCAGCAATATCCTAAATGGGAGCTTTATTCTCCCCACCACAGCTCCTCAACACAGTCTGTTGTGTTCAGACGACAAATACTGAAATACTCACTTAGGGGACAGGAAACCTTCTCCCAAGCCTGAAGTGTCCTGGATCACCCCTGGGGAACTGTAGAAAACACTCTCCTACCAATGAGCTGTAAAGGTCAAGGGGAATGGGACGCCCCAAACCAGAAAGCTCCTTGCTGGATTCGGAGGTCCCCCTCAAGCCCTGGACCCTCAAATCCCACTAAGTCTCACTGTTCGTGGGGGAAGATTTCGTGTCGCCGTCCATCTCCTGCACAGTGGGGCAGTGACACATGCACATTCCCAACACCAGTGGTGAAACCCAAGAGCGTGACCCTTGTTGCACCAGGACATTTTGCTTTCTAGGAAGACAAAGGCTTTCCTATTCTTGCAAAACCAGGAAGATGGTGGGTAAAGCAACCCACTTGTCCCCTGCCTCATATGCACAGGGACAGGGGCATATTGTCCATGAGGGTGGCAGGAATGAATCTGGTATCACTACAGTTCTTCCTCTCAGTTTCCTGCACCTCATGCTACTGTCCCCTGGCCTCTCCCCTGCCAGGGATACACAGCCCCCACTGCCAAAGGGTGAGGGAGGCAGCTGCTGCCAAGGGTTCACGTGAGCTCCTGAGCTCACAGCATTCCTCCAGAAGCTCCTCTAATCTCAGTGACCTCGGTGGGTGGATGGCAGCCAATTGCCAAAACTGCGCCCTAAGCAGACCTCACTGCAAAGCCAAGGAAGCGATACCAAGGAGGAGTTAAAAGGGGAAAGAAAAGAATAAGAAAACAAGAAAAAAAAAAATCCCAGTTGCCTGGCCAGTCTGACTGCATTTGGTTGATCTGATTTCAGGCGTCTGCTAAGACACAGCATGCCTATTTATCATAATCAGCTTACTGCACAAGGACAGTGTTAACTAGGCTTTACTGGATTAAAACCTGCCAACTAATTCATAGCACCTACCCAACCAGTACAAGGGGGCTGAGTCTCTGTGCTTTGTTTCAAACACTTTAGTGAGCACCCGTGGAAGGGTACAAAGGCTCTATTGATCGGTCAGCATTACCAGCAAACCCACAGCAAAAGGCACGGGGAAATAAAGAGGCTCATGGTCCAAGTGCAGACAGGTTAACGCAGAGCAGAGCTGTAAAAGCACTGAGCACAAAGACTGTGTCTTGACAAGTTCCCTCTCATTCAAACTGCTCAAGGCTTTTTCTGAAAGCACCAGCAATGGGACTTAGTGTCATCTGCAAAATTCAAACTCAACTGGAATTTGCAGATGAAAAATGTTGTTAAACAAGCCTGGAGGTGCTAATGTAGATGGATACGTCGAAGGGCTGGGGGATAAAGTAATACAATACGTATTTTGAAACTCCCAAAGACCAAATGTTAACTGCAGTGAAGCCACATCAGATAGTACTGGTGAAAACAAAAATGGAATTTCACCAATCCTCCAAAAGGAAATGTAAAAATAAAGTTATGCTTACGAAAAACCCCTTAAGAAAAATCCCCACAGTTGAGTATGATGGAAACCTTCAGTGTCCATGGCAACACCCTGGGGCAAACCCAAGTTCTTCTGCCACCTGGGTCGTGGGACGTTGCACATGCCTCTCATCTAAGACTTGTCTGTCTGGAGTCCCTATAAAGCACAAGGCAATTGTTTTAAATAGTTAAGGTGCTCCCTGTGAAGGTGATTGCTCTGTAGAGAACTGCTCCACATTGCAGTAAACTTCTGCTAGTCATTTATCAAAGGAGTCCTTGGATCATTTAAGTGTCTGGCCAGCACTAGCTAGGAGCTCCTGTGGACCTGTACTGAACATCCTTGCTCAACCCTCTCATCATGACAGCTCCACTTGTACACAGTGCTTTACCCTCAGCCCTCTTGTTGCTGCAGGGTTCTGGGACTCTGTATTTAGTGACAAAATCCCAGTAACTCAGTTGGCAGGACCAGACTCAGAGTTTTTTATTAGCTTGTGAGGTACCCTCCAAGCCCAGCTCCTGTGGTCCTGCAGGTTACCTCAAGGCAGTTGCTGTGATTAAAAACAAATGCAAACCAGGTCTCCTGAAGGCTTTGACATAAGAAGGAAATCAGAACCCTCATGTGTTCTCTTTGCATGGAAATCCCACACTGGGGGACAAGGGGAAGTGGGTTGACTAAGGATTTTTGCATGTTTGAGGTCAGCAGAGCTGACACTTGTGCATTGACACATTAGATAATTAAACACAGGCAGAGTCAGGTGTTGGCTGTAAGCTTCTCCTTCCTCCATTCAGGCCTCCACCTCCTAAAATAGGGGATGACCTTTGATTTCCCTGTAACACCCACATCCTTACATAAAGATAGGAGCTGTTCCTCCTGGAGTGGACTGAGAGCTACTGGTTTGGCTGTGGCTCCTACCCACATCCCGTAACACAACGCGTGTGACTTCCCCATGATGGGCCCAGCTCCCTGCGCTACAGAAATCCCCATATCCTGGAAGAGAGAAGTAAATGTAGATGAACTAGAGCAAAATGGTGCAAAATGGCAAAAAGTTAGGTTCATGAATGTATTAAGCCACTCTAGGGACCTGAAAGATGACCAAATGCTTCACGCATCAACATCCCTGTTTAGCCAGCCGAGCACTTAACAGTGGTCAGTGCTGCTTGTTTTGGTCCAGACACACCCAAGGAGGAGGTGTAGGAAATAGTCAACTATATAGAGGACTATAACCAGGCATTAAGCCTGATATTACACTGACTCCATTAACTCAAACTGGCACAGTGCACATTCCAGGCTGAGTTCCTTGGCAAGAGTTGCTAGATGGCTGACTCGGGGACTGAGCATTTATTACCTGGCTCCCACTCTGTGTGGTGGGACTCTGTCCCAGCAGATAAAGCCCATTTACTGCCACCTCCCTGTTTATGCTGCTGCTTAATTTGCACATGAGCAATGTGTTGAGGTAAAGCCTCGAGTTCCTCTCCCTTGGCAGCAGCTAAGGAGCCTTTGCTGTGGTTGGGAGGAATAGGGGGAGGTGATGGGGCTGGGCCAGAGCAGGAAGGTGGAAGGCACCAACCCCAAATATTTGTTGTCTCCCACCCACTCATGTTACTACTGGCACGTTTGTTCCTGCAAGCACTGATCCCTCATGACTCAAGCAACACAAAACAGAGCCAGCTCCTCTACAACACCCACATCAAGGACTCCCTCCTACAAGAAAGTCAGTCCAAGTGTAAGGCCTTTGAACAACAAACCTCCTTTTTTATTCCTCAAATTTGCTGTTGACATCTCTGCTGCCAGCACAGCCAGTGGGGTCTTATCAGCTGGGGCAATGCAGGGTCAGTCCTGACACCTCGGGGTCACATCCTGCAGCCACAGGTAAGAGCAATCTTACACCCTGCTCAAGGCTGCATACAAAACTATACAAGGGAGGCTTCCAGGACTGGGGACACCAAGATGGAATAATGCAGAACAGCCAGCATGATCTGATTGGACCATAAATGTCTGAACTCTTTTTTTCTCTCTCATTTTCTGGTCATAGTCCTCTCCCTACCCTGCATCTCAGCTTCCCCAGCTGCATAAAGGGGCCAGTGATGTTCAGAGCAAAACCCACTGTGTTGGCAAAGTGCTTCTTGTAAAAAGCTTAGGCACAGCATAGGAGTCAGCTCATCGCACCTTACAAGTGGATTCACTCAGTACTCAATGGGCTTCAAAAATGCCTGTAGACTTTTTGTACTGGGGCACTGTAAAGTCACATCCTGCCAACAGGTCTCATGTATGCACCAGTCCTACAGAGCTGTGGCAAGGATTCATCACACAGACATGTGAGAGGCTGAAGATTGTTATGATTAATCTTCCCCTGTGATGTGAAGGGGACTCTAGCTTTTGGCCAGACTGGCAGGAAGCCAGACACTGGATAAACACAGACCCAAAAGACCATTTCTGTCTCACTGCATCTATAACCTAAGATGCTCAACAGGAGTCTTACATGCAGCAGTGAAAAATCCAAAGGGAAGATGTAGTAGTTACACGTGAATGTGGAGCATATTCTGGGCTATTGCCAAGTCAACTTTGTATACTACAGTGAAGAATTTTGGGGTGATAAAGCTAATGATAGTTTGTAAGACTTGTGTAGGATGGATCCAGCACCCTTCCAAGCTGGGGCGATGCACTCCAGGATTCCCAGGATATTCAGAATATGCAGCACTGGTTCACCCTTCAATAAATTCTGGCAAACATCTACCTGTACCAGAACATGCTCAGCCAGTCAATCTACCCTCCCACTGCCCCAGCCAGCCCTGAGCCAGGCACAGAGCCACTCTTCCCACCCAAGAGGCTGCTGATGGAGGAGACAAACACCTCAGTGGGCAGCTTTGCAGCTGCACTGGTTTAACAGCTATCTTCTTCTCTCCAGCCCCAGCACAGCAAAAGCACAGAGCCACCCCCTGCTCAGCAGAGCAAAGAGAATCAAGCTCCTCCTAGCCCACACATCAAAGTGGATGCACAAAGATATGCCCCTGACAACTCCCATTCACACCAGCAGTATGTGAGCCACATTGATAAACCAGGCAGCTACCTAGCAGAAATAAACATGTAAGGCAGGGAAACTGTGTAGATGGAAAGCTATTATTTCATCTGTGGCACTGTCTGGGGTTGTTCCAGCATTAGGCATGCCAGAGATCAGGTTCTTTTTTCTGCAGGAGGGGTTGGACTAGATGATCTCTAAAGGTCCCTTCCAACCGTATTGTTCTATGATTCTATGATTTTCTTTCTTTAAAAAAAAAAAAATCCCTTAATTACATCCCAAATTAGACTATAGACAGGAATGCTTTAAAATAGGAAAATCAAAACCTCTTCTGCTTCTCAGATGCAGAGGAATTCTTGAAAAACTCTCAGAATGTTAAAAAAAGACCAAACTAGAACAAATGTGTCATCCACCTTTCATGCTCTCTGTTTGCTTGCGTTCAGGAGTTCAGGTACAGATTCCCTCTCCTGTTGCATGGGGCTTTCCCAGAATTAGGCAGGCAAGCTCAAAATCCAGTCAATCACTCTATCACCGCTGTGAGCTTTCTACAATTTCTTACAAGGCAATGATTCATGAGAATAATTCTTTTACCTGACGAATAATATCTGCTGAGAGGGTAGACTGGCTGTCAGGAAACCAGTGCTTTGTTTCTGAATCTGCTTGTGCCTTGGTATAATTTTTACTTTCCTGTCAGCAAGTCACTTTTTACGTCTCTGTTTCTGTCACCTTTCCCTGATTTTTCTTTTCAGGCCGTTAATGGCGCTAGGATGTGGTTCCTGGAAACTGCTCTGCTGCTTTCCCTTTTCAAATGAAAGATGGAACTGGGAGCACAATTTAAAGCCCCTCCCTTTAAAATGTCATAAAGCCTCTTAATTCTTCTTCTTTGAGACCTGGTGTTATTTTTATATCATAAAATAGGTACAAGGAGAGGATAAATCAATAAAAGTTGCTACTAAAATCAGAGAGATGTGGTTTTGTAATGGCTCAGAAAGGCTGCATAAGATCATTTGTCCCCAGAGCAAGGGACCAAACCTCTCCCGAGCGGAGATTTTAGCAGTACTCCAAACATCCTCTGTTCAGAGGAAACCCTGTTCATTAATATCTTATAAAACATAAAAGCCTTTTGCTTGTCTTTTGGTGGGGTGGAGAACAAAAGTTGTTCCAGTTATACAAGCAGGATCCCAAGATAGCTTTTTTTTTTTTCCATAGGAAATATGTGACTTGAAGGCTTTTATTTTTAATACAGCAGAACTGTCTAACAGAACACACCATGAAAACAGCCACCCTGGGAGAGACCAAAGAGCCTTCTAACCCAGTATCCTGTCTCCAGTGGTTGCCCACAGCAGATTCCTAAGGGAAAAGTGTGAGGTTGAATGGGACGCGAAGTTTCCCCAGCACACTGTCTCATTCTGAAGCCAAAGGGTTTCTTGACCCAGGGACACTGTGTTATGTTGAACCACCCTTGATAGATGACTTTTTTTGTCCTGCACACATATATCTGCAGGCTTTGGGCTGGCAGAGTACAGGGAGGCAAGAATAGGAGGATGAACCTTTTATGCAAGTGCAAGACTACTCCTCGTTCCCCTGGAGATGCCGCTTAGCCTCTGCTGAGACAAACACTCCTCTCGCACCTCCCTCTCACCTTCTGACATGAGCACATGCTCAATCACCATAAATCATCCAAGATTCCCCTTCCCGAGGGCTTCCTTCTTCAGCCACTACCTTCCCTAGGAACTGAAATAGGTCAATACAGAGAAACTAATGAAAATCCCACCCTTCATTAACAGTTGCTTACGATACTGGCTCACCTTGAGTCATGACATAACTCTACCTGGTAACCCACATATTGTACACAAGATATGTTTGCACTGCAATCAAAGAAATAATCATTGAGATGTTTACTGCAATCAGACGTTATATAATAGTTGTGGCTAGTCTTACTGGCTACATTGGTTACATTATTTAACATTTCCATGCTGATAACATAAGAGTAACAGGAAACAAACAAGCAAAATACCCACAGAAATCCAGTAAACAAAAACCTCTCCAAACAAATTTGCACTGGTGTTGCTCTTCCGCCTCAAAACTTCCTCTCTTATATCTCCCTAGAGAATCTGGGGCACTTTCTGGGACCATCTCTGACCAGATTTCAAAAGCACGTAGGCACAGAGAGCTGGAGCACTGTCTAGGCAAGATTTCTAAAGCGTTTGACTTTCTCAGGTTAAGAAATTTAGACAAGAATTTTAAGCTTGGGTTGAATTCCCAAAGAAGCTACATCATCAGAGTGGGATTCCTCTTCTGTTCCTGCCTGTTTAGTATCCAGGGGGTTGGTTTTACCCAGTTATCTCAGGAAACATACCTCCAATGAATGACTTATCCCATCTTACAAACAGCATCTAAGAGGACTTTTGCAGGTGTTTCTCTTCCTTAACTATAGGAGGAATTACACAACTAGTTTACACCTCATATTTGAGTAATTAACACTAGGTGAGAATAATTTCATTCATAAGTGCCCACATTTGTGTTTTACATGTGGCTTAAGCACTGAGGACTTCAGGCCTGTGCCTGGGTAACAGGACTTGGGTTTTAAAAGGCTTTTGGAAATAGTTCTGTAAATATATAATAACTATGACTGCGATGAGGGATGGGAAGCAGAAGAGCAATGTTCCCTCCCCAGGAGCTCTGTGTGTATTTGAGCAGCTTGCACAAACACTTGATATGTTACATATGTCCTCATGCAGCACTGAGCTGCTTCTTTCCAGCTTGGTCACCATCAGGGTGGCAAGTCCTCACCAGGAAGGGTTTCTGCAGGGAGTCCTACTGTAACCACTAGCAATAGTACCAGAACTCTGACAGAGCACACAGCATCTCAGAACACCTCAGGAGGTCTCTTGAAGTCTCAAACCAGGGATTATTTTGCATTTTGGGGTTTTGTCCAGGTAAGTTTGGAGTACCAATGGCAGTTGCACAACTGGTCCAGGACCCTGTGCCAGTGTCTGACTGCCCACATTGCACAGAACACCTCTATCTGCCTCAGTTACTCTTAGCCACTGTGAGCTCACTGAATAAGACCACTTCACACCACTAACAACATAATTGTATAAAGGCCTAGACATACAATGATTGAAACGTGCTGGACAGATTAAAAACTTAATGTTTCATCTTTTGCCCATCAACTGAAAGTGAAAACACTCTACCTGCTGTGTTGGGTTTTGCTATGTTATTACAGTGTTGTACCTGGCAGGGTGAGCCAAGAGGTCAGGGCTGTAGATCAGTGAACAGGAAAAAAACTGGGAAATCTTGAGGACAACTGTAAAGCAGAGTTTTTCCACTCAAAGTTTGATCTATTATTGTAATGAATGTTGCATCCTGTGACAGGAAGGTAGAAACGTAACAGGAAGGATTCCAAGGAGAAGAGGACAAACCTACAGTCAGAGAGAGCTGGGCAAAGAAAGCCTTTGCAAGCTCATCAGCTCTGACTGAAAAATGGCTTTTAGCTCACCCTGCATAATGTGATTTGTTTGCTGTTCAGAGCAATCATTAGGCAAGGTAGTTATCTGGCTCTGTTATGTATTATGCTACAGGTGCAAGGTCTGGAATCTCACATAATTGCTGCATAGATCTAGATTTAGCTTATCATCATTTTTTATGTTAGCTTTCAAAAGAGCAGAAAGAGTTTTGTAGTTGCACTGTGCTGGGCTGTGAAACCAGAGTCACTCTCTCAGCGATCCCTGGTAAGGGGAAGTGCTGTGGGCTGGTCAGCCCCAAGGAAGGGATGCACAGCTCACAGAGATGGGCAGTGCTGCATCCAGTTGTAGTGACTGGGCAGCCAGCTCCAGTTTTTTGAAGAAAAAAAACCCAAGAAACAGATATAAGGACCATGTACTATCCACCTCTCCAAGCACACATGGGGTACTTTCCCCTCAAGCAGCTGCAGAGGGTCTCCAATCTCACGTGGAGACCATGGAGAAGCTTAGGGGTTTGCCTGAGGTCACACAGAAGGCAGCAATGGCAGGGATGGTACCACACCTACACTACGTGAACCCCAGTCCCTTAGATCATTAGGCTGTCTGGGCAAGGGGAGATCAGCAGCAGTGCCTCAACACAGCTCGGTACCTCCAGCCATGCCAAATCCTGCTGGCTGCTGCTCTGGACAGTGTGTCACAGTGTCCTACTAACCACAGCTCCCTTGCCCTGGCAGAGTGACCCACACTGCTCTAACGTGCCAGGCTTGCAGCCTCATGCAATCCCCGCCGGGAGGGTTTGTAATTACTACCGCACTAACCGCCGGGGGTGAGGCACAGGGCGGAACCACTCGACGGGCAAATAAATCCAGGGCACTGAAACCAGGCTGGGGCCTTTCTAGCAATGTCCCCTCTGCAAGCAGCAGCCCGTTTTCCCCAGTGGGATGCGTGGGCAGCTCGGCATCACGGCTGGGATGCGCTGACTCACATGCCTGATGTGCAGAGGGCAGGTAAATGCCATGGGGCTGTGGGTATCCTCAGGTGTTTGCTGGCAGGGAGCAGCCTGAGCAGCAGAAAAGAAGGAGCAGAGGAGGCCAATGCTGTGTCCTCATAGCCCAGCCTGTTGTCAGCTAGTGGGAGTGAGACATAGCTTGTGGAGTGGAGTGGAGTGGAGCTGAGCTGAGCTAAGCTCTGAGTTTAGGTGACCTTCTGATAGCAATGGTATGGGGCTGCCATCCTTACTTCTCACCCAAGCTCTTTCAAAGAGATTCTCCTTTTTGCTCCATATACATTGGAGAAATAGGCACAAGGGTTGTGGTTTTTTTTTGGTCACTATTTTATAACCCATCCACATTTAATATGATATTTTTGTCTCTTTTTTTAAGAAAGAGAGATGAAAATCTCTGCCATGGGAAAACAGGGCTATTGTCTCAGGAAATCCTCTGATTAGAACCTGAAACTTCAGACATATTTAATCATCTAATTATTCACTGTGAGGTAACAAGGACTTGGCCTTTGCTACAGGGAGGAGTCTTCCCCAAGAAGTCAATCAACTCTCCTGCCATGAAATATAAATCACTTGTTACCACATGTAGGGCCTGAATCCAGTTGAGGGCTTTCTGTCCTCAGGTTTTCCACAGGTGTGGAATAAGACAGAAAGTTTCTGTCTCAATAGGCTTAGAATTTAGGTCAAAAAGACAACAGATGGATGCAGGCAGGCAGACAGACATCTCAGGAAGTACCAGGATGCAGTAAGAAAAGCTAGCCTAGTTGTAGAGCATTAGAGGTGCCTTGGGAGAAAACTACTAATGTACTGCTAGTTTAAGGATTTAACCACTGAGTAATGGGATTTACAGCCAAGGAAGGTAGGAACTGACACCTTAGGCAGAACAGAGAGATGTGGGAGGGTGGGTATGCCCCTAAAAGTGAGCCTGAGTAGTCATTGATCAATGTAGTAAAGAAAGTAGCAAAGGAAGGAGTTGCAGAGGAGACTGGTGTGACCAAAGCAATGGGCTTTGACTTCAGCCCAAGCAGCAGCATTTTCAACCAGCTTTGTATATTTTCTTCCTCTGATAAGGGTTCCTGATATGTGATGTTCCCAGGGAACTTAGGCAGCATGGGTGAGCCAAGAGCCAAGCCACCAGAGACTGAAATTACTTGGTGGCCTCTTAAGTGGCCAACTGCTTCATCTTTTCCAGTGTCATTGAAAGTGGGAGAGACAGAGGTAGAAGGGATCTTAACCTGTTTCTTCCCTCAACAAGGTAAACTCATCACATTTCTGTAACAAACTGTGCTGTCAGGCTAAAATATTTCAGGGAGCACAAGCCCTGTCCTAGCCAGACTGACTCCTCCTGTTTTGGCAGGACTCTAGCCTGCCCTTCCTCATGCCTTCCTCACCTAGCCCTCTTCTCCCTCCTCATGCTTGCCTGGAAGCCAGCTTGGCTCCTTGCCATTCCCTGCCTGCACGCCCAGTGCTGGAGGAGAGCTGACTCCATGGAGGAGCTGCTGTGATTAGCTGAGTGCTCATTTCCATTTTCATAGCAGACAAGAGTTCTCTCAATACAGTACTAAACACAGCAGCAGGTGTGTATTAGCTGGCTTGAAGTTCATCTTATGCATAAATGCCTAAGGAGACTCTTGTTTCCTCTGTAAATAATTAGGGGGAGTTTGCTGAGGTCTCACCAGGTTGCTCAAGGCTGTAGCTCAAACTGCTCCTGCATTTCCACCTCAAAGCACTTGGAGCACGGGGAGCAGAGAGCAGGAGGGCTCAGAAGCATCATTTATCACAAAAGCATTTGCAAAGCCAAAGCCAGGATTCCTGATGTCATGGTGCATTCACAAAGTACTTGACTTATGGAAGGGAGGCAAAAGAAATCTATCCTCTCTACCCTCCCTAGCTGCCCAGGTGGACTTTGAAGGGACAGGGATGTGAACTGTGAAGTATGAGGTAGCTGTGGATGGAGGGTGGTCAGACACAACCAGCCTGGCAGCCTGCAGCACCTGTGCTTGGACTGCCCACTGTCCCTCCCTGGTCAGAGGAACAGCCTCACTGCCCACTGAGGCAATGGGACAAACAACTCACTATTTTAGGTTATACTGCTAACATCAACATGGATCCACACCTTGGCCAATGCCATCCCTCTATGCCATGCTGGTCTTAACACTGGTCATTCCCCAAATCCTTGCAGAAGCTGTGGGGAGCCCCTCACAGCTCCCTACTTGGCTCATACATCCCTGTGCTGATCAGCCATCACATTTACAAGACAGTTGTCAGTAACAATCCATCAACTGGTCTGTGCTCAGCTCACTCAGAAATTTGCTCTGTGACTCTGTGCAACCAATGATGGTGAAAAGTGAAATTGGAGCTGCACAGAAACAACTGAAACTGGCTTCCTGTTCATTCATTGCCCCTCGATCCCTCTCTCCCTTCTCTCTGTTTATAGAAAGGGAACATTTTAAAGTCTAATTCTCTTCTGAAGAGCCTTAAACAGGAGAAAGGAACAGTTCATACTGAACAGAGTTTCTCTGGCTTGGCTGCTGTTCACTAGTCAATCAAGCAGACATCCATAGGCACTCATCAACCACTCAGATATCCGGGAACAATGAATGTCAAAGAATTGATGCTGGTCAGCTTGATGGCCAAGTGTAGTGGAAAAACAGCATCAGCACACATTTTGGCTTTTAGATGTCCACTTCATCTTTGTAGATGCTTTGACATTTAAAGCAGATTTTCCACTGGCTATGTAGAGCTTATTTCCCTCTTGTCAAATTAAATTTAAGAAAAAGAAGCCATTTTTACTTTGAAGAATGCAAAGTTTACCTTTTCCACCCTGCCAGGAAATCAGATATAAATGACTTGAGATGCAGCCTGGCTGCCAGTTAGGGCTGTCAGCAGATGTCACTTGCAGCAGAACATTGCCTTGGTTCATGGGTTATCGTGTCACCTGTCTTAAACATCCACTGCTTTACTGACACCACTGCAGTTTTCTGAGTGGCAAAGTAGTGTATGCAGGACTTTGTGTAGGTGCTGGTCTAAAAGCAGTGGTGGTTCATCAATGTGAGCTCTTCCCTGCTGCTGCTGCTCCATGGGCAATACCACAAACTACTGTTGGCATTGAAGCAGCTCATTTCCTCTTCAAAGGCCCATATTTTAGGAATCTCAAAATGCGGTGGATTGGTGAGGGTGTTAATTGAATTCTGAGAGCCTGTGAAGAGTAGAGAAGTCCAGGAGAAGCTATGATAGTATCACTGAATCATAGAACAGCAGGGGTTGGAAGGGAGATGTTAGAAGGGATATGTTACTGGCACCAAATCTGTGTTTATGTGCACCAAACTCTCCTCTCTGAATCCAAAACTATGGTGGCACAGGAGAGTTTGGGTTTATACCATAGGACAAGCAGTTTCCCAAATGATCTTCCCAGGCTGCCGTTTGTTTTCTTGTGAAAGGAAAATTATTTCTAGATTACCTATGGAATTATTTTCCTGTTGCTGCTCCAGAAATAACATTTTCATGAAGTAAGCAATAGTCCTGAGCAGCAGCTCTGAGAGCCTGGAGCAGAAATCAAAATGAAATATCATCAAGAAGAGTTCTCAGTTCTTTAAAGCACTAATACTGCTCCCTGGGGAAGAGTATTCATCTGTAATGAAAACCTGCTTACATTTTTATGGCTGCACAACTCATCTTCTGAGAAATCGACTTACCTCTGATGCCTATATGATGGGAGAGAGGTAGAAATAACACTTTCTCCTCAGAATGAGAGTTCACTCAGACATTTTCAAAGAAGTTGGTTATTTTTTTCTTGTGCTTCTGGTCAAGATTTGTCTCTCAGATCATGGTCACAGCAGAGAAATGAAGCCCCGAGGACGTGAGAGTGATCCACTGCATCACTGCACAAGCTGTGCTGTTTTACACCTCCTACATCAAGACACCATTGAGGGCACATATAGATTCCATGGTCTTTAGCCCACAGGTGCTACCACAAATGTCAAGGATCCTTCATGGAATAGAAGTCCCCATGGAAAAAATTGCCTCTAATTCTGTTGTGGCACTGTCTCAACCTCCTGCCCATACAAATACCTGTTACATTCATGGAAAAGGGAATATATTCTTGTTCAGCAAGAAAACAGTTTGGCTGCAGCTTCCAAAGAGCAGGCTCTGAAGCTCGGTGTCACAAGGGTGGTGCTTGATCCAGCAGCACATCTAGAGTGTCAGACATGGACACTGGCAGCTGAGGAATATCATCATATCTTGAACACAAGTTTGAAATGCAGAACCATCAAAACACAACACATCGCTTTCTCTTACACCTCCTCCACATTCTACACTCTTTTTCCATAATGTAAGGCCAGCAAAGTTGAAGGACAGCTAAGACAACCCATTTGAAGTTCTCTCAGTTCCTTCACAAGCCTCATTTTGAAAATCAATCTGGATTGGTAACACACAGCACCGATGATGCAAGTGACAATTTTGAGCATCCCACACGTTTTGATCTAAAAATCTAGTGAAATTTCCAAACACTGTCCTGGAGACTCTTGAGCAGACCTTGACAAAGCAGGTGGGACCTTTTTCTTCCATTGGCTGAAGATTCCAGGGCTATGTGAGCACATGAAAAGTGACATGTTAGTAAAACGTTGCTCCATTTACACGTGAGGGGCCAGGCTAGTTGGCTAGAACCCACTCAGAACCGAGTCACACAGAAATAGTCCACATTGTGGTTCAGCAAGGTCTTCCCAAACACCAACCACCCCACTGCAATAGCATGAAGATTTCAGTGAGGGATCAGCTTTCTTACTGCCACTGGGCAAAATTCTTAGCTGAAAGCTTCCACTCAAGCAAAGAATTGCAAGTGAGCTATGGGATGAGGGTGATTTTTGAAGAGGGGTGTTGTACCTCTATCAGGGACAGGCTGTTCTTAGGGCAGCCAACCTGTCTGGTCATCATAGCCAGGCATCCTGTCTCTACAGTGGCTAGTAACAGGCACCTAGGGAAGATACAAATTTTGCTTAAAACAAAAGCAAATGCTAATGGAATAGAATCTGGTTTCTCTTTACGCCTGCTCTAAAGCATCCCATCAGAAGAAACTGAGGGAGCAAAGCACATCAAGAACAGCTACCTGCAGAACAGAGGTAGGCACATATTCTAGGAAATTAGGTTGTATCTCAGCCCTGGAAAGCAAATATGATTAAGCAACTGAGATGATCTATGAAAAAAGGAATCCCCCAACGACACACACAGTGAGTTCTGACAGTGAGAGATGACTAGCTGGAGGTTTTATTCACAGGCTGGCTGACTCCAGCATCACTGTAAGCGTATCCCAGCAGCTCTGGGCTTTGCTGGTTGCATGGCAGGCAATATGGAGCAGCACATTGTTCTGCTAACTACACTGTGCTCACTGGCTTACCTGGACCCTTCCCTCCCTCAGCACAACACTGATGCTTCCTCTCTCCCCTTTTCACAGTAACCCACCTGTGAGCTCCCATTTCATTTCATCATGAAGTGTTTGAGTTCATGGGAGATGTCAAATCCCAATGTAGCCAGCCAGCTCCGTACCTTGAGGACATGCCTCGCTCTTGCTTTGCACATATCAGGTGAGACCATCTATAATTGTCCCTGCAAAGGTCACTCAGTTGCACAGGCACTGCCTAAAGTCTCAAGGCTGGGTGGGAAGGAGGGTGTTGTACCACTAAGGAAAGGAAACTCTCTTCCACAAGGAAAAAGCATTGGGCTCAAGACCTTACACCTTCCTCATATTGCCTTCCCCAGGTTTACAAAAGGCACTGGCTTCCTGTCACAGCATTACTGGTCTCTCATCAGCTCTGCTTCTCTTTTCTGAAATACTCCCTTGGTGCCTCTAACTATCTTATCTTGAATGGCATCCAAATGCTCTTCCCTTCCCCTTCCCCTTCCCCTTCCCCTTCCCCTTCCCCTTCCCCTTCCTGTCAACTTCTTCATTTCCAAAGACCCGCTCTCTAGCTTTGCATTTGCCCTGTGTAGCACAGGGACTATCAAGGCTGCCATGCAGCTCATGACGTGTCTTTGCAGTACATGAAATCCCATAGGCATCTCTGGTGTCACAGCTCTGCAAGCAGCTGCCTGGGATAAGGCATCACAAGCCAAACAAGTCAATCACTCATTCGTATTTGTGTGTGTTGGTTTGCATCTATGCTGTGTATTTTACAGGGGAAAAGGCAGGTCTCCCCTAGGCAGTTCCTAAAAAGAGGCCTAAATCACAGCCTCAACCTGTCTCTCTCAGGCCAGCATGGACATTAGGTCATCAGCCTTGTCCTGTGGACAATTGTTAACTGCCCACAACTCCCTGACAAAACAGGTGGGAGAGCTTTAGGAGCTAAAATGTCTTCCAGGGTTTTGAACAAGTTTCATGAGGGGTTTCAAAGCCTCAGCAGCTGGAACAGTAATGCGACGTCATGTACTGCAGATGAAGGGCTAATACTTATCCATAACAGATTTGCTGGGATGAGTTTCATGTTTCCTTCACCTGTTGCCCCTCTCCCATGGAGCTCTCTCTTCCCTGGGGATTTGTTTTCATAAGATATCTGTTTGTCTGGAAGTGGAATGTGGTTGACCTTACTCTTTTTCACCTTACCTTCTTGTCTCATCTTCACATGAGAGCTCAGCAATTACCAGGAGTGGGATGCATGCTCTGGGAAAAAGGAAACCAAGGCATGGCCTCCTCTAAGGCTGTGAGGCTACCCAGCTGATTAATCTTGCTGATGGTACTCTTAAATAAGTACAGTTAAAGGAGGACTCACAGTGTGTATCTTCTTTGCCATAAGAGATGGTTGTAAATGATCTTACGTATTTCACAAAGTGAGATAACTTGGCTTGATATGTTATGTAATTACCCAGACCAGCTGGTGGGGAGAAATCATAACCAAAATGGTGCTCTTGTTCTGCCCACAGATGGGATTTCTCTCTCCATGCCCACAGATTCAGTCCTGGGCCTGATGTTTTGTCTATGTACACAGAGTGGGTATATTAAATTACACAACTTTTCTACCAAATATATATGACCACCTAGAAGTTCACACTTACGAGGAGAAAAGAATAAAGATCTGCTCTGGGCATCTTTCTGAGCATGTGCTCTCATACAAGTGTGGGAGTGGAGAAGAAAGATTAGATGCTTGTAGCTCAGTGGACCTGAGTCCTCTCTCCTGGTTGGGGCACAAATTTCCTGAGAAGGTTTATTTTCTGACCTCATTTTTTTTTCCTCTAAGAACACAAAAACGTATCTGATGTTTTGTCCAAAGTGCCCATCTACACCACTGAAAACTTCAGGATCCTAGGTCCTTAGATTAACTCAGTAAGAGTCTGGTACTTAAAAGCATTTGTAGTCACTTAAGACCAGGTTAAAACCAAAACACACACGTCAGTGAGCTGAATAAGCATGTCTATGGTCAAGCAGGGATCTAAAGCCAGGGCTCTAGTTAATGTCCAACTTCATTTCTAAACCAACCTATTTGTGCCTCTGTTTCCCAAGCCATTAAATGGGTTAAAAGGACTCCAATCTCTCACAGACATGAGGAAAGCTAAATATGTTCAGATATTGCATCAATGTATAAAGGACTGGGGACTGAGAGCAGTTAAAAGAACCAGAAATTAGAAATTAAAATGACTTTTAGCAGCAAAATAAGCTGCAGTACATGTAGGGCCCAATCTCCTCAAAGTTCTGTCGCATCAAGACCTGTGAGGGCTGTGATAGGAATATTTTGGAGACAGTCCATTCTGACAGCCAGCAATTAAATGAAAACTGAACTTGCTCCCACATTAGAATTGAAGGTGAGTGGACTACCAAATCACTCAGTCTGACCTTCTGCAAGTGCAAGCTTTAAGGTGTCACTCAGTGTTTCACTTGAGACTGACTGACGCACAAGCTCCCAAAAATCTTGGTTTGATCAGCTGAAGGAGACCCTACCACTGGCACCAAATGTCAGACATCCTTCGTGCGAGCAGGAAGGAGGCCTGGCTCAGGTCACAGCTCTTGTCACCGGAGGTACAAGAGGAGGAGGAGGTGACTGCCTGCAGTTTCCAGAGGAAGCCGCAGGCTGGGTTAAGCAGCTCAGCTCGCCTCAGCGCCTACGTTGTGTGTCACGCACGGGTAGGGGAGATCCGTCAGGCGGGTGAGCACAGAGAGCTCCCGGAGGCAGCACCTGCACATTGCTGGGGCAGGAAACCACTCTGTATGACATGGCTGATGATGTCACGATTGACTCACAGCGGGTTTGAGGAATCCCCCTCCCTCTTCTGGTGGCTCAACACCTCTCTTGCCAGTTCCTCTCCCTTCTTTGCTTCCCCCATTCCCAAATCGTTCCTCCTGCTGAGGACAGTGTAAGTGCCATGCTCTGGAGCACACAGAGATCCAGTCAGACCTAAACCATTGACTTTTTTTTTCAGCAGAGCTATTTTCAACCCCAACAGCATAACAGAGATATGCTATGGTAGAGTTGTATGACCAAATGTGAGAAACAGTCATCCTCCTCCCATCCCTGCTCATCCCTGTTCCCATCTCTGCTCTAAGCAGAAGTTCCCATTGCCTCTTTTGTGTTGGCTTTGGGACTTACGAGATCTCCTTCAGCCCACTAATCCAGCAGAAAATGATCTGGTTTGGCTTGTTAGGTTATTTCTTTCACTGTGATGCTGCATGAATCCACTCTTTGTAACCTTCTAAAAAACCACTCCAGTGACTTCAGTGATTGAGGTCACAGCACAGGCTACCGATGGCTGCCCCGTGTGGGACACACAGCTTGCAGCAGTGGGTGGGCAAGACAAGAGTGGGGCTTGGGGCAGGGGGATCCTCTCAAACCACTTTCAACTCCAAAGGAAATGGTGGCAAACAGCAGCCTGGAAAAAACACCAACCATAATAATCCCAAATGAGCCTTTGTTTTCTGCAGCAAATGAGGTGTGTTTTCTTCTTAACAACAGAAGAAAACCAAGCAGACATAGAAGAGCACAGACAACATAGAAAAGCAGCGTGATTTCTAAAACACTGCTGCAATTACTGCCTAAATATGTGCATTTAGTTGCTGCATGTGGCTTTCCCAATAAATCAGTGATTTTCCTGGTATTTGGTTCTAAAGATCTCTTCCAACCTTCAAATTTTCATCAAGAAACAACATCTTTCTAACTTCTAAGGCTGCCAAAGAGTTCAGTCAAAGGGGAAAAGGCCTGAAAACCTTAACACTCGGGAGCAGGATTAAATAATTTGACAAGATGATCCATGGGGAGATTTGCAATGCTATGAGAGAAGGAGACCTGCGTTTTTCATGGCTCCCAATGCAACAGTGAAACACAGAGTTTTTCAGAGAGGTCAAGGATAAAGATCATGACTGACAGTTAAATAACTGAGCAAGCCCAGTGCTTTTCACAGCTTGCTCCAGTAGCAATAGGAGTGCTGCACACACACAGCTGGGATTCGTGCCCTGGCCCACAACACCAATCATCACAATGCCTTCTCAATTATAAAGCCCTCTACAAAGCCCTAGTGTTAGTTTGCTTTAGTCTCATCAATAATCATTGAATAATTAAAAAATAAATCTGAAAAATGTTGTTTCTTTCTTCCTCCTCTCTCTCCTAATTATACAACACATTGAGAAGATCATTAGTAATAACTTTACATCTGTTTTTCATGTTTGTTGTTGCTGTTGCTGCAATATTTTTGCCTTTTAATATTCCAGAACTTGTTTGGTTTTTTTTTTTTCCAAGAGTGGCTGAGGTTGTGGGGGGGAGAAGTTTGCATCCTTGCCAGAGCCTCAAGGATTTGCTTTGTATCTGGACTACTCAAAATCCCTCTCATTGTCAAGGCTCCTGTTGCAGTTACCATCATTTTTGTTTTATTACTGAGTAGGATCTTCTATTTTGTCATTGTGTATGACCTTCCTGGTCTGGAATCATCACTCTAAGACAGAGTGGTACAGACATCTTTCTTTTCCCATTGGAAAACTTTGTTTAGTAACTTTAATTCAAAGATTTCTCCTGCTGTTGAGATGTTTGAGCTTGACCAAATTTCCTACATAACCCAGACCAGAAAATTTCACAAAGTGGCTAATGACAAAATAATAAGAGACGATACAGGATGCAAATTGCTGTGACTTTGAAGAGCTCCTGGTTGCTCTTTATTCTAAGCACTAGAAAACAGATTTCCAAGTGCCTGGATGGTGCAGTAGCAGCACACTTATCCTGGCACTGCAGAGCACACTTGGAGCAGTGCTGAACAGGATTTGCTCTTCTGCAGATGCCTTAGTTCAAAAAATGTTGAGAAACAGCGTCTATATGTGCCAGATGTCAAGAGTAAACACAACTGTCCAGGAAGGACCCTATTTGAATTCTGTACTAGGGTGCCCACTTGTCAGAGTCATATTTTGAACATGTGATGGCTCAGGGAGGTCTTCCTACAGCAATACCAATTGTCTTTAAGCTCTACAATGTTTTTTTGCTAACCCCACCACTACCTACATGCCTTAGAGACAGACTGCACTACAGAAAAGCTGCACAAACTCCAAAACGCCCTCTTGAAAACCTGACTGAAAGTTGTGTAAAAGCCTGGTATAAGCATGGAGCCTTCCTAGGAATCCCTTCAGGACAGCAATCCTCGGGAGGATTACACTAAACCACTTACTCAGCTATACTAGACTCTGTGGTACAGCTCTGTGCTAATTCTCACCCAGGAGATAAACACTGTGTGATGTGACCACTCTGAGAGTAATAAAACCTGTAGTAAAACAATGCTGCCAGTGCATTATCAAGTCCTATTATGGATTGGTCCTAGAGCTGCCTCTCAGGTAGAGCTGCTAACTAAAGTGATAGATTTGAACAAGCTTGTAGACAGACACCTGCAGAAGAGTAGCTTGAGAGCTCACTGTGTTTTGAAATAGATCCTTCTCTATCTGTGCATGGCCAGCATTCACAGCAGAGGTCCTCTGCTGCTGTCATTTCTTGGCCTGTGACAGACTGAAAAGTCCCAGCTATGATGTTCCAAGCAGGGCTGCCCAGGCAATGTAGAGATCCCGTCCCTTTTCATTGTAATGGAGATGAGTTGTTCTGCTCCCACAGACAAGCTTGAAAACTATCACCCTTCATTTTATTATTCAAAACATTTTCAGTTTTGCAGAGGAGGGTTTGCTGATATTTCAGAAATGAAAAAAACAACTGCTTCGTGATCTTGTAACTAGGGAGCCAACGAGAGCTCGTTAGAAAATGGGAAAGGATTGCGGGGGAGTTGCACATTTCCCACCTAACTCCTGTGGTTTTTGCATTATGATTCAGTAGCTTAAAAAAGGCTTCTAGCACAGATCTTGTGACATAAGGTGTTTTCCAGGAAGACCATCCTCTTGGGAGCCAAAGCAATATCTCCAAGACCCTCAGGACTTGATAATAAAGTAAAAGTAGAGGTTTGTAGTTCATAGGGCTGAAAAATATGGACAGTGGCCACCCATCAAAAACAACCCACCTTGAAATCTTGGCTTTTTGTTGTTTTTGGAGTGTGCAGCTAAGGGCTTTTTATTACTTACTCTTCAATACCCAAGGACACTGAGAGGGGTTACAGTGAGCACTAATCAATTTCCCTACCTGCTACCTTGGGAAAGGAAACTAGAAGGGATTGTCCCATGGGGGATAAATTACCATGCACCTCTAAAGAGAATGCTTCCTGGTTTGTATTTTGTAAGACTAGGCACAACCTTAGAATTCATGCAGCCATTCTGTCCAAGCTGTGGTTCAAGTATACAGGTGATAGCAGACCAGAAAACCTGTCCACTGTCTCTCATACTAACATCAGCACTTTGCCAGAGCAGGAGTCCCAGGGCTCGCTCTTTCTCAGGCAGTGGTATCTCCTACAGTGAAATGCCACTCAACAGTGTGTGCTGTTCCTTGCAGCATGCTGGGTTTTGCCTCACAGTCCCTCCAGCAGTTGAGAGGCCAGCACTTTTGCTGGACCTGGCTGGCCTCCTCTATCTGGGTATAAAATAGAGTCATGAATAAATAAGTATGCAGATGATGTTGTGTGGTAGAATTTAGAGTCTCCTTTCCTCTCCCTTCTCTCAACATTTTGTATGGAAAGAAGACTGTCAGAGATAGGAATCTCACTTGCTATTTGTCTATTGTAGTATTGCTCCATTTCATTTGCTTTGGGGCTTCAGAAGAATGCAGTACCTAAAATGTTTATACTTGGAGCAACAAAAATAAAATCTCCAGTTGTAGTCGGGTCTCTATCAAGTTCACTATCAATCTTGGGTGTGCTCTTTGTTAGAGAGTTATTCTTCTCAAGGGAAATACATGAGAAGCAGCACAAAGCCTGTTAAATAAACCTTTTCTATCCCTATGTTGAATTGCCTGTGATTTCTCCTAGTGACAAAACTGCACTGGACTGGTTGCAAACTCCATGATAAGGAGACAATTGTAAAGAGTCACCTTTAAAGTAATTAATCTTATCTAAATCTTTGTCAATGCATGAAATGATAATATGCTAAGCTTAAGGGTGCATCATTCCTGCTGAATACTGGTAACAGGATAGGATTTTTGTCACTTTATTGATCTGTGTTTACACACCACCACTAAGCAGACAAGCTTAAGGAAAGGACCACATTTCCTTTGATAAAGGCTATGCCAACTACCTCCAAAAGGCCTGACAACAAGGAGAAAGAGAACAAACTTGCTCCCTTTGATTCAGAGGTGTAGGCTGTGCATGGGCCAGATTTGCAGGCAATATCCTCCTCTTTGATATTCTCTCTCAAGAATACCTGGAGGGAGAGAGTCCTTCTGAGCAGAGATTAGAGTGGCATCTTCTCCTGAGCCCTGGCCCCTGCACCTAGCTGTACTCCTCCAGAAAGCAACTCTATAAGAAATAATGAACGACTTTTTCTTATAACATTACTTCTCTCCCAGCTCACTTTCCCAAGCTGTCTCGCTTTCCAGCCACATACCAGTGCCAGTGCTGGCTTGAACAAGACCACAGCAGCCCTGACTTACATTAGCAGGAAAACACTGTGATGCAGCCTGTCCGTTGCTGTGTCTGTTAAGGCTGTGCTCATTTCAGGTACCCAGACGTCTGTCCTATGACAGAGACAAGAAGATCTTTAGGAGGAATGGTTGCATTGCCTTGGGTGCAAGGGTGAGCTAAGCACACTGTGAGGAGCCCGAGGATACAAATCAGAACCCATCATTGCTCTGGCTAGCAAACGATGTGGAGAGAGCCAGCCAGTGTTTTCTAGTTGAACGGGAGGGTGGGGATGGAGGATATCAGCAATGTAAGCCCATTCATGCACACATGTTCTCCCTCACTCCCCTCCTTCTCCCAACACAGTAAATGCCACATCTTTTGTGTTTTTAAAAATATCCCTTGTTAACATAATGAGGCCATTGACAGTAACCTCAAGTCAGCATCCTACAACATCCTGACAATTCAGCAGCATCTTGACTGCTCCAAGGAATTGGAAAACACAAGCAGTGCGGAAAACACAAACATCAATGTGCAAAACAAACACATCTGATCTATCAGAGCAGCAACAAAGAGCCTCCAGAGACTACAGGGAAAGCACCTATTTGTCGGAGAGAGCAGACCTGGGGGACATAATGAGCTGGTAAGGCATGGCTCAGCTTCTCAGGATTCGGAAGGTAATTAAGGAAGGCAAAAGTCAGCAGAACAGCATATTACACTGTGACTTTGTTGAAGTCATCAGCACTCACTCCCTGCTGAGAGGTCTCTTTTCCTCTCCCCTGCCCCCAGCACATTTTATTATCGAAAATCTGTTTCATCTCACATAAATGGAGAAGTTAATTTTAAAACTTTCTCAAAAAGAGAAAGGAGGGGTTGATCTCTGGAGGTCCTTTCCAACCCTACCATTCTATGAAAACACAACTTGGAGTCTTAGATTTTCTGCATGGGAAAGGTGTAGAGGAAATAAAAGAAAAACAAGTAAGAGGAAGGTTAGTCAAATGAAATTAAATGAAACTACAGCTGCAGAATTTGATGGATTTTTATGCCTGGGGGAGTCCACAGCAACATTCTGGTCTCCTGCCAGCACAGGCAGCAGCACAAAACCCACCACCATATGGTTAGATCAGTACATATCTGCCTCAAGCTCTACGGAAACCAGGCCTGATACCTGGCACCAATATAGCTCTGTCCTGAGTTCAAAACAAGTGTTGATTTTAAACATCAATAACAGAGGAACCTGTCTACAGTTATACTCATTGAAATGGAATGTATCTGAGGCTGAAGGGGCAGGGCCAGAGGGCTGCTTTCAACTTGCACATTTTAAGGTCCTTGCAGATGGAATTCTGGTAGGACACCTTGTTATTTTTGCATTTTCACTCATAGCTTAATACCCTCTGTGTGGCCAAAACTAGACAAATCCCCATTGCTCTGAGAAGGAGTGATTTCCAAGCAGACAGGGTACCTGGGCATTGCAGCAGTGTGTTGCCTTTGCTGCAGTAACCAGAATATCAGGAACTTTTCCACCAGGCTGCAGCCCAGAAAGCAGCACTTTGCAAGGCCAGCACCACATGGCCCAATACATCATCCCAGACAGGCCAGACCCTATTTGCAAGCTTACATTTCCAAAAAAGAGGACAAGATCAAAGCTGGAGGAGTACTTTTAAACAGAGAGAACTGCCTCACTCTGTTCTGTTGCATGAGAGAGGGACATTGTTGGAGAATTAATTGATTTTTTTTTGTCAAGAGAGTAACCTTGCACTGCCTCCACCCCATTCCCAGCCACGCTGACCTTCATTACACCTTCACTCTTTCAGCCATCTGGCTATAAATTAGGACAGACAGGTTACACCCTTTCCTTCTCCTGTAATGCACATGAACATCTCACCAGTGCTGTTGGCACATGAAAGCTTCTGCCCTTTCTTTTTCCCTCCCCAGATAATGAGCCGTCTATTAAGGAGGCAGATGCAGTTTTAGCTGGCAGTATCTTATGTAATTATGTGGGTGAACAACAGAGACAGAGAGAACAGAGGATGGTGGAAACCCAGAAAAGCCCAACAGGCAGAATTTCCAGAGCCCTGAGAGCTGTCATGTTACCAGTGATCTTCCCCTTTGTTATGTCCCCCCCCCGTGGACAGGCTCCTGTTGGAGCCTGCAAGAAAAGGTTTGCTACCCGCAACTCCCAAGCAGCCCTTTTCTTCACCTGTACTGTATTAGACTCATTTTAAATAAGCCTAAAATTCCATCCTACCCCACCATTGTCAAATTCTTATATGAAACAGCTCAGGACAGCTGGACACCAACCAATCCAGTCTTGGGCCTTGTCTCTCAGGGGTACAAGGTTTTGTCTGAGACTTGTGCCTCATCAATGCCTCACTCTTCTCTGTCAGTCAAGTAAAACCTTCACACTCAGTTGATTTCTTTGGTATAATGTCCACCATGTGTTTGTGTGCTGCTCTTTAGCATGTGCCTATATTCCTCCAGAGCTATGAACCCTCTCTGGTCAAACCGAGAGCTGCCACCCTTACTGAGCCAGGAAATATTGCAGAGGCAGTCTTCTGAACAGGAAAACAGGAATCCTGGCACCATACAGTAAACAAGTGTGCAAGAAACCTAAGACGCTAAAAACATTTGTCAGGCCTCAAGGGAGCATGGGTAGAATGAACAGTCACAGGTGGTAGCTGGATTTGGGTCCCAAACATTGTTTTGCTCAGTGCAGATCTGTGATTTGTTCTAGATGTGGGTGCAAATCCACCCCAAGTCTCAGCCTTCTGATCTGAATGGGAAGTTTGGCCTTGGGATGAAAAGAAAAGGCCTTGGGTTAAGTTTTGGACAAACTGCTACTGATCTTACCATTGTATTATTTACGGTTACTCACCCATCCTCTAAAGCTGACAGAAGCTTGGTTCACAGACCTCTCCTATGGGATCCACTTGTACCTGCCAGCCCTGAACTCACACACACATTAAATCTTACCTAATGAATAATTACTAAGGGACTGGGACATTTCATTCTCCTGATAAGAGCACACACCTCAGGGAATGAAATAACTTTTTGAGGCTGGACGCAAATACATATAACACAAAGATGTCAGGGTTTACCCTGCAGAATAGTTATTGCAAAACCCAGACACAACATGAGGAAACAGTAAGAGAAAAAGTGCCCTATGGGGCTAGACTCTATATTAACCCAAAAATAGTTTTTCCTTGGAAGATTTTATGATCTAGGACAACAGTGCATGGGTGAGATGAAATGCTGCTGGTTTTACATCACAGATTGGAAATGGATGCGCAGATGTGAGAAATTGTTTGCACAAGATTGCACAAGACCTTGCTGGCAGAGCCACAGACCCTTTCTCCTTTGCACTCATTTCTTGATGCTTTACCTACAACATTTTCCCTCTTACTCATGGTAGGTGAACCAAGGAAAGTTCGGAGTCAAGAGCTTTGCTTGCATGAATATATCAGAAACACCAAAGGTCACCCAGACTTTGCAACAGAAGTTGGAAATCCTGCATGGATGTGCTGTCTCTAGCCTGGGGCTATAGCCCCCAGCCCCAAGAAAACAGGTGCTCTCCTGGAATACTTACTCCAGAGAGCTGTTACACTGCCTCCTCTTCTACAGCAAAAGTAGATATGATCACTTGCCCATGACAAAGGCAACCTTTATATTAAATGTGACTCTGTCTCCCTTTTCTCCTCATTTTTATTTCATGCTGGTGAAAAATACTTGGCTGATTGCACTGGACTCTACTTACTAACATGCCAGAGTGATGAAATCTTTCCTTCTTCTCACCCAGACCATACTCATGCACCAGGATGTACTGGGATCAGCTTAAGAGCTGGAGGGCCAGTTTGGTTTCCATTGTTCACTCCCACACCAGCCTCTCAGACAAAAATGCAAAGAAAAAGTTGCCAAGTGGCAGAGGTCAGAGAGCAGGAACACACTTGTCTAACCGGATTTGCAGTGACACTGTTTTTAACCCACAGGCCAGTAAGCACTCTGCTGCTGGTGCAGGGCTGGTTTCCCTCCTGCCACACAGACCTACATTTGCACTGGTAACAGATTTGCATTCAGTTAACATGCTCTAGTCTTTGCTTCTAATTTCTTGCATGGTTGATTCTTTTGCCCATCGTGTTAGAAGGGAATTTGAGTCCAAAATGTGAAAGAGAATCATGCGAGAGGCAGAATGGAAAAATAGGAAAAATAGCACAGGATTCTATAAATAACGACTACATGGGAAGGAGCATTCAGGAAATGCTCTGAATTAATATGTTATGGATCACTTTAATTTAGCATGCAATTTCAATAGGTACACAGAATACAGAAGTGAATCTATTTTCTGATCTCCAGAAGGGATAACCTACAAGCAGACTTTTAAGAAAGCATTCAGTAAAGGCATCAAATTATATCTATCCCCTAAATTCACCACAAAAAGGATACAACTTTTCACCTTTTTTTTTTCCCCTTTGGAAAACAATAGGAAACAAACCACTCTATCTTACTGTACCTGCTGTAAATACCTCTGTGGCAGGGTAATTGCTAAGTGCATTGTGTTGAACAATTTGTTACTTTGGTAGCAGAATATTTGTCATGCCCTTTGGAGATGGCAGAAGAGAATTCTCCCGTGACCTTTGGAAAGTGAAATCTGTGGCATTACTCAGAAGACAAAGTCAAGAAGGTTAAAGGCAGACTTAAGGGTTTCCCATGACTCCTGAAAAAGACAATCTGCACTTCCATTGGAGCCAAGATAGCTTATTCCAGCCCTTTTAGACCATTAAAGATTTGTACCTAACTAGCACTCAGGGTGGGTGATTCACTGATGAAAGCACTGCAGGGCTCCCTGTCCTGTGCACAGCCCTACTCTCGTCATCACAGCAGTACAGGACATAACACCGTGGGCTGCCTGTACTGGAGAGGAGATCATGAGCTCAACTGTGTGCTACAAACAAAAGGAGAGCCATTATCAGACACTGCCTTGCCAGGCTGCCTGAAAACCGCCTCTGCAAATTGCATAATTCCCCTGGATGTTTCCAGTAGTGCCATGACAGTCCCACAGGGCTGGCACTTGGACAGGGAGGAAGTTGGATCTCCTCCCTCCCACCCTCCCTCCCAGCATGGGAAAGCTCAGGAGAGCTATTGTGTATGCAAAAAAGAAAAAATCCCCTTCACTTATCTCCTGGGAAAGAGCTGTGCTGCTCTGGAGTGACATCTGACACACAGAGTTGTGGTTACGGATCAGAGGGAGCCCGTAACAGCAAAAGGCAGTGCAGAGTTTTGGGGAGCACCTGGAGAGAGAGACAGGAAAGATGCCACACATGCCTTGTGCCTACATGCCACACATGCCTTGTCCCTGTCCCTCAACCTGCACCCCATTGAGTGGTGCACCACATTGAGACAATGCACCTCAGTTTTGATCAGCCCTTGTGCATTTTGTTAGGAAACTATCTAAAGGACAGGGAAACACTGTGAATAGGAAGCCTGAAGACCCCATCTCACACTCAGCATGGAAGAGGTGTAGTTTAACAACAAGAGCGAAGCTGATGTGATACCTCTTTCTTTGCTGTTCATAGGCTGGATGAGTATCTGTGCTTGCACCATGGAGGCGTGGGAAGGAAAGTGCAGCTGGGGCGAGGGAAAGGGGCTGCTCAACTGCCTCAGAGGTACTGTCAGAATGCAGTGTGAGGCTGAGATCTCCAAAGAGCACAAAATTCCCACTGGAATGGCAAATGGAGACATTCCCAGCCACTGTTGAGTGGGCAAGATTTCACCATGAGCAAATGTGACTGTGATAAGTAGTGTGTGTGACCTACCCAGCTTCACTTCACTTCCCTGAGAGTCCATATGCTTGGAATGCCTCCTCCTCCACCTCCCTCTCCCCCACCTCCTCCTCCACTATTACTAGTGGCACTAGGGATTTACAAGGCAGCAGGGAGCATTTC
Source organism: Urocolius indicus (assembly GCA_013401255.1). Taxonomy (NCBI): domain Eukaryota; kingdom Metazoa; phylum Chordata; class Aves; order Coliiformes; family Coliidae; genus Urocolius; species Urocolius indicus. The sequence continues at coordinate 728,106 of WBNH01011146.1, read as the reverse complement.
CTAATATTGGTTGGGTGTAACTTTCCAGCATGACTGATTGGGCTATTAACTGTGGCAAAGGGAAGAGCACATGTGGGCAGGCAAGAGAGGGCACTTCAAACCCTGGAGATGAATACTAAGTGATATTAAATAGTTCTGTGTATGCAAAATAAATGTTTGAAGCTTGTAAGGCTATTGTTACAGATGTGCTGGGTTTATTAAGAAAAGGGAAAGCTATTTAGAAAAGTGAAGCTTATGTTGGAAGAATGAGGACTATGTAAACAACACAGAAAGGAGCTGGGTCTTAATGGAGTTAGAGTTGTAGGAGAGTTTTAAAGACTGGGAGTAAAGGAGAGGTTCATAAGAACACACAGTTTGGCTGAAACTCTCACATTTGTGTTAAGAAAAAGAATAGGGCAGAAGGCAAAGGAGATAGGGGGAAAACCAGAGAAGACCAATGCCTATAAATGAAACTCCAAGTTAGTAAGGTGCATGCACATGCATACAAACACACAAAAATAGGTAGCTGGGTCACAACCATATTTAAAACCTTTTCTGTACAAGTGGGAGCAGTCTGAAAATAAAGATGAACTAGAATGCCTGGCATTAAATAAGGATATTGTCAACTCGTGTATCTCAGAAACTGTCTAGAAAACACTAATTAGTAAATTACTACTACACTAGGTTTAAACAGTATAAATGTCAGAACAGTTCTTGCCAGGGAGGGAAAGATAAGTAAATGACTCGAGTTCTCAGATCAATGTAGACTGAATGTATCAAATTAAATGTTTACATTTAAAAGGGAAAACCACATAAAAGTAAGGAAATTTGTAAAAATTAGCACCTAAGAACAATAAAGCACTTGTAGATGATATAAGACTGTTAAAAACACTCTACATCAGGCTCAGCATCAGATAACAATCATTCAAAGGGAAAGAAAAAAATAAGCCAATGTGCTTTAAACTTGTAACACTCCTGAGGTGTAAAAATGCATTTTTCAAAGTATAGGCAGTTAAGGAAGACATAAAAGAGCACCAAGTCTGACAAAGTGGATGTGAAACTACTATAAAGTACAAGGAAATGTTGGATTATTCTTTAAGGAAGATCAGTTTAAGGGAGCAGTTTCATAACACCTACAACAGGACCAGGCTGAGGCCACTGTGAATTCTCCCTTCCCTTTGGTCAGGGTCTCCTGTACTGTTCCCAGTGCTGATCATTGCCTGATCCTACACTGAGCCGGCTCAGGCAGTGAAGGCAGAGCCAAGAGGTTGCTGAGGGTATGGGACGCACTGCAGACAGCCTGGGATGCTTGTTAGCAGAGGCAGGCTCTGGAGCCAGTGACTCCCTACATCCCTGTTATGCGCTGCCAACCTGCCCTGGGAGAAGTTCGATGAGAGACTTCCAAGACTGGAGGATGTGGAGGGAAAAGGCACCAGCTAGAAGCTCAGCCCAGCACAAAGTGACAAAGATATTATGAAGGAGCTGTGAGAGGGGTTGAAGCTTTGCACATTAATGTAAATTTGTTTCCAGGCCTCCTCCTTGTCAGAAAATGGGCATGTGTTGGAGGAGCTGTGCCATAAACAAATCTAGGTTCACTGTTGCACTCAGGAGCCAAGAAATCTCACCCTGCTGGGCACAGAGCCAGTGCAGCCCATCAGGTTTCCTGTGTCTGGGTAGCACCCAGCAGGCAAGGAGGGGCAATGTGTTGAGGAGGTGAAAATGACATTTCTGAGCTATGTGGTTCAGAGACAAAGCAGGAGGACATTAGTCAGCCTGCAGCTACATCGAGGTCCTTTCAATTGGATATGTGACCAAGATGAAAGTAAGGTTCTGGAGCTGATCATCTTCAAAGTGAGAGCACCTGGGGTGGCTGCTCTGTTTGGATGCCAAGCACTGCACAGGCACTGGAAATGCAAAACATTCCAGCTGGTGATTTGTTACACCAACATGTATCATCTAAGCTAGATTAGGCTGTGAATCAACACGGCACAGACTTCCTGTGATGGGCAGAACCATGCTGCAGTCATTTCTAATGGCATACTAAAGTTGTATTCTTTTCATTTCTGAGCATTTCTGCTTATCCGATGATCAAGCAATTTCAAAACTTTCCTTTTGCTCATAAACATCTGCCACAAGCCATAACACTTAAGCTGGTCTTGGCAGGTCTTAGTTCCATGAGCAGTGTTTTAATGATAATTTCTAGTTTTCTTTAATGATAACTCTCCAAGACTTTATTTGCAACCACATTGTGCTATCCACAGGAGAGAGACTTTGTAAGTTATCCAGGCTCAAGCACAGCCAGAAACAGAAATAGATGACTGTCACAACATCTGACATGCTAACACTGATTAAACCAAAACTAAATGAAGATAACAAGCCTTTGATAATTACCATTTTTCCTTACATTTGGTTATTTGGAATTTCCTAGCCACATGGACCTTCCTAACTGAAAATGCCAGTGTTCCTTTGCTTCTCCAAGTGTCAGCATGCTCTATCTGAGGGCACTAAAGATTTTTCAAGATGTGGTTAGAAAAAAATGTCTCCTATCTGTTTCAGCCAAACTTCTGAGCCATGCAGGTACAGAATGAAGGCAAGACTAGTGTTCAGATTCTTCTGAGGGAAGCTGACAATCTCGGCAAATGCTTTGTATGTGCTGGATACTTTATTCCTAACATCCCTCCCTGAAACACCACATAGTCCAGTCATGCCATATGGTCTAACAAACAAGCTTAAGGTTTAGATTGTTGTTGCTTTTTCAATCAGACCTTAGGTCAACATTCATTAGGCCTTAGACACTTTGAAGTTCATGCATGTAATTAAATCCGCTTAAATAAAGGCTGAAATCCATCTTGTGTATATACCATCTTGAGTGCTGACCTGAAATAAGCTGCTGTTGCATTTGCACTTTTCAGCAAGTGGAGATCAAACACATCCCACTTCTCATGCTGGGATTAGTAAGTGACTCCTGGCTAACTGAACCTCTCAACTTCCATGTCACCAATACATCCAACACTCTTATTGCCAAATATTTTACCCACTTTTTTGAGTGCTGTTACTGTTCTACTGATTCTCTGAGCAGTCTCATAGTTTCGAATGCATACAGCCCAAAACATCTCTGTGACTGACAGCTGCTCTTTTGCCCAGAGTTCAGACAGACATTTCAAGGCCAGAGACAAGTCCTGCTCCTTGGAGTCCTCAGCAGCCAGTACAATCACTGCACCACCTCTTCTTTACTATTTGCCCTCTAGCAAAAGGCATGGACCAAATCTCACTGGCCCCTATGAGCATCTTACCATGGGCTTCACAGACTTTCTACTGACTTTGGCAAACTTGGCTCAAACTGAATTGCTCCTGTCAGCCTTGCTGTGTTCTCGGGCTTCACAGGGTAACTGCTAAAGACAGAAATAAATCATTTGTTTACTCTGGTAACTGGAGAGTTGCTTTAACCTCTGGCTAAAAACAGGTGCATTTTCCCAACATGTTCATGAGTCACTCATCCCAGGAAAGACTGGTGAACTTGGAAAGCCCAGCACTCACCAAACAACAGGAAAGGATGACTTTTTAATTGAATGGTGGCAAATTTAATCATCTGCTTTTCCTGGGTGGCTTTTTGCTTTTTAAGTCATGTTAAGTCATTGCTTTAACATAGCTCAGGCCTGTTTCTCACAAATTCCTTTTATATATGGTATTTTAGCATCACATCCAGTTTGGGATGGAAAACAATACTGATTTTAGACTCTTATGGGAAGTAGCAGGTGTAATGTGTGACTGTATCAACAGCGCAGGCAATTAATACCTCTGTAACAGACTTTGTGCTTGGTCCAGCACAATCAGACCTTTCAGCACAGGTATTTGTACTTCTTTTTTCCTTTCCTTTTCTTTCTTTTATTATTTTTTTTAATGCCAAACCCAAGTGCTCCTTTTCTGTAGAGCCATTTTCACAGAAAACAGAGTTGTTTCTCACATTCCACCTGGCAAGGAACAGCCAAGGAATTCTGAAAACGTGACCTTCAAAGGTGACTTCTTTTTGATGAATTAAAAGAAAACAACCTGCAATATCTGTTCTATCCAATGTTAACACCAGAAATTCAGGTCTCATCACCGTGTTTTTCCACAGCTAAAAACTTATGATGACATCCTGAGAAAGAGTTCTGGGGATATTTCTCCACTGCACAATTAACTTCTGTTCTGACTCAAATTAAAAATCAGTGTCACACATGAAAGAGAAACTTCTGACCAGACCAAGGTGTGCACTCAGTTCAGACCAGCTGTTCTGGTGTCCAGACTTACCTGTTTTGCACTGTGTCTGCAGACAGCAAAAGTAAACAAAAATTGCTTGAATTCTGATGGTTTTCTAATACACCTCCTCTAGCTCCCCTCTGTCAGCCAAGTGTCTTCAAAAGGATCCTACAGCCTTTGTGCACCAGCAAAGTCTGGCTCCATGGTCAGCTACACACAGATTAGCACAGCATCAGTATGGGCAGGTCTCTGCTTGAGATTGTGCCAAGTTAACAGTGCAGTGAAAATGAAGATTGGTGAGCAAAAGGATTTTTGTGTTAAATCTGACAGTTTTGCTAGCATCTCACTAAGTTTAGCATCTTCGAAATAAGAAGTCATCTGGTCCCTGCATGGCAAGGATGTTTAAAAGAAATCTCTCTGCGTGTCTGTGTCCTTCGAGGAAGATCAGTGGTGAAGAGAAGGTTTGATATTCTTGGCAGTGCAAATGAAGCAGGTAAGTATATTCTTGGTGTAATGGAGGAAAACCTATAAATCCCTTTCAACACAGCTATTCAGAGGAACATGAGCAAAGCATCTCCTCCTTTACAAAAATCAAAGGCTTTCTTCTTTGTTTCATATCAGAACCACGAGTATTTCCAGTTCCTGCCCATCTCCACCCCATTCCTCTCTGTCCCCCTGCCCTGTCCCACTTCAGGTTGCTTTGAATGACACCAGCGCTACTTACAACAACAACAAAAAGTCAATTACCCACATGTATTACTGCAGGGTTAATGATTAACCTTTTCCAGCTGCACAGTCAGCTGGCTTGGGAAGACATGTTCCTCTAGCCAGTGATAAAGTGCCAGCTTTCCATTCCTGTCATGCATGATTTAGAGGATCACACACAAAGGCAGAGTCCTGAAGAGCTGCCCCTCACGCTCACCTCCCCATCCTAAAGCCCACATCAGAACAAGAGAAAGAGGCCAAAGAACCCCAGAAGCTGTCAGTTCCTGGAGGACTGCAGAGATGGACGTAAGAGAGGGGATGAATGTGACACAAGAATCTGAGAACAGGGACGTTAATTTGGGTGTCTATGAGTCCTAGAGGTCTACAGGAAGGGTGTCAGTGTCACAGACAGTGCTTATTCATCATGACCAGAGGCAATGTCAACAGGCTTGTGGCAAGCAGAGCACTGGCCAGGATCTGTTCACGAGTTCTCTGCGGGCCATGGCAGCACACATGATACACTTGTTCCTCAACCTGCCTAAACAGTCCGAGTGCAGCTAACCAAACTAAGTGAGAAGTTAAGAGCAAAATTCAGTAGAGGGGGTGAAACAAAAGCAGCAATCCAACCATGCTCAGACATAAAAGTGACCATAGGGTCTTAAAAAGAACTCAGCTGTCCTTAATACTGCTGGTGGGGAAGCTGGTTACATTTTGTGTGTCTTTTATAAAAAAAGAAACACTACTACTACTGAAAATATCTTTGCCTTTGTGACAGTTTAATCAAGGCTTCTCAATTCTACTCCACACTCCTGAGCCCTATGAGATTAGACCACCCTCAAGGCAGTCAGGGTAACATGCCATGTGAACACAAACAAAATTACTTCTAGTTTACTGCTTTGAGGCCAGTATTCAGAAGCCAGCTCAGCCTGCTCTGAGTCCATCCACCCCAGGTTCCATAAACAACATGTGAGAATCCATTCTGCTTCTACCACCTTCCCTGTTAGGCCAGCACCACCTCTCCTAATGGCAGAGAACAGGGACCAGTCAAAAGCAGGAGGAAAGAGGATCTCTCTGCCCTGATAATTACTGATTGAAAGTGCCAGAGAATGGGAAGGTGGTGGTTTTGTATGTTTTCACAGCAGAGCAGGGAAGGACATCAATAATACAAAAAAACAAAAAAAAAAAAAAAAAAAAAGAGAAGTGCCTTGCAGCTCAAATGGTACCAATACTATAATATACATGCATTTCTGGGCCACCTAATAATAGCAGAATATTGATAAATAGAGGGGTGGGACTAGGGTGGACAATGAGTGAGGAAAACGATGATGACAAAGGAAAAGCTGATGGGGGAGGACGCAGGAACTGATTAATATGAGAAAATTAGGAACATGTAGTTAGCTCCACTGTCAGCTGTCCACATGCAGCTGAAGGACATAAGTGGGCAGCTGGCTAAGGTGACATAGCCTGGCAGCAGGAGGTGTGGGGTGTTCATCACCACAGAGGTGAGCAGAGATCGAAGTTTGATGGGAAGCAACAGCTTTTTTTTTTTTTTTTCCCCTGCTTTGCTCAGTTTAACCCAAACCAGCCTGAAACAGCAGCTCCAAATACCCATCAGCTACTGGGCTGCAATGCAGACCAACCTGATGCTCTGTGGTCCAGTCCCCAGCAGAGAAACAGAAAACAGCTTTCTCATCATCACGTACCACTCTCTCTGACCCCATCCTGCACAGGGGGTTTTACACAAGTACTGATTTAACAGGATTCTGCAGCTTTTGGAGGATCTGGTCCTTCAGAGTTCAGCAGGGTGGGGACACGATGTAAGTGAGCAATTTGTAGTGAGAGAAAGAAAATCCATCAATGAGGAATCTTCTCCCTTGCCTCACCCCCGCCAGGAGAAGCTACACAGTGTCTCTGCGTGCCCACACAAGTGCTTCTTCCTGGAAAGTAAAGTGCTAGTAAATAAACCAACACATATGTCAAGGCTAGGTTTGTTTTTTTCCAACCTTTTCAAGCACTTGGCAGCTGTGAAGAGGGATGGAAGGATGTATTTTGGTAAGGAATTAGTAAAATCCTGCAGTTCTTGTTCACGTGTCGGGCTCTGAGGAGCCAGCACTGAGGCTGGGCTGTGCACAGCCACGGGCAGCTGCGAGCAAGCCGAGGCTTAACCACCAAGGGGGAGAAAAAAATCCCTTGTGGATTCCCAACACGGCCACCAGCTGATCTGCTCCTGAGGTGACTAATAACAATTTGAACTGATTTGACACTCTGTAATTTTAC
>WBNH01011146.1:665278-720875 GCA_013401255.1 Urocolius indicus | reverse complement strand
CCCCCCCCCCCCCCCAGCATAAAGAGGCTCCCTCCCCTTGCTGGGTTCCAGTGAAATACAGAGGAAGCTCAAACAACACAACAACTTGTTTAAATGCTGTAAATGACATAGCAAAGTTCATAGGAGAGAAGTGGGGAATTTCATTTGATCTGTGCTAAAATATCCTAACCAGATCATGTTCCGACCTGGCATCTCAAACAGGCCCCACAATCAAGAGGGCCAAGAGCAGAGAACAAAAACACACATTGGAGGGCAGAAATTTAAGCCAGTCTCAGTCAAAACATGGTATGAGCTGGGCCTCAGTGCACCTTACTCTTGTTCAGCTTTGCTAATTATCCTTTCTGATTTGGCTGGTTGTTTGGCTTTAAAGTATTATTTCACTGGTCTCTGATTGAAACCTATTATGCCTGCTCTCCAGGCTTCAAGGAAGCATTATCAGTCTTCAAAACCTCCTGCATTCCTCCTTCATGCTCCTGTTCCTGTAGCACATCATCCCCTGCCACCCCAGAGGCATCAATTAGAGGATGATCCCAAGGCACTCAAACCATGCCATTCAAAAAGCTTCCACGGTTGCTTCCTTAAGCCGCTTCCTCAGCACTCATTCCTATGATTCCTATTTTGCTGGAAGGGAGGAGCAGGAAAACAAATGTGACTTGTGCTTCTCTAGGACATAATCACAGCAGCTCTTTCTGTCAAATTAGTAAAAGGAACTGGCAGAAAAGAGCTTGTTAGTCCAGTTCTGCTGGCCGCTCCATGACAGAAGCAATTGATCCCAAATGCAAAAACAAAAAGAAGTTACAAAATGAGTAAGAGTCAGCTGTCTTTCAAAAAGAGTCTGTAACTAGTCTGTGCCTTTTTGTTTTCCTGGTTAAAAAGTTTGGAAACAGAAATAAATTCATCACTTGGCTCATTTGGAGGTGCTTATTTTGCAGGTTTCTTGAAATAATACTGAAGGATGAGATTTTAAAAGTTGGAGAAGTGGGATACAACCAAGTTGGCCCCTTCTTCTTCCCCTTTTCTAAGCATCCCTACTTGCACAGCAGAGGTACAGAAAACACAACAGAGGGATTTCAAGAAGCTTAAAAATGTTAACATTTTTATATGTAGTTCTGAATTTTCCAACATGAGTCTTTTCACGTGGGTTGAAGAGAAATGTCTCTTTTTTTCTTAAGAAACAAATAAACAAAGAAGCCACCCACAAACCATAACACCACGAGCCGTCCAAGTCATGGTTTCAAAGTGAGCATTTCATGTAAGCCTAACATCTAGTTTTGTGAAACTGCTCCTGAGAAAAGCTCTAAGCCATAAGTAACTCAATTATAACATTTTTGGACCTGAAGTTCTCAGGATTCATACTGCTTTGGGGCATTTGTGTTTTCCCCCTCCCTTGCTACTTTGCTACAGCAAATATTTCAGGGAATTGTTTACAGTCAAGTAAAAATGCACGTTCAGTGCTGACTGTAATTTTTGAGTACACAGCATTGAATAGAGAAGGGGAGGAGAATCCATCTTTATTTTTGTGTGTGTGTATGTGTCTTTTTCCCAATTCACAAAGACCAGAAGGATAATTTCAAAGCAGAATGAATTTTATGTCTGAATAGGAAACACATAGAACAGTGTGAGAGTCAAATGAGAGCCAAAGCCAAGTCTCCTGCGTAGCAGATCCCTCCTATGTCAGTCCTGAGAATGAAACATGAAAAACATCCCTCCCCCTGCAGATCCCTCAGAGATGGACAGCTTCAGAACACTGCAATGCCTTTATAGAAGATGCTTCATAGATATAAGCAGCACATCTATAAACCTGTCCCTTCACAGACAATACAGGATGGATTAACAATGGAAGACAAAGCCCTTTTTCACTCTACTAACATAAACTTGGCCAGTTCTTCTTGTGCAGCAACTTGTGTGCATGTACTTGGTGTGTAAATAAGGCAGTGCAATGTTATTCTGACTCAATCTTTACCTCTTGCCAAATGGCTGTAATAGGGAGTAATTGAGTATCCCTTGCTCTGCTCTCCAGTATTTTTCTCCTATGCCTTTGCTATGACTTACTTAAACAATTATTTCTATACTTACACAATCCCAGATCTAACTGACTCACCTGTGCCGATTAAACCGTTGTAAAGGGATTATCTCCACTTAATCCTTGTTGTCCTATACATACAAATTAGAGAAGCATTTGAAACACACAGAAGCCAATTCAACCTTTGTTGAGTTCCCTTGTTGGTTGAGGTGTCTGTGGCCTCTCTTGCTTCAAGAAATATCTTAATTCTTCCCTTTCCAAAAGTCAGACATCACATCCATACCTATGCAAGTCATCCATTCATGTACATTTATTCCCTTCTCCCTCTGTGACTGCTTTTTTAGCAGCTTCCCAGACTCCACCACCTTTTCTCTGTGCAAATACCTCCAAATGTTTCACATGCTGACCCCCAACTGGGTTTGCACTTGTCCCTTCAGAATAATCAGAAGGACATCGCTGCCCCAGGAGCTGCTGCTCTGCTGGGCATCCACTCCAACCAAGGCACAGAGAAGAAACAAGCAGCCCACAATGACAAGAACTCTTTTGGCTGTTAATATTTCTTACAGATTTGCATATTTAGGAAATAAAGATAAACCTGGACCTCTACAACCACAGTCTCTCCTCTATAGCTCTTCCTCTTTAATGTGTTACGTGTCATGTATTGGATTGCATACTCTTTGCTCTGTGTAATGTCTCTGTTCCCAGTTTTGTTGTTTGACCAAGCCTCCAACCTTGATTTCAGTCTCAATGTCATGGTAATAACCAGTAACAAATAAACCATCATACATTTTAACTGCTTACTGAGTATATCTGAAGCATATGGGCTGCACAACAGCATCCCTGTTGTGCTTGAAACTGGCAAATCTAACCCTCCAAGACTTCTCTGAGCATGGAAGTAAACAACTTCTCCATGGCATCACCCTGCACTCCACCTACCAACTCTACTTTCCCAAAATAGTGGGCGGCAAATGAAAATGAAAGGGTTAATTTCTCTCTGTCTTTAGTTAACCTTCCGGGCTATCCAGTTTCCTTTCAGACTCCAGCCTGTGGAGGCATGCAAGGTGAAGGATAGAATTACACACTGGGCATGTTTCCTGTACTTAGTGGGTGGATAGAGTACAACTTCCGCACTAATAATGTCAAGGTAATTAGGACATCCTGCAAAACCTGAATCAGGGAAGAAATAACCATTGTTTGTTGTCATTTCTATGGCTGAGCTGGTGGGCTACCCTCGCAGCTCTTCTTGCCTTTCGTTTTGAGCCTACCTCTACTTTAGCAGAGACACAACTAGGCCAAACACAAGAACTCCAGGATGTGCAATATGGACTTAGGCTAAAATCTAGTTGTTTTCCTAGCCCCACCACTCCTCCCAGTCTTGTCTAAGGGCTTGAAGCAGGCACTGAAACCAGCACCTCTGTCCTTCATGAGAGCCTCTGAGCCACTAGGCTGCAGAAGCACATCTCTGGCTCAGCAGTGAATTAGTTTATGCAGTGACACACTCCGAACAAGATGGATTCAGAGCACATTTCACAACCCCTACTTCTTTCACAAAGCAGTCTCTAGATTGGTGGTCAGAACAAGCCTCTGGAAAGTGAGGCAGGCTGGAAAGGCATCCTCACTCTTGAGAAGATCTCAGTGTGCAACACTGAAGTCTTTTTCCCCTCGGTTTCTGCTAGAGAGAAATGCTTCTTGCTCAACTCTCAAAAGGAAAGACACCAGCACTGATGTTCCAGTGTTCTGAAGCCCAGCAGCCTCCTCCCAGGCCACAGGGGCCACAGAGTGGGGTAAGATTTATTGAACTCTGCTCAGTGTTTTCTACTGGCTCCCTTAAAAGGTTCTTTTCTTTGACGTAGGCTTTGGTGGATGTCATTTAGAGAAGTGAAGCTCTTCCTCTGCCCTTTGGGAAGCCAGTTTGGAGAGAAATAGCAAAAGTCTTTGGGGCCAGTGAATGTAGCTGGAAAAAAAATCAGACAAGCTTTGGGTAACAAATTTTTTTTTAGACTTTTTTTAGACTTCTTTTTAGCAGCAGACGACTGACCCTACAAGTTTGCTGGGAACTACCTCTCCTTTCACTAAAAACATACCAAGGATTAAATGGTTGCATAGGCACAATACTGGAAACCAGTTGGATTTGCCAAGGGGGATGGATGGGAAATGAGACAACTAATAGACAATGTACAAACTCTTTCCTCTCAAAAAAAAAAAAAAAAAAAGGAAGAAAAAGAAAGGATTCTTTGCTGGTCTTTTGTGGCTGCAGTGCTCACAGCCCACGTTGCATGCAGATGCCATGTACATGTACACAAATGCCAGCACAATCCGTCCCGTATCACAGGAAGCGTCTACGTGGTCAGATGCAGACAGTCAGATGGTAGCTCAGCCTTGTCATCAGGGAGCTGGGGGCTGCTGGGTTCCTGAAGCTATTTAGATGTATTAGCAAGGACCATCTCAGGAACACTGCAGCCTTGGCAAGGGTACGTGACTGTGCAGGCGTACCCTTGACCAGAGTGCCAGCTACTAATTGGTGTGCATGCTGCCCAGCTAAACGGGCCTCGTGTCCATAATGGAACACAGATAACAATCTGTTAATTTATTGCTCTTTCCTTTCATAAGGTTTCCTGGCTGCTGGTTGCTGATGTTCATAAACACTTCAAGGTAAGCAACATGGATTTTTCCTACGTCGGAGGATTTCAGGATGCCGTGTGTCTCTTGCTTGCTCTGCCAAATGTATTTCCGAGAGTCGTGGTTTCACACACATTGCAAGTACAGTCTGCACTGACATCCTAGGAGGAATTGTGATTCTAATTTTTGACAGAGTCCTTCTAAAGATGTCTCTATTAAGCTTGTACATGAGGGCAGTCTGCTAGGAGATTTCCCTTCTCTCTCTCTCATGTGGCACAAGCTGTTGTCATCTGCAAAAGATATTGAAAATTATGCTGAGCTTAAACTGTTAAATGCACTTGTGGGGAGAGCCACATGTTGTACAAGCCCTATCTGGAGAGGTTTGTGTTAATGAAATTCTGCACTTGCTTTTCAGAACTGCCAGGTTTTCAAATTGCACTTGGGATTGTCATCAAATTCAGCCTGTAAAAGAAAGCCATGCATTTCAGATGCGAGGGAGAGGTACAGGCAAAAGAAACTCAGGTCCTGAAATAATTAAATATTGCTCCAAAAGAGTCTGAAAAAATGAGATTGTGAAAATAAGTATGAGCATAAGTCAACACAATGATTGCCAGCAATCAGAAGAGAATGGTTGTCTGTAACAATGCTTTTCACCCTACAAAGAAACATTGATGCCTAAATGCTGATCTCTACTCAGAATTTGCTAGCATAATTATACTGCTAAGGACACCAGTATAACTCTGTTTGGACACACTTATTTAAAAACAAGAGCATTCACTTAGGGTGGAAATACTGGTATAACATAAAGTATAATTATTCTGGTAAACTTCCCTTCCCTAAGGAAAAAAACCACTTGTCTGGTTCACCAATTTTAGAAGCAATCTCTGACCCACAGTCAAAAGAATGAGCACACCCACCCAAAAGACAGGTCCTACAGCCTATGTGCTTCTCTATGTGCCAGACTGAAACAAAAAAGCTGAGAGTCACAGAAAAAATCACCTTTCCACAAAAGTCTGGAAGGAGGAGGACGTTGGTGGCTGAAGTGACTAAGTAACAGCAATGCTTTTGGTCCAGCTCACTGTTTCCTCTTTGCTGCTACAATGTGGGAATGAAGCTGTGGGATAACTGGGGGTGGGAGAGCTGCAATGGTTGGTCTGAGCAGCGCCACTCTCTCAGAGACTGAGAATTTCATATACAAAACAGCCTGGGCCTCTCAGCCTTCTGGAGGAGTGTGGGCTGGTAGAGGTTAACAATTGACCCTAATCCTTCTGCCTGGGAGTGTGAGACAGAGGCAGCAGAAATTCCTGCTGAGCGATCCAGAAGGGTCACCTAGTGATAGACTTCAGCTCTGTGCAAACTCTGATGAATGTCCCTACTTGCCAGTCTTGCTAGGCCACTGAAAAGGTGGGGATTTCATAGGGCTGCTCAGCAGTGGGATTTTCCAAATAATTTTCTTCAGAAAAGGAATATCCCAGACACTGGACTTGGGCACTGTAATCCTGAAGGTCATCTCTGAGCAGTCTATGACCATTCTCTGCCTCAGTGCTTTGCTCAACTCCTCCTGTAGTGACACAAGTTTCATGGGTTTCAACCACTTCCTTTGCAATGCTGCCTCATAGATATCCCCACGAGGAATGCCATTTCCTTTTGCTTAGCTTGTCGTGCTGTTTCTAGCCATGCCCGTCTGACCTAGCCTTTGAAGACACACAGCTCCTAAGAGAGGCAGGTGCCAGAAAGCACTGCTTCTAGGACCCCAGCATTAGGACATGAACACTTAACTGCTGCAGGCCTTTGAGCATGTTGCACCAAATCCTCTAGTAACTATTAATAACAATGGAAGAAATCTTGTCTTTTGCCCTAGAGAGTCTCCATTACTTGTTTGTAGCTGAGGTCTTTTGAAACAAAGCAGAGCTGTCACAGCCTGAATACAAACCAGAGTCAGTTCTGCTCATTGACTGCCTTTGGTTCCTCCCTCAGTCAACTTTTTAACAGAGAGAAGCAGCTGTCCAAGACTCAAAAGTTTTTCAGATGTTGATTTAATCTGTGTTCAGAGCAGTGTCTGCCCAAAGGAACTTGGAGATGTCAGATAGGTACATGGAAGGGCTTCTGGTGGAGGGAGTTTGGAGCAGCTCTGCTGTCTGCTCACAGCTGCTGGAACACAGAGAGGGGCAGGATGCAGCACGCGAAAGAATTATTACAAAATAATATTGGTCATAGTCACTTTGAACCAAACATTGTGAATTTAGCAGTGGAAACTCTTCAGGAGAGAAATGAATCACCTCATAGCAGGCTACAGACATCACCCAGCTATCGGGGAGTAAACATTCCCTTCACTGTGCTGTGCCATGCAACCAACACATTTGCATCTAAGGACAAGCAATATGTCAGGAAAGAGCATCAAGAAGGGATGACTGGTTACAAGCACAGAAACCCTGACACCTTGCAAAGACCCTTCTTTAGAGGACCTCTCACATTTATATGATTTTATAGGATCCTGAAAGGAGCGCGTTTCCTTATAGGATGCTGTTTGACAGAGACCAGCTGTAGCACTCAGGAACTGCATGGGGCCTCACCGAGTGGAAGAGACCAGTGTAGATAACCTGTGCCAGAGCTCAGCTGCCAGATGGCATTGGGACTTTCATCAGACAATTCAAGAACACCAAAACATGCATGTATTTTAAAGCAATCATTTGACATTCTTGAAACAGAGGTAAAGAGTCTTGTCTACAGAGTTATCAGAGCTTTGTATAGCTACAGTTAGTGAAAAAACCTCAAAAGTGCTCTTCTTATAAAAGAAACCTCTGAAGAAATATTTCCCATCTAACTATCATTTTGAGAACATTGCAGAGCTTGGACTTTGCTATGAGACATCCTGATGTAAGGAGTGAGCTAAGTATCCTCCTAAATCATGCCTCCTGGTTCTTTAAAGAAAACAGCAGTATCCCTGAAGATGTGTTTCATTGCAATTGAAATTTCTCACAAAGAATAGAAGCAAAGCCGTTCCTCACCAGGTGACCCTGTAAGGAATATTTGTGTACAGACATGCTAACAGACTCCTACCCCAGCTCAACGGACATCTCAAGTGATCATGAACCCCATAGGCACCTTATCCCAAGTCTAAGTGCTTGCAGGAAAGAGCACACAGCAGAGATTCCACCTCCAGCTCTGCACAGGGTAGTCACGAAGTCCTGTCTGCACTGAAGAGCAGCTTCGGCTGTTTTTTTTTTGAACTTGACCCCAAGCCAGCCCCACTGCTGTCGGGACACAGGAGGTCCCAGCGCCATCTAGCCAACTTGCCTTAGAAACACACCACAGCACCTGAGCACATGAAATGCAGAGCACAAGTTGTCTCTTGTCTCTAAAAGCACAAACCTCTCACTACCAAATCCAACACCAAAGGCTACGCTGCCAGCTCTGGTCCTGATGTGCACCTTGGCTTGCTAAGTTTGCTTAGGGCCTCGTGAACTAAGCCAATAAGTCCAGTGCTACCTGGAGACTGAGTTTCCTATGCATTTGCTACCCAAAGATGATAATAAGGGAGCTATTGTGGCTTCAACTAACTTTCATTTCAGGTTTTGTAGTTCCTCTGAATGAGAAGAAAGAAGTGAAACTTCAGGGTGAGCATGCAGTGTAAATCCCCAGATAGATCCAACTCAGTGAAAACTGGAGTCTCCATTTAGCTCCTTACCGTGGCTTGACTTACATCAAGACTGGAGCTCAGTGAGAGGGATGACTTTGCAAACAACTCCAAGCAAGAAACTCAGCCAGTGCTTGGAGGTAGGATGGCTGTGACACACATGGAAACAGAACCAGTGCTAACACAGACTAGTAGTTTTCAGTAAAGGATTTGTTTTTGTGATCAGTGTAAGAAAATCTGAGTCTGCTTCCTCCCTGTCAGACACTGCCATCAACTCTCTTGTGTGGGTCCTTGTCATCCATCACAGGGCTCGATGCAGTGCCAATCTGGCCTGCTGATCCTATTGAAAACCAAAATCCTGAAAAGTCTTCAAAATAGGTAGAAACTGCACACCTTTGTACACCAACTGCCAGCACAAAGAAGGGAGGTGGCAGGGAAATATAACCAGATGTTCAGGACAGCACAGGACTGCTTCTTTTGGCTGCAGCGCGAACCTAAAGCATGTATCCACACTCCTGGCATTCTAGAGAAACCATTCACTTTGTAACAGCTAGCTAGAGTACATGCTTAGTGTTCCCACTGAATACACTCACCTTACAGGTGAACTTTCAGGTGAAACATTAGAAGATGACACACAGGAAATCAGAAACAGAACCGCAGGAGTAACACTATAGTATAACCTGTAAGGTGACACAACAGAATGATGACTTTTTTTTAGTGAAAGTTCATTCTGCATCCGTCACACAATAATAAAAATAGATAACTGCCTCATCAATTGCACATCAACCTGTTTTGTGTGTCCTGAGGATCTCCAGCATTCATATGATCAAAAAAAAAAAAAAATTCAAGGTAAAATGGTAAAAAACTTAACTGAGCCAATCGTTTTGGGGGTTAAAAAAACAAATCCACATATATACACATATATAGTAGGAAAAAGAGCAAACAAGTACACTGCACAGTTCCTTTTGGTCTCACACGAGTGAAGGCCACTGCATTTTTGCAACAGCAGGTTTTTTCTTTGTAGCAAACATTATGGTGGATGTCAGCATGGGCAGTTCCTTAAAGCTGGGCTGATGTGAAGCACCGAACATCCTACTAAGTGAGTGTCTGAGATTAGGGATTTGTGAATGCCTAATTTGAGAGAATGTGGGAGTGGTATCGCTATTCCACTCACCTGAGCAATGTCAAATAAACTTATAAGTGTTCTGAACCTCTGAAAAGAAACATCAATCTTGGTTCACTGGTCACCAGAAACTGCAGAAGACTGTAGCCTAAAGCTGGAGGTTGAAACAAGACATACATTTGCTTCCCCAATGAGTAGTTCATCCCCTTTAGAAGGGAAAGCTGCAAGGGAAACACAACAGCTACTTTCTCCTGCCTTTTAAACCATAAAGCAATACTGTAAACCCTCAGTTTGAGGCTCAGGCCTGATGCCCTCTAGCAATAAGGTTTCCTGTCCAGCAGCATAGGCACAAGTTGAATGTGGAATGTAATTTTAGCATGTATCTCAGTCATGATGGGATGGTCTCTCCCAGCAGAGACTGAGCTTAGGCAGGAGGCGTTTAGACATTTCCCCCCAAGCCTCTAGCACAGATGCCAGTCAGTGCAAAGGGCACAGGCAGTTCCTGGCCGTGTGGAAATGCAGCTCCCAACTGCCGAGTCATGGGAGAGTGACTTGAAATGGACAGTTTTGCTTGTCCCTAGGGCCACATTTTCCTTACTGCAGCATGTGGACAAGACTGTTTTTGCCAAAACTCTCTCTAGAGAGGCAAGGTAACTTTCACCTATTTTTCCAACTCATCCTGCCTAGGAGACCACTGGACTGGCAGAAAGCAAAGACATGGTATTACTTACTTGGCTTATAACCTATCACACAGTTAAGAGTTTGGCTTTTTGATTTGTAAATATTTTTAATTTTAATTTGGAAGTATTTTAGTGCATTTTGGAATCTGTTCTTTCCCAAACACTGGAAAAGCAACAGGGCAGAATTTGTTGAGGCAGAACTTGGTGAAGAAGTCACTGACAGGATCCAGTATTTCCAGGTTTTTAGATGTAAATACTGACAACAAACCTTTCCTCATCCCCCATGTTACACAAACTTTGATACAGCTGTTTCAATGGTCACAAAGAAGGCAACAACTGAACTGCAGATCTTTCTGTGTCACTCCCATATCACCTCTGCCTGCATTAACCATGGCAAGGCTGGACTCTTCATCTCTGATTTTTCTACATGAAAACAAGGATGTATTTCTGAGGGAAGTCCTTTTAAAGAAAAGAAAAAAAAAAAGAGAAAGACAGAAAGTACTGAGCTCAGCACAAGCATAAGCAAAATGAAATTCTCTCTAAAAACATGTTTCAGTCTGAACAGTGGCAGATCATATCCCGGTTTATAACACAGAAAATAGGAAAACCAGGTTGCTTCTGAGAGTGATTCAAGTTTGGGCCATTGGAGAAGTGCTGTATCCTTGATTTTGCCATGAATATTGAGTCAGTCTGGTCTGCAACACAAAGAGTGCCAGGAAATCTCTGCTGGTCACACCTTTAGTTACTAACCTCCACAAATCATTGGTTGAGGTAGCAACACAGCAAACGAAGGACTGATTTGGTGTTACAATGTGACTTGGTTAGAAGTTTATTTAGGAGGCATTTATTTACAAGTAGGCTGCATCAGAGCAAGTCTATTGAGGCCAGTTAGTTGAAAGTTACTAAGAACACTGAGTAGATGCAGAGATGGGCTGATATTTGGGTAGATTCTCTCTATTTATCAAAGAGATACAGAAGAGTTGGCCCAGCATCAGCCTTCTCTATATAATAACATCCCAGTGACAGGAAATGCATGCTGCTTTCCAGCATTGAATTTCTAATTCTGGCATCTTGCTTCCCTCAAACCATTTTTGTTGTGTATGTAGCTGCACTAAAGCATTATTATCTTTTGAAAGCCTGGTTTGCAGCTTTTTGTGCTGCAGTCGAACATGAGCAGTGTTTTGGCTTTGTAGTATATTATTGCTTTGTCATCACGAAAAATTGAGATATCTCTATTGAAGCAGAGAGGTGTTGTGGAGGGAGAGAGGGAGGAAATACAAGTCTGTAGCTTGTTGTGGGTTTGATGAAGATGCTCTGCTGTTCTTGCCAGTAGCTGTACCGCTCTTATATAATATTTTTGGGCAATGGCCAGCTCAGCCTCACAGACCTGTA
This sequence comes from Urocolius indicus, assembly GCA_013401255.1. Taxonomy (NCBI): domain Eukaryota; kingdom Metazoa; phylum Chordata; class Aves; order Coliiformes; family Coliidae; genus Urocolius; species Urocolius indicus. The sequence goes on along the minus strand of WBNH01011146.1, from coordinate 709,401 downwards.
TTGATCAATGGCTTTTGGAAAGCAGGAGAGGACTCAAATAGATCTGATATCTATGGCTAATGCAATGGAAAACAAAGATGATGCAGTTAAAGCTGCAGCCCACATATATGGCTTCTAAACACAACTCTTGGGAAAGAGATTTTATCAGCAGTTCTTCCCTGGGTCTGTATGGTAAAAGTACAACTCAATGTTATGATGGCTAAATCCTAAACAGTACTCAGGGTACTCTTAGACATTGAGATAATACTCTGCACTAACCAGCCCCCCAGTACTGCTACTGGAGTCCCTCCTGTACCTGGCAGAGACGCACAGTTTGCAGAGCAGGAAGAGAATAAGTACTGTGCTGCGTTAAAAAAAAATTCCTCTTACTAGAGCAGCAGCATAGTTGTAAGAAGCTTTACAACCCTCCTGGTTAAAACCAAATCAGAAGCAACACACACACCTAATCAGTGTAGTTACACTAGTACCACATGCTCCTGCCACTCGCAACAGACACCAGGCTGGGCCAGGTGAGCCCCTTGCAGGAGGGCCTGTGATTTGACATGCCAAACACAGTATTTGGAAATTAGTGCATAGCAGGAACCCTGAGCTCATTTGTCTCAACCAGAGACATATACTCCAGCATGAACCAATACCTATGGCATTATTTATGGTGTACATATTTGCCATGGGCTAAAAGGGAATTATACCTATGGTGAAAGATTTATCCTGCTTCAGTATTACTGTTCTTTCAGCAAATGCTGAAAAGCCACTGGAAAAGCCCCTGTTGATGCTCCAGTCTGTTAAACCTGATATGGTGCAGCAACTGTCACCATGTCTAAAGGTGGTTACTGCCTTTGCTTTTCCTTTCAGGCAAGCTAAGGATGTGGTACTGTCATTTTGGACTCTCTGAGCAGATGACTGATTTGAATAGCCTGAAGTCTGTCTCATATAACTGCAGCATCAGGATCAAACTAAACTATTCCTACGGTTCTAAGATACACCTAAAGCAACCAGCTGCTTTGTTGGATGGTCCCTTTCAACCACACCTTCAACTCAATCCAGGGCACCTGCCATCCTTTCAGTTCCCATAGTTGAAGCTGGTGTGCTGACGTGTGCTTAGGGTGCAGTCACCAGTGACTCCCCAGCCCCTAAAAGTACCAACTGGCATCAGGAAGGAGAAAGGAAGTGGTGAAAAGTCATTACTCTGGGTGGCATTAAACCTTGAGATTGCATCATGTGAACAAGAACAGCTTCATAAAACCCTTTGTGCCTGCCTGGGGATTTGCAATTTCCATTTTTTACTTAAGAACTGTGGCTAAATTTAGTTCTAGCCTATGACATTCCCTTGTCATATTTGTTCCCATCTATATCCTTGGTTCATCCTAAATTAGCCTATGGCTCAATGTAGACTGTAACAGTCAAGGACTCAGTTACAACTTGTGTTGCAATCAGGTCTGGGAACAAATTATTTCCGTTTTGTGGTGTTGATGGGAACTATGCCCATGAAAACTTGAACCCAGTGAAAGCCAGATGGCCCCATCAGCTCCCTTGATGGGAGAAAGGAGTGGTGCTGGCAGAGATGCTTTTACTCTGTTGTGCTGGACTATTATGAGAGCAAATATCTTTCTCCATCCTTTAACCCAAGCTTACATACACAATTTTTTTTAATGGGTGGCACATCTGGCTCTCAAACTTATTGTTTCTCTGACTGACAGTTGGCAGAGGTTGGTGGGTGATTTTCATGACAAAAAGGCTTTTGTTTGAAGTTCCTTTCCAGCTAGCAGATGAGAAGCAAAGAGACACAGCAATATTCAATGAACACAGTGCAGCTCTTTCCAGGGATATTTTCATCTTGAGTCTTTTCTGTAACAAAAATAGGTTTTCCACTGTAGACTACAAATTTCTGGAGAATACACACACACTATTGGTGTTATTTCTCCAGAATAAACATGGATATTTTATATTTTAGCCTATCTGCTGGGAAGACTATTCAGTTTGAACAACCTCACCTGAAGAATCTCAAAAATGAACTGAACGTATTGAACTCAAGCCTGAACTTCAGATTCTCCTAACCAGTCTAAGCAAATTCAGCTCAGGTCTGAACTTATAAATGTGAACCAAACAAACTTCTCCATACTGCTCTGAAATAAGGAATGTCTGCCTGTGTTATATGAAAGATTATTTCAGTCTTGCACAGAAATCTGTTTGCCCAAGGTCACAAGAATATTCTGGCAGAGGCAAGAATAAAAATCTTAATTTCTTGTCTCTCTATCTGCCCTTTAGGCAACTGAAACCAAGCAAGTACCCTAGGGAAGGAGATATGCAAGCACCATGCCAAACTGGTAATAGGAGAGGAAGAGAATTTGATGTTGTGACAGGACAAATATTCTTTTCCTCATGGGAACTGTATCTCTAAGGCCCCTTACAGCAGATGCTGGAGATCCAAGAAAAGGCTGGTCTTTATTCTTGTACCTCAGAAGCCCTGAGAACCCACAGACAAGCTGTAAAACCAGAGCATCGACATTTCCCATCCCTTCACTGATGGCCCAGTAGAGTTCACATCTGACACCAATTACTCCACTCACTCCAGATGGTTTTCAAATACATATCAGCAGATATTTAAGGTGTGTTTTTCCTTTTTAGCAAGTGCTTTTCTCTGTGGCTTAAAGAAATGCCCATTAATGAATGCATAAGAGAGGAAATCAACAGAGGAGTCTGAGGAGTGATTCACTCCCACACATCACTTCCCAAATTGCTTCAAGACTAACCGTGAAATGATTCTTCAGCACATTAAAATGCACTAAAGCAAAGCTTCATTCCAGGCTTGAGCTGCCTAGCCATGTCCCTGTGGGTCTCCCAGTCCACCAACCCCAGCAGCTGGCACCCCAAGTTCTCCCATTATCTCTGGCTGGTGGCATCACACTGACTCCCACTGCCACTTTCCCTTCATTGCTGCACCTCGCTGTGATATCAGCTGGTACTGAAGAGTAAGCTGCCTACATTGCCACGTGGACAGACGAGGAACTTCCCACCTTTCAAAGCCAGGAAGGCATGCCACTCTACAGCACACCTAGCTCCATGCTTGTGTGGCAATCCAGCCATCAACTACAGTCCATGACTCCTGTTTTGCACTGGAGCCCTTGCCCTGGTCTGACTCCACTGCTGTGGCAAAATCTGGAAGACTTTCTTTTTATTTACCTCCCTCTGAAAAAACCTCCACAAAATGACCATGTAGCAGCTGGCTGCTGAGGCAAAGAGCAGGCTGGTAAACTTTAACTATACCATGCTTGCCCAGAAGCACCCCTTCACAGAGGACTGACAGCAAATTGGTTTTTCAAGTGTGAATTTAGGAGGGGCTGAGGATATGCAGTGGAAGGAAATAAACGAGCAACTCCTCATCATAGTGCAAACAAGGTGGAACAAAGACTGTCCTTAGGCAAAGTGCTTAGTGAGGATACCCCAGCCCTGGCACCACCAAAGCCACTCATGTCCAGTTGTCAATGCATTGACTTGTTTAGGTTAGAGAGGAAAAAAAAATCCATCAGTAAAAACCTGTTGGGATCTTTGGACAAGACCCAAGAGGTCTCTCATACATGGTATCTGTAAGAAAAAAAGTCCTGTTGCATTGCCCTCTGAGGGTAAGTCCACATAATAAAGGCTGGGCCTGCTTAACTTATCAGGCATTAATACTGACAAGAGTTCAGGGTTCAGCAGTCAAGCTAATTTGTTGAACATTACCCTGCTGTTGCTTATCTGAGATAATCTTTCCTGCTGAAGGCGGGCAGTGGCAGGCTAACACTCTTGGTCCCCCTTTGCATGAACTGGTTTTATCCTCCAGCCAGTGGTCCTGCTTTATTATGGCATTTCTGTTTAAAAGTGGCCACAGAAAGGGCAAAAACATCTATCAGTGTCCTTTATGTTTTGGATTCATGATGTGCTAAGGAGATAAGAAGGCTGTTTTCATTATGAATGCTGTATTTGTGCAGTTTCAGAAGCAGTACCAGAAGCATGATATCGTGATAGAGTGAAACAGAGGGTTTGGGAGCAAATTTGTTTTGCAAAACTTTTGTGAATCTTGGTTTTGACAACCCTGATTTTAATCTATTTTCCCAATGCACTTAGGAGAAAAAAGTTGTGCAGGAGATATGCCTTCATCTTCCAGCAGGAGATGATAAAACTTTTACTTGTCAATTCACTTGTGAAATCCTCTAGCAAAAATTGCCTGAAATTTTTAAAAAACCCCACAGAACGTGCAATATTAAAAGGAATCCAACAAGAACTCTTTGCTTGACAAAGCCTTTACTGAAGGCAGAGTAAATTGTGAGACCAGACACTTTAGCAGGGAACCATCAATGTGAATGGAGCAGGGGAAGGGCTGAGGGACTGTGTGTTCACTGAAGCATATGGTTACCAATTTGCTGGACATATGTTGCATTCCCCACAGGGCACAGGAGGGCTTTTGGATTAAAGGGTGTAAATCATTGGTTATCACCATAGAATTAAGTTCTATTCTAAATGTACAGAGTCTAAATATATCCTCTTTTCTCCCTTGAGATCTCTTCCCCTAGTCATAGCTCAAAAAAAAAACAAACCACCAATCACACCACATTCCTTTTAAAGAAAGAAAATGAAAATAACTGTTCACACAGACTTTCTTCCCTTTATAATACTACATTTTGTGGGGTAGGGAGGGATCGAAAAAGGCAGGGAAAAAGCAGAAAGATGGGAAAATGTCTTGGGACATTTTATCCCATAATTTCCAGAGGGAGCTTTTGATCACAGATGTGCTTTTACACCACAGCAGCACCTAATTATTTTTCAGGACTGTTGCAATACATGTTTAGGAATCGCTGAATAATAGAACCATATGGTAACATTGTCAGAAGGAGAAAATAGGAACCCAGTAGGCTGCGGGAAGGGAGAATGCATTAAAAAGGGCTGGCTGTAAATAGAAACAATTTGTCAAACAAAGAATGAGGAAAATGCAGTAATGTGAATTGTTGAAAATTAAAGATTTTCCTCACATTCTCCAGAGAAGATTCCAAGAGCTTTATTCTTTGTTTCCTAGCCTTTTTTTCTCCAGTCATTCCCAGAATATTTGTCCTGTGAGACTAGGTATGGTGCTGTCACAAAATTTTTGGAGGATGGAGAAGTTTGGACAGGTGCTTTACATGAGGTCAGGAGACCTGGACATGACATGCACTGGGAGTTCTGGACGTGCTGTTAGTTGTGTGAGGTCTGATGCTTCTGTGAAAGCCTCTGGCATTCTGAGAGGTGCTTACAGAAATATAGGAGGCTTTGCCGTGGAAGCTTTTCACTTGAGGCAGTGTCTGTCCAGGCATTGCTGATGTCTCCAGCTTTACAACCATATGAATACAGACTTGAGGCACTCAGACTCTTCCCTGAAGAATTTAAGCCAGGACTCACTGAAGGGTTCAGCTCTCAGAGGCACAATTAAAAAAAGCTCCTTTCAGGCCCAAGAACTTCCACCTTTGCCCAGAGCATTTCAGAGAGAAATAGATGTGTATGTAATAGATAACATATATGGAGGGAGTAGTCCGATACATCCACAACGGTGTTAACTCTATTTTACATACACCGCTGTTAGGATTCACCCAGAGCCCAGCACCTTTTGATGCATCACAGATGCAGCTGGGATGTGAGAGATCCAAAAATCCCAAACAAGTATCGAAAGTCTTCAAAGTCCTCCTGGATAAAATGATCACTTAAAAAGAAGACAGGTGACTGAGGAAAACCCAAGGACTGTGCTAGAACCTTACCTCACCAAGCTCCCTTCCCCTGACTTTCATATCCTTACTGCAAAAAGAGCAGCTCAGAGTTTAGCTCCAAAAGCAGCCTGGGCTCTATTCTGTCTCACTAGATGGAGAAGAAAACACACACTAAAACTATGTGCACAAGCACAATGGCACAAGAGCTCCTTGTCTAAGTGATTGCAGGATTGGGAGCAAAGATAAGTGTCCAGGATAAACCTACGACACAATAGCACACGTAGGAGAGACGCACAAGTGCAAGAGAAGGCTTTTTCCATCACAGAGCTTGGGGTGAAATGACTCCATGTGCTACTCATCGGTGTGGGCATTGCAGTGCAGGAAATCTCCCCAGCTGAAATCAAGGTATCAGAAGGTAACTGGGGTTGTGCACAGTGATGGAACAAAAGGATGCGACTGCAGTGATCACTATGTCCCCAGCATGAGAGAGCAACAGCTGTAATTGTGCTAAGTGCTGCTTATTCATTAGCCTTCACTGAAGCTGTGTTCTTGATTGTGCCTCTCAAAAAAGCTTCAGGGCAACTTCTTTCTTGCCCTCAGAAAGATGCAATTTCCTATCTCCTCCTGGAGAGTACATTTAATTATTCTGCAAGGGACCAACAAGTTTAATTGGCCCAATGAGTTAATTTTAGACCATCATTCCTGACTTCAGATTCACTTGAAATACACTTTATGAACAAGAAATATAAATGCTAACTGTTTTAGAGTCATATTTCTCCAAGGGGCTCAGAAAGCCTCACTGCACATATATTCTTCTGCATATATAAATACCCAAAGTCACAAAAGATAATTGTTAATTATCTGCCTAATGTGCAGAGAGCATCAGGTACCCAGATCTCCAGAGGGCATTCTCTGCAACCACAGCTGATTACAGGAACAAAATTGGAAACTGCTTCCCACCCACAGGCCCGTAACGTCACTGAAGGAATGGAAAGGGGAAGGAAATGTGGAGACCTGTGTTCCTCCCTTCAAAAAACCCCAGATGTAAAGAACCTGAAGAAAAGCCAAGAGAACTGACTACCTAGCCTTTGACAAAACCAAAAATTACTACTCAGTCTATTCAAAAATAGCTACAGATGACGTTATGGTATATCATCCTTGCTTAAGTTTCAAAGAAATAAGAACACACTCTTCATGCTTATTTTCTTTAGCTAGCTATAAAGGAACTAATCTGGGCACAGGTATTAATCTCCCTACACACCAGTGAACTCTGTATGTGCTGATTTATTCTGCTCACACTCAGCTTGCTGCTAATAATAAAAGTAGTGTAATGTTTTGCATTGACCTGTCATTAATCTTGGCCCATGTAAATCCCTCTAGATTGCCTCAAGTGCTAGCTATGGAAGTCAGTGACTATATGTTAGCCAGACCTAAACTCAACTCTTTCTCCCCATCAACCCAGACCTATCACTCTTCCAAACACTTCCTAATTTAACATTATCTTTCTGCTTTTGTCTACCATTTCCAGCTCAACTTCCTTGTCCCTTCTGCCTCTATTTAGCAATTACCATTTCCTAGCTTTCTCTTTTTCAAAACATGAGGACTGGATTATTTTCTTCACAGATTTAGAAGCCTGCTCAAGCCACACCTCAATTTTGCTTTCTGTGCACGTTTTTAATTCTCCCAAATCAATTTGTATTGCCTTTTGTCAACATTGTTTGTCACAAAACCTCTCCTACCATGCCAGGATCAATTTTTAAGCTGTTTTTGTTTATTTGGTTTTGGTGGTTTTGTGGGTTTCTTTTTGCTTGGGGCAGAAGAGGAACAACTTCAAGACGTGCCTGGACATATTCCTATGTGACCTGATCTAGGTGAACCTGCTTCTGCAAGGGGGTTGGACTAGATGATGTCTAAAGGTCCTTTCCAACCCTACCATTCTATGATTTTAAATTTCCAGCTTGGCACCAGAAAAGCCCAGCACCCTGCTCAGGGTTCGATGCATTGCACAGGAAATATTTTCCCTATAGACATTCCTGGATGACAGTGGAAGCTGCATGTGACAGACCAAACTCTGTTTTCTTAGTGATTCATAAGGCATCTGCATAACAAACCATACCACTGTGAAAGACTTTCCAGATGCATTTATCAGCAAAAGCTTCAAGTGATAATTTCTGCTACTACTAAAGCTGTATCTGAGCTAGAGACACTGCTTCCAGAATAAAAGCAGAGTTTCAGTTTTCATGGCTCATTTCACCAGCAAGTTATCACTTATTATTTTATGAAGAGATGCAAACAAGAGCCAACAAAGAGGGTATTTTCTGTAGATGTTCATGGGAACAAGACTCAGAGCACTCCATAAAAAAAAATTCAAATACATTAATAAAGACTTGTTACTCTAGACACAATGGGGCAATAAAAAACCAACATTGTAGACTGAAAGTAGAGAAGTTCATTGAGTACTTTGTCTTATTTAGGTTTCCTGTCTGCTCACAGACATAGCCCCATTCTCTAACAGCCAGCATACACAAGACTGGTTTAAACTGTGCAGCTAGAACACAGCCACTTTAGATAAAATCTGAAGCTTTCTAGCTGGACAGCATTCAGTCGGGGGAAGCCTTCTGAATGGCAATACAAATTTGAAAACATTAATTTTGTGAAATCAGGAAGGTAACAGGTGGATTCAGTTAGTTCAGACTCTGATTTTGTATTTGCTGTCATTGGCCTACAGCTGCTGTCAAAATTTTTCTGGGCTTCCATGGATCCAAAGCTTGGGGCTTGTATACTCTCCCTTGGGATCCAACCATTTCTGAACTCACTTTCATTCAGCACCATTTGTGTCCCAAGAAGATAACTTCAGTCTCAAGTCTAAAAAATGGCCACATAAAACTCTGTAGACCAGACGTATTTTCAGTCTCTACTTAATGCTTGTCAGTAGAGGGTATGCAGCAAGAGATTCACATTTCCATCATGTCAGCTTTGCTTAGTATCCTTTCACATCCTGTTTTGTCACAGCACTGAATACCATGACACAGACTAACATAGCATGAAGCAAGATAACATGATTGAAGAGCTTGCAAGATATTAAACCTAATACATTGCAAACTACAGAAATGTTCATGAAGTCTTGCACCAAAATCTGGCTATAACTAACCAAAACAAAACTATTCAGTAGCATTAATGATAATAAAGGTTAAAATTACAGTCAAGTTTCCAATAATTCCACAGCACTGCAGCTCCATTACACTGAAGACCATGAAAGAAACCTTAGATATCTATTTAAAATTAATTCACTTTCCCATAGGAACACTTATTAAATGTCCATAAAATCAGAAATAATTAATGTAAGTGTAATATAGCTGTTTCCTTGCTTTCATACATCATCTGTTGGGACATAGAAAATACCAGATTTTGCAACAAGCAAATATTTTCCATTTTCTGTCTTTATGAAGTGATTTTCTAGCTCAAGTTAACTTAATGTATTACTACTTCTTGATTTTTAGTTTGTTTAAAACACTCACACATGCCTTTAACTTCTCGCTTTACCTTTGAGGTTTCTTTTCAACCTGCTTTCCCACTCTGACACTTCAGACTCATACCACAGCGTAAAAATACATCCTTTTTTGCACTAGCCATTCAGAACCTCTTCCTGTGTTCGTACTATTCATCCACCTCTTTCAGTGTTGACTCATCTCTTTGACGTCCAGTATTATCTGTCCTGTCATTTCTAATTCATGGCTTACGGCATTATGATGTGTTTTCCCTTCCACGCTGATGGACAGATACGGTTTGGAAGAGAGAAGTGATAGAAAATAAAGGGTTTTCCTACTGAACTCATGTCAGCTAGATTACTCCACAACGACACGTTTTTCATCAGAACTACCACCAAAATCAGGAGACCTCTGTTCCCTCAATGTATCAGCCTTCCTTTAGCTGTATGTCCTTAATCACCATTTGTTAATTCACTGCATCCCTGCTCTGTTCTATGGGGATGCTGTTCTATACACAGTTTTGTACTTGTGTAACTTCTGCAGTTAAAGTTGATCCATTTGTCTATGAAAAGTCTATGAAACATAAACTTAAAAAAAGGTGCTCCTATGTCAGGTATAAATCTTACTAACATAAGAACCTCTATGTGCACTTAGCTACACTGTTACCAGAAGGCCCATACTGTGCCTTGCTTACATGGACATGGATACGGCCACACTGCCACAGATGCTGCACATAGACAGAGCACCAGTTCTGGCCCTGGAGCCCTCTTGCAGCAGAGTCAATGAGGGTGGCTTTCACCCCTCACGGAGGCTTTAGGGATAATTGACCTAATCAAAGAACACAACAAACAGTTATGCTGAGGTGTCTGATTGAACCTACCTGTGCCAGTCATTGTCTTTGGTAGTCTCAGGGGTTTTGACAGAAATCAGGTGAATGAGCATGCTTGAGTGGCTGTCACCAGAAACCAGACTGACACAATAGGTTCTTCCTTAAGGAAGAGCAATGCACTAACTGAAGTTGTTTCTTTACATGAGATAGATGAGTAGCTAACAGGTGGTACTTAACAGACCGGAAATGAGTAGCAAGAGAGTAGGATGTGATTAAAAGACATTATTTAGGGACATAGAAAAGAAACACATTCAGTAATTGACAGCAGCAACTTGAGGCCAGATATGCTCAGGAAGTAACTACTGTTGTCCTATAATCCCCTTACAACCTCATCTGGCTGCCAGCAGCACTGATTTGTGCAGCTCTCAGCACTGTTGCTAGCTCAGCACTCTGCTCCCTGGCTGCTCACTTTAGTGCAACAAGTACTTCATGCTCTTATTGTAATGCAGCAAGGAGATACGTGTCTTCCACCAACACTTTGGACGAAGAGGTCGCGTACAGATCTCCTGGGTATCATATCTGGACATGATATCTCGGATATCATACCCACAGGTATAATATTGGAAGAATTCCCTGACAAAAATCAGGTAAAAGCATGGTGACCTACAGAGCAAGCCTAAAAGCATCACCTCCACTTCTCTCTGGCCTGAAACACCTGGAAGGTAAATTATCACACACTGACATGTTTGGCTCTTCCTGTGAGCTACAGCAGTGGCAGCCTCCTAGTGTTGGGACTAGCAGAAAGGAGAGCAGGTCTGGGATAGAGGGAGTTTCTGACCTCCTGTCTCACACAGGCCATGGTCAGTGAGCACCACCACCAGACCACTCTCCTCAGCTTCAACTGAATCAAGGCTTCAGCCACACATTTGCATTCTGTCTCAATTCCGAGGATCTGCTTGCTGTTTTGGAAATTTGAGGGCAGGGAATACACCAGCCTTTGGAGACTGGACAGCAATTGTGATTCCTACACCCAGACAACTGGACTGATCCAAGATGGATCATGTTTGGGAAATGGAAAGCTGCACGGAATCAGCTTTGCTCAGCAGCAGGTGATGTAATGTCTCTGGAAAGCAAGATGGGCAGAGAGCTCTGATGCATCTTCTCTCTGTCACAAGAACTAGGGATGGAGGATATTCATACAAATGTGGGAAAAAGCAGAACAGAGGGAGGAAGGAACAAGCAGACGGGGAGGAGGAGGTGCTGAAAACCGGCAGGGGAACAGTTCTTTCTGGGAGAGAGCAGAAAGGATTTTGCATTGAGGAAAGCTGTCGCCAGTTATTTTTGTACAGATTTTAAAGTTCACCAAACGCAGCTCTGGAAGTTGCATGTTGTGTTTTTGGCTGGCAATATCAACATACCATATGGAGAAGCCTCAGCTTGAGCTTTACAATATTGTTTGGATTTGATATTGACGTATTTTCATTACTGAACCTGCCTTGAATTGTATGTTCTTTTCTTTTGATATGTGATGGATGAAACAAACCCATAAACCAAAAAAGTTGAAACTAAAAACAATGAAAAGAAATTCACAGGGAAATTCCTGTATTTTGAATTAAAGCTGAAATTCATTGACTTTAGCATCCTGTCTCTAACAGCATCTTCCAGACACAGTAGATTCCAGACGAGAGGAAGAGGCAAGAAATACTATACTACTGTAGATATCATGGATGCTGTTTCTCCATCTGTTTGTCCCATTATCATTGGACTGCTTCCCTGTTTTAGAGATTTGCTGATAGTGGGGTAAAAGAAGGGAACAGTCTAAAGATAGTCTTTACATTTATTGGTATAATAAGAAATGAAGGCCAACAGTTCCTGCCTTCTAAACTCTGAGAAGATCCCTAGCAGAAAATAATCTGGAACAAAAACCTTGGCATGGATGGAAGTATAGAGGCTGAAGAGAGAGAAACATATAGGGAACAGAAGAACCAGAGGTCCCAGAGACACAGGAGTTGAAAACACTTTCTAGTTTTTCTACTTGTAAAGCTTTTCTCTTGTAATGTGTTATCTTTCTGCTGACATTGTGATGTGTGCACATTGAAAACCTCAGGGCACTTATCATCCCAGACCACTGATCGCACCTGCTGAAGGCAAGACTGCCAGGTAATTAAGTGTCACACAGATAACCTGCTGATCTGACCACAGTACTTGGCATTGGAGCCTGAGGACCTGATCTAAGCTGAGAAGAACCACCATGGCCTTTCAGGTCAGACCAGCTAATGCCTGAATGGAGCTGCTGAGGAAGAGTAGGGAAAGTCAGAAGGTGGAGGCAAGTCTCCAGCTATGAGAACCACTGTCAAGAGGAAAAGGCAGCTTACCTCTGCAGACCCGGCATGCTGTAAGGACATTAGTTAATTACATTGACTGTTGTCCACAGGAATATGAGAACTCCAAGAAGCGTCCTCTGAGCTGCACAGAGAAGCTGCAAGTACACAGGAGCAGTCTAAAGGAGATTACATGCATGAGGCTAAAACTGGCATTTGGGTATTTGAACCAGTTTTGAGGGGTGTATTTTCTTGTTGTTTTGTTTTGTCTTTAATTTAAATAAAGAATTAAGACTGCAAACTTTTTAGAACATGAATACTGTTGACTACATTCTTGTATCCTTGTCCTGGGTAGGGTCTCTCCTTGCTACTCTAGTATGAAATCCAACAGTATCCAGCAAACACCTGGGCTAGATTTGAACCTGAGAGATGTCCAATGAAAGACTCTGCATTTTGTAAACTTCTCTTCATCCAGCCACTGTCCCTAGGTAATATTTTTTGCTACAACCTGCATTTTAAAAAAACTATACCTTCCTCTACTAATTACCATCAGCAGCATGAAATCAAGCAGTAGTAAAAAACCCTCCCACGCATCTCTTCCTCCTCTTTGCAAGCCCATGCTGCACCAAACCACATATTTGCATTTTCAGAGATTGCTTGCCTGAAATGTAATTGAAGACATACAGATCATCTGTTTACAGTAACAAATTACAGTAATTTCAGTGAGGCTTTCATGACAATTTCACTCCTATTTTTGATATGCTCTTAAAACACAAGATGATGGTGAGGTGTTCAGAAAGCCTTTAAAGACATTAGATGAAGAAGGAACACTGTAGTATTCTTTGTTAGATATAAGATATATAGATATAAGAAAACTTGTGCTGAAGAGAGTCTATTTTTCCCTTCCTGGAACTCCAGAAGAGGAAGCTACAGCTGTGTGATGGCAGCACTGTACTGTGTGACACTACCTCTCTGGAGCTGGTATGGGTCGAGCTATGCAAGAGGGAACCCTACTGGCCATGATCCTGCTCTAGAATCTCCCTCAAGCACCTCTCTAGCAGCAATGGCTGTACTCTCTTCCCTTGGCATCTTCATCCATTTCTAAGCTGTTCTACAGGCTACAGAGCATATTAATCTTTCAGGCCGCAGCAGGATTCATGCAATACAAGTTTAAATTTTGTTTTGATTGACCTCTTGAAATTCTCTACTACTGATTATGGGCCCTGCTCTGCATTTTTTAGAGCCTGGTGACACAGGGCTCTGCTGCAGACAGGAACTTGAGAACCTTTTTCACTGGTAACTTGTCCCCACAACTTCCAGAAAACACAGTGTTGGTAAAGATTTTTAGAAAGTAGTGTGAACAACAAAGGCAGTTATTCCAGTCTGGTTGGATTCAGAGGCTCCCTGGGGAAACAGCTTGCTCATTACACTGGGCACTGGCAGAGAAACTTAGCGACCAGCGACCTATGCACTAATCTCCCTGTAGATATTCACTGTAGGTAAAAGCTCCATTGAGTTCAATAGTTTGAGGGTTTTCCTGTACAAGTAGGAAAAAGGAAATGGAAAAAGTGTAGACTCTTTTTTAATTTGGACTGAAGGTCACAACTGACCTTGGGGAGAAAAAAAAAACAAACAAACCACAAAACCAACAAAAACCACTGTCCTTGATATCATTTGGACTTTGGCTGATGTGACTAATATTCCACCAGCCTGCCCAGTTGCTGCTCAATTCCTAATATTCTACTGGTGTTTCTGATTTTTTTTTCCACCTCTCTTCTGCTGGAGATGGAGCAGTGGGAAGAGGAAAAAAAACCTGCTGCTGAAAACTCAACACTATCACTGTGGCCTCATTTCTACTTGTAAGAACATTTGTGCCACATCAACCCAGCTCTGTCATCTCATAATCTTTAAAGGTATTTGTCACCACAAGCACTGATGAGGTAGGATGCAGTCATATCATCCCCGTCACAGAGTAAACTGAAACACAGAGGGATTAGGTAATGTGCCCAGAGACATCTGAGACAAGGCAGGTCTGTCAAGACGTGATACTACACCACTTTCTATCATGCTTTCAGAATATCTACCCATTTATTCTCAGTTTTAAAAGAAATTAAACCAAACATCATTTTCACAGAGAACAGTTTTTAAATCAGATGTCACAGCTGAGTACATTAAAAAGTCTCAAAGTACCTCTGAAACCCAAATTCTCCTTGAATTTCACTAAATGTGTTGTTGATTCTGTCCTCAATTCAGTTCTCCCAATAATCCTCTCTGATTTTCTGGCCAGAGATAACCTGAGTACTAGATGTGTTTAGAGCTACTAAGTAATTCTTACCTGCAATGGCAACCTTACATTTGGAGGGACACTAGAAATGCTAGGTGTTGGTTCAATTGATACGGTTATCCTCCCTGAAATCCATCTCTTTGCAAAACTCTCATCTGCTGTCAAAACAAATCAACTTCAAAGGGGCCAAGGCAATTTTGTATGTGCATTGATGACTAACTCCTTCCACATTCACTGGAAGGACACCTTCCTCTCCACATGGATATGAGGACGCAAGACCCTCTCTGCTGTCTTCAGTGACCAACTATAAACAGGAAGAAAATGGCTAAAGTGCTTCAAGATGTTAAAAACAAGCCATAGTCCAAGTCCTATTAACAGGTTACTGCTGTAATAGCAAAATTTTTTTCGTCATGAAGCAGAATGTGAGACATGAATGAAATTCTGTAACTAATAAGATATAGCAAGTATCATTCAATTACTCTACACCACTGAAGTAGTGCAGTCATTTGTACAAAGATGTTGATCAAGCAGAAAGAAATGGCAAACACAGCTGACCTTGAACAGGTGCGTAACTATCAACTAACTTCAGATACTAAATGTACATATAGAATAGGATTTTTGTAGGCATGCAGCTATAAAGAGCTCCCAAAAGTTTCAGTATAAAAGTCACCTGACAGGACAGAAAAGCAGCATCTTACAGGCAGTAGACAGTCTTGGAGGAAAGATACTAAATTCTGACACTTGTATCAGAAAAAAAAAAAAAATAAAAAAAAAATCAGACCTCGCATATTTCGCTTCTCAAGCAAGAACAGTTTATATGCAAACGAGATCTAAACTGAAAGTTTCTGTCAAAAGCCTGCAATTGTCCTATTTAGAAAGCAGATTAATTGACTGAGGGGAAATTCAGGTCAGCAAGAGGATAAAGCAGCCTTGCAAAACAGACTTTTTAACTTCCACATTGGTAGATTTCAGTTACATTTTTGAACTTCTGTTCTCCATCTCTAACCTTCTGACCAGAAATGAGTAACTGATCTTCAGGAGAAACAGTCAGGTCAACCCCCCTGCACTTATCTGAGCCCACTCACCATGTGGGAGGAATGATGGTTCTGTGGTTAAGTCAACTGAGAGTCAGATTCTGTTCCCAGCTTCCTCTGTGACTGTGGGTGCCTAAAAATTATAAATCATGCCTCTGATAAATGAGAGGTTGTGGAGGAATTTCATTCATCAGCATGTGCAAGTATGTTTGGATACTGGAGCATTAGCATACGACAAGCTATGTGCGAAACATCTGTGTGTTTTGGAGGTTTAACTACCACTGCATTACAGTTTAAGCCATAAAATTTATGCTGGACCTCAGATATGCCACATACTCAGGTATGCTGGTGCAAATATAGAGTCAATGGGCATCTAGATTGTACTGTTCTACCATAATAAGGCCTAAAGTCTTCATTTGGCCTTCATACAGAGTTTTACTGTGGGAAGCAAAAGGCTGAGAAACATATATTGCTTCAGCTGTATTATTAACTATATTGCCTATGGACATACTGGTTTCCTACCTCCCACCTCTATATATTGTGTCTACAAGAGTATGTGAGTTGGTGGCATGCTCTGCTGTCACACTGAAACCAACAGGAAATCAAAGATTCTGTTCTCCTACAACAAATAAATTGTGGTAAGTCCTTAAAATGAGTCAACACTGAATAGACAGAGCCAGAAAAACCCTCTTGCTCTGCCTCTCTTCTGTAGCACACCTCTAAAGCAACAGCTCTGCTCCAGTCCACCACAGAGTTCTTCAGGAGGATGCTGTGTGATGCATCTGACGTAGGTGTGTGTGGGAAGCAAAGTTCATAGTTTCACAAAGAATTTTGCAAATGCTTTTCTAAACATATGTAGCATCATTTGCCTCAGCTGTTTAAAACCCTTGCATTCAGAGCTCTGCTCATCAGAATCCTTCAAGCTACACAAGAAAAAAAAAATCATTAAAGCTTCATAAATATTTTTGTAAAGAAAGCTGAGTGAATTTTGCTCAAGCAAAATGAACCAAACTGACTGACATCTCTGTGAGCTGAATTCCCTGGTTTACTTACAAAGCAGTTCAAGGGCAAATACAAAGCCAATTTTCCTCCTACACAATGTATGTCAACCTGGAGAACCTTCTAGGAAAAGCAGGATATAATGCACCCATTCATTCATTCATTAATTTTCTGTCCTAAGACTACCAACTAAGGAGATACAGCTGGGCAGGGGGAAGAAAAATAAAAACTCTGTGTGAGGCAAACTTCTTTCTTTATAAGAATCAAATCAACAAAAAAACAGAAATCAGGAGGCACTCAAAAGCAAACTTTCTAATAGGAAGGGGTTACGCACACCCACCTATCCTGCCCTTACATGCTTCCTTCGAGAAGAGAGATGGAGAACACAAAGAAAACTTACATGGCTGCCAGAGTCACATGAACCCTTACAATAACAGGAATGCTTCAACCTCCAGATACATGTGGAGGGAAGTGACATTTATAGCCCTATTGAAAACAGAAATAAAGAAAAGCAATGAAGAGATCAGTTGTTTCCCCTGCCTTCCTTCCTCTCTCGCCTTCCCCTAACTCATATACCCTCCAGGAAGAAACATTTGACTTTCCTTTGACTTTTCAGAACAGCTGGTCTGTCTCTGACAAATGAGATACCCAAAAGAGGAAGTTTAGGAGTCATCAAGCTGCTGAAGAGACTCAGCTGACCTCAGGGCATTGCCTCCCCTCTGTTAGAGAAACCCAACCCTTCCTAAATGCCAAAGTTGAGGCGTTTCCCTCCACGGGTTCAGGGAATTCTCTGTATTGTGGGATGCGTCTTGCTAATACTTCTCATTGTTGCTCAAATCTCACTCTCCGTTTCATTTGAGGAATGCTAGAATAACCCAAACACTGCCATTTTGACCATTACACCTCTGACAACTGTGGTGAACCTTACACACAAGGAGCTATGATTTTAGGTAGAAATGTTAGAGTTGTTTCTAACAAGCAGTACTTTCTTACTTTGTTAGACATTTGTCATTTGCTTAGTTAATTAAGTGGTGTTAGGTTTCCTCCAAGCAAACAGAAGGAAGAATTTCAGATCAGAACAAGCATAAAAAGTGCTTTCATGGCAAGAGTTGCAAAAGACAGGAGAGACTCACTGCTCTGCCCAGCAAAGAAACTCTTTCTGAGTTAATAGAGAGAGTAATACTGATGGCAGTATCTGTGTCATTGTTCCATGTTAATAGTAGTGCAACATCAGAACTATGAGAAAAAGCCAGGACAAGCAGAGGGACATTGTGTTCATTAAGGGTTGCAGATGGTAGTTAAAACCTATCAGTAGAATGTATGTATCTTAAGCAGTTCAGTTCAAACAGAAAACACAAACTACCACAGGTATCAACCAAAATTCATCAAGTAATTTCCAAAGCACTGGCCACAGCTAAGACCAGGGAATCAAAAGCTACTAATGAATGAGCTTTGAATGATCCTCCACACTCAGTATCAAAGGTGATACAGAGTCTGCAGCAGTACTTGTCAGAAATATTGTCCAGCAGCCACTTTTTGTAAGACTATCTAGAGAAGCTGCTGATGGAAATGCCTCATTGTGAAACTCCCAACCATATATTTACCATCAATGTCCTTGCATCCAGTTGAACAACTTGGACATCATCACATCAAGCCACTGAACTCTATACTCAGCTTCTATTAGAGATGAGCTTGAAGTGAAAAACTGAGATGTGCTTCCTGCTATAAACTGGCAGACATTCAGAATGGCAAGATCTGGGTCCTCTCTTCTGTTTCAGGCAGATGTGTCACAAAGCTAGCTTGAGAGAGTTAAGCAGTGGCAGTATTTAGTTGAAGCTGCTGTAACATACTGATAAGGAGTTAATGGTCAAGCATTCCGCTTTACCATCAGCTGAGGGCTGTAGGGGTTAACAATCATGCATTCCGCTTTACCATTAGCTAAGGGCTGTAAATTATGGCTTGTTTAGAATGTTTTCTTTTCTTCTTTGCTCCTGGCGAAGGCTCAAGGGCTTAACAACCTGTCCTGCACAACGTATATCTGATCGAGGTGGTCCTTGACTATCATGTCTTGTCCAGTGCTTGGGTGCTTGTTCTTTTCCAATTAATTAAAACTGGTTAGGACTAGTGTTGCAGATGTGGAAGAATGCCAGTACTGCCAGCTCAGCAAAATCGACTGAGGGGTGAAAAGTGCAACCTGAGGAAGACTTGCAGCCTTCCTCCAAACGACCACCGCCCACGCCATGAAGACCCCTGCCCAGCTCTGATCTGACCCTCTGCACAAGCGCTGAGGAGATAAGGACTAATTAACATATGAGGCAAGAGGGGGCAAGGACTAATTGACATACGAGGCGAGGGGAGGCGGGGAGAGGGTAATCTGCTTGTGGGATATTCATGATTTGGGGTGTATAAATATGAACATGTAACCCCTTGGGGTATGCACGCTTGGTGGAAGGATCCCCCCGTGCATCCGGCACCGCAATAAAGAATATCTTGCTACTGAAGAAATTATCACTTTCGTTCTGTGAATCAATACCATGAAATTATCATCTAGCAGTGACTTTATCTGTGACCTGAAAAGTATCCCCTTCTCCAGGAGGGGGAAGAAATACTGTCCAATCAAAGGCTGTCACTCACAAGCCAAGTGCAATTAGCCAGAGGCATGTTGCTACTGATAATAACTATAATGAATCCCAAGCAGAGACACCTTCCCTGGCAGGCTGCTGTTTGGGCTTGAAAAACAGTTTCAGAATAAATAAAACAAAAACAGAAGCCATCACATTAGCTACTGATTTTTCACCTCCTACTCAAGCACTCTACAGAGATCCACTCTGGGCTCTGTCAAAAGCAAGAAATTACTCTCAATCAGAGATATCTGGTGTGCAGGGAGTGACTTAGTGCATTCCTTGGGGTGGGTGGGTATTTTTACACTAATTCAGATAATGGTGATAGCTTGCTGAGTGGGAGAGGACTACTCATTTCCAAGACTACCTCCCAGCCCCCCTTCCACTCCATTCCTTGATTTTTAACATACTCCCACTGCTTTATGACTGGTGCATTACACATAAGCAGCTCCCGAGGCGACTGCTCCAGGGTAATAGGAGAGAATTGCTCACATTCCAATGTTGGGTGAGTTGATTTTTCTTTTTTTTTTCCTGTATTCTATGGAACAACATGTCTATTACACTGCACTGCAGCAAACCCACCCCCAGTTTGCCTCAAATCACACAATAAAGAAAAGTAACTGAGAATGTCAGCGACAAAGAAATCAGATGATGCTCTGTGGCAAAAAGATCTGGCCATAGCTTGTGCTCAGCTTTTCACAGCTGGTTTCAAAAGGTACCAGACCGGTGTCCAGTTATCTTGGCCAAAACCAGGACAGGAAAAAAAATCTGATGTCTAACTTCAGGCTGACACTTCTGATACCTTTGGCCTGGGTCTTCAAGCTGATATCCTGGACTGACACCTCATCTGGGCATATACTAACTTCTCTCTGTTCTCTTAAAGGGGTGCTTGTATTTCTGGTCCTTTTCACTTGTCAGAGGATAAAGTGAATCAAGAGAAAGCCTATGCCTACAAGCAGAATCGGTTCACATTCCAGGCATGCTGGTGGTATAGGCAGCTTGTTCCAAAAGGCAGCCAGACATCTAGAGCCCCATTTTCCCCTTCCAGCTACCTCAAATCCATTACTCTCTGCTTGGGTCCATTAGACTGTGTGTAAAGAGATGTTGTATTTCTATAACCTTGGAAGAATTTGATGCTGTTTGCAAAAAGCTTCTTTTGTTATATGGTACAAAAGAGTAATATTGTACAAAGTAACTTATTTGCTGATAAGTTCTTTCTGTAATCTTGTTAGTACAATCCTGGAGAAAAGAAACACAAGGGAAATATTTTAATGTTATTCCCTAACAAGGCACTCCCTTATTAAGCACAATAGGTCAATTATGCCATGTTATCAGTTATTCCACATTATCACTGTCAGCCTCACAGCCTAGATGGCATAGAGGTGCTTTCCTGGAAGATAATTTACTAGGCTTATTTTTGTTTAACCCAAAGATTTCCTTTCATTCCATTTCTGAGTACACATTCTCCAGAAGAGAATTAAAGAAGCATTTAGCCCGGACAGCTGAACAACACTAGTAGTGAAATCTCTTTCTAGCTTTATCTGTGTTAGACAGCTGGCAACTGGCATCCAGGTAGAGACACTTTCAGGGGCTGATACCGGCAGTATGCTTCTGCATGACAGCCTGCAATGGAACAGGGTTGGGTTTTTCAGTACATTATCTCACAAAAAACACATCCCTTGCCAGCATAATGTTGCCTGCTGTACATGAACTGTGCATTACAGCACCACATCCAAATTTCAGCATTCAGTAGAGGGAAACCTTGTCAGCAAATTTCCCCAATGGAATATATAATATGGTTTTCAAATATGTTACTACTAGTAGTAAACAGCTGGAAGTCAAACAGCAGCCAAAAAACCCTTTGAGATACGACAGTGGCATCTTACAAATGGTTATCATTGAGCATCTTTTATCATTTCTACCACTTTATTTTCTTCCCTGTTATGAATCACACCGGTTCCCTGATATAACACATACCCCAAGCAGGTAAGGGAGCTGGCCAAAGACAGCAAATCTGAGCTCTTTATAATTCCATAATGAGGTAATTAGTCACATCCTTGTTCCTACCATTTAAAACGATGTAGAAAAAAGGAGAGGTCTACTTGACATTGAAAATTTATTTAGATTAAGATAGATAGAGACCTAAAGACACAGACAATCTTTGAACAATTTGGTGTTCAAACTTAATCCAAAATATAAAGGCAGGATTACTGCGATTTACCCTCTTCAAAGATTTGCTTTCTGAGTAAAAGAAGTTAAACTGAGAGAGATGCCATTTCTCTAAAATATTAAATTCATAGAATCATAGAATGGCAAGGTTGGAAGGGACCTTTAGAGATCATCTAGTCCAACTCTCCTGCAGAAGCAGATTCACCTAGATCAGGTCACACAGGAACATGTCCAATAAATTGTTATTAAATATTAAAACATTAAATCATCGTCATATATTGTGCAGATAAATCCTCATATTCCAAAACCTCTGCAACTCTTAATAGTAAAAGGAGAGAAAAGGTTACTTCTGAAGTAGCACATCAGAACAAATATGCAAAAACAGAAGAGGAGGGAACTATAATGCAGAAAGAGAAAAGCTTTTAAATCTGGCTATGCATAAGAAAACAAAAATTACTCACTTCTCTCTACCTAAACTATGCTGAGTTTTTCTGTTATGTAAATTTAGGCTTCCAATCCAGAGACAGATCTACATTAGCATCACAACACTGAGTCACTCAGCTGACTGACGCAGACATACTGACTTCTCCAGCTGAAGAACTTAAGCCTTTCCCTAGTAAAAACAGAAACAGCCTTCCTTTTACTGTTATTTTTACTTAAAAAAAAAAACAAAACACAAAAACAAACCTCAAACATATTGCTCCTTTTAGGAATGTCAATAGCTTTAAAATGTTGTAGTCTGTGTGTTGTAACATAGAAACAAAATTCTTTTTTTGGACAATAACCAACCTGCAATCTGAAAACAAACGTTACCTTCTGTGATAGCCTGGTTTATTTTAAGTTTAAATCCTTTTTTTATGCCTTTCTGCAACTTCCCACAAGTAAAGTAGAAGGCTATCCCTTGAACTGTGGTCATGGGAAAAGCCACTGCGTAAGTACTATAATGCCTGACCACCGCACATCAGTTTTAGTGAGAAAGATGAAGAAATAATCTTAATTGTACAGGCATTCCTGGAACTCTTGAAGGTTGAAGGTTAGCTAGCTGTTAAAGGCTAATGCATATTGAAGATACTAACATAAATGGTATTTTGTAACTCAATTCAAGGGGTTCTAACCACAGCAGCCATAACAATGCCTTACGGCATCGTGTATTTCAAATGAAGAGGACTTCATTGAAAAAAATGCAACACAATTGTGTATCTCACCACTGATTTACCAGCAGTTTGTCTCTTAAGCCACTTTTAATAAGCAAAGAGTAGCTCCCTGTCATCCTAGCAGATGACAGTACTTTTCCATTAAAAAGTCACTTGCCCATAAATCAGACCTTATCAAAAGAACCGTTTGACGTGTGCAAGCAGAGGAGTAAGAGAGGAACTTGGCGAGTGAGCAGAAGGCTGAAGGAGCACATAGAAGTAGGCTATAAGCTGAACCAAATGTGTGTGTATCACAGAGATTCAGCACAGCTAATGACATCTTTTCTTGCTAGGCATTAAGATGCCATTAAGTGGTGAATCATTCCACCATCTGCAAAAAGCAGGTCCTTCCTTTCCCCTCCCCTCACTCAGGACAAGTAAAGGGGAAGCTTGAAAACAACTTTCAGCTCTTTTAATTTGTCCTTACCAGCAATTTCATTGTCTTCCTTGGTGATATCCAAGGAAAAACTATTTTACTGTTGAGGTGAGGGAGCCCTGGCACAGACTGCCCAGGGAGGATGTGGAGTCTCCTTCCTTGGAGGTCTTCAAGACCAGCCTGGACATGTTCCTGTGTGACCTGATCTAGGTGAACCTGCTTCTGCAGGAGGGGACTAGATGATCTCGAAATGTCCCTTCCAACCCTGCCATTCTATCTTTCTATGATCCGTTTGCAGGTCAGTGCCTGCCACACAAGTTTTACTTGGTTGTTTGGGGATTTGATGCCATATAAAAACCTAGAAAGAAGGAACTCACGTCACCTATTTCCAGCTGTCAGTTGATAACCACATGCCAAGATCTACTTCTTTTCCTTGTTCCAAGGAGGCAAATTAGTCATTCATCAAGATCTCCAAGCCCAGGACTCTTACAGTATTGAATTAATGGTTAAAAAAATTACTGTGCACGTGGTTCCTCAGGAATTTCCTTAGTAGCAGTCTGCATGTCACATCGTTCTCACCAGAGCTGGCATGGCTGTTTGGACACTCACACTAGCAACAAGACCAGATAACTGATCCAGATGCAAAAAAAAAAAAAAAAAAAAAGGTATTTTTTGCTGTGTGAGCACCATGGGGAACCTGGCATGAAAGCTGGTGAACACGACTTCAGCAACATTGCTGTAAAAAGCAAAACCACAGCCAAATGATCTGTTTTAGCAAGGAAGATGTTTGATTTTGGTTGTTTTAAAGCTAATTTTCAAAACAGTTAAATCTGCAATTCAAACTCTGCCTTAGGCAGTATCTCCTCCATCACAAGCTTTTTTTTTTTTTTTTTTAAACACTCATCTGGCTTCCAGATCAAATTGAGAGTGTCACTAATGCTCTTCAAATCAGCTTACAGAAAAAAAACACAACGAAGCAACCAATCCACCAACAAACTAATTCAGACAGTCACGGAAAGACTTTTTCCATCTTACAAACAACAGCCCACCACACAGTCTTCCAGTTACCTCCAGATCTCTGAAACCTAGGGCTACTCCCTCACCACACCTGGTCAAGAATAAAGAAGGATGGAGCCCATCCAAACACACTCCCACCCTAGTCTGTTATACACATCCAGGCTTCAATTTCTATCAAGATAAAGGTGATATGGGGGGTGGACTAGTTGACCTTTAAAGGTCCTTTCCAACTCAAATTATTCTATGATTCTAACAAAAGAGCATCACAGTGCTTAACACCTTGTTTGTCTCGTCATTTCCTTAACTCCCATATTTAAATACAGGAGAACTGACACAGGAAAAGAGGGAGGCTCAGACTATAGTTGCACCAGTTTCAAGGACTTCACACAACGCATGTTTTTGGCTGCCTGGTACACCTGAAGGATCAGCTCTATCTCAGGAATGACTTTTGAAGGCCATGTGTTTTTGGGACTTACTTTATATTTCTATATGGAGACAACAACTAACATAGCAAACTGCAGATACTGTTTAGCTAATATGCAAGCTTACCCATGCTTCAGTACAGCACGAAGCATCTAATCTAATCTCTGCTTTGCTTTACTTTATAAAGAATGCATCCATTGATTTGCTTTTTGTTTGTTTTGGCTTTAATGAGAGTATCATTAAGTGTTGTGCCAAGAAACCTGATTTAGGACACTATTTTAACTTAAAAATTCTTCGAAAACAAACATTCAATTGACACCTTTAAGCAGATGACAAATTAACTCCTTTAAAAGAACATTTTAAAATCAAAGAGAAAAACATTAGATCTACCCTGCAAGAAGCAGAAAAAATTACTGATCCAATAAGACTAGTTTGGTACACGTTCACTCAACAAAGAAATGCAGATTTTTCACAGCAGTGATTACGAAAGAGTTATTCAGAAGTACTATCCATTCCCGGATAAGAGCTACTCAAATTATTTTACTACTATCAAGTATGACAGTAGTTCACTGAGAGCTCTCCTGAAGTCCCCAGCAGCTGGAAGTGGCAACTTTGCACCTTCTGACAGAGAGCTCCTGAGAATAGGCACTATTCTAGTACTGGGCTACTGTGAGAAAAATGACATGCTGAAACTTTACTGAACTCTCCAGAAACCTGGTGTTTCTTTTTTTTTTTTTTTTTCTTCTTCTTCCTATTTCCCCATTCTAAGATTCCACAAATAATCCCTGAATAACTTTTTTAGTGATTTAGATTTCCTTTCTTGACCACCACATCTATATTTCATGAAGAGTGCTGCCAGGACCAGCTGCTTGGGCAATTACAATGAAGCTGTTTATGCTCTCTGAGGGGATGAGTACCTCAACGTTGCAATTTACAGCAGACACCACTGAAGAAGCCTCTGTGTCACTGGTGTGCCATGGACATCACAGATCACCTCTTCATATGATTTCTCCTGACCTTACCTGATATGTCCTCAATTACTTTCAGCTTGTATGTTCACTGTTCTAGTTCCCAACCACTGTCCTCACTGTGGCTGTAACAGTAGATGGAGGAATGTGGTGGGGAGCAGATACTTCACTATTCTCCCTGCATGTCAGTGCTTCCCTCAAATCACCACTTTGCTAACTGCACAGCAGCTAAGCTAATGCCTCAGTATTAGACTCAGAGGATATTAAAATTACAGAGGGGGAAAAGGATATGAGTAGCAAGAGGAAGAGTTAATATGGCATGTTCAAAGCAGGTCTTTCTGTCCTTTTGCATCAAGTAGGTGTCAGAAACCTGACAAGATTAAAAAAGGAAACAAACTGAAAAATGGTAAGAAACTGTAGAACACACCACAGAGAGCAAAAAACCAACTGCCTGCTCAAATATATGTGGCAGCTCTGCCTCTGGGAAAAGTTTCATTTTTCTCTTTGTGATCTATCCACCACGCAAACGTCCGTGTCCTGCCCACCCTTCAGTGCCTGCCAGTTCACTCAGAGTTTCGTGATGTGATTGTCACTGCTGCATATCACAAGGCTTTATATAATGCCACCTTAATTTTCTCCTCTGACCAGCTCTCACCCCCTTACACTTCCCACGGGGCAAGAATTTGAAAGAAACAAAAGAGGATTCAGTCACCTAACTTCACATTTGCAATGAGTAGCTGCAGCCTCAGCTGAATCAGAGCCTTTTGAAATGGAGTCATTTTGTCTAGTTTGCCCTAATGCGATAAGCTACACGGGATAGAAATTCTATATATTATTACACAGAATTATTTCAAAACATGGAGCTAAGATAAAAGCAGAGTCCAGGGAGGGCTAATCTGTGCCTGGCAGCCCACACTTTAATCACATGCCGATTACTTTGTTAGTCATCTCTTCATCAGTGCTCTCAACCCACTCCTGCTCGCTCCTTCTGCAGTAAACTTTAATTAACCAAAGAAGCATTGGAGTTACTCACTGAAAAGAGAAAAATGGAAAAATGGAAAAATGGAGGGAGCTGAATGCCTCTCATATAGGTGAGAGTGAATCAGCTTGGAGGTAAAGTCGACTGTTTAAACCAAAGCAGCAGGAATACCTGTCTGTCAGTGAACATTTTTAAACAATCCAAGAGGAAGATTTTGTACCATCACACTTTCATGTTCCTTTCCTTGGTATTTGTTTTGGGGCAGCAGCTGGTCTTTTACTATAAGTTAGACTGAGAAAAAAGCAAATACAACAACACATGAGTCACTTGCGTGGAGAATTCACTAACATCTCTGCTTTTCATCTGCTCTGCATTATCCTTCTCTGATGGGACAATTGTTAGCTAAAAATCAAAAACAAGCAAGTCACACAATAGCAATGTTTGTACTTTAGGCTGAACTTTTGGTTGTTTCTAATTTTAGTGAGCTAGCACCACCCCTCCATGTCATGTTGATTACCTCAACAGTAACAGCATCTGTCATGCTACCAACAAGTAATATGTGAGGTGTTATGGTTTTGTTAGCTCTTAGGGATAATAATTAACCATCAGTGGAAAGGAAACCACTACAGTAAAAGATGACCTCACCGTACAACTAGTTGAACAAGTTGTCATGACTTGCCAAAGAGAATCTGTGGCAGAGCTAAGGTGTTATCCTCTTGGTTCTCCTTGCACCAGCACTAGTGTGCTTCCCTGCCACTTCAAGCCAGGCAGCATGAGACCTGGAAGGTAATTAAAGGAAAATAAGGTCCTGGCTCTTGAGCTGGGCAAATTTACACATTGGCTTTGGAGTGTGAAGAACCTACTAGATTGCTTTAGCTATTAGGTAAGTGTCAGAGAAACAAAGCAGCCAGGCAAGTCCCAGACTCCACTGGGTTTTACAATAGCAGCCAGTGCTCTGAGTCACAGGGAAGAGCTGTGCTTCCGAAAAAAGCTGCCTATTAGCCTTGCATGCTCACAAGAGATTGTGCATAGAACCCTGCACCCAGCATGCACCTGGCACATTTGCATAATTTGCAGTATTGGAGTAGAAAGAGAATTATGAAAACAATGGCTGAGGGGATATTCAACTCCAAATGGATGAGCTGCTACTACCCGGCTTTAACGGGCCACTCACAGAACATTTAGACACATTTGTCACTTCTTTGGCCTCATTGTCTCCTCTTTCTTCTCTTAACCTGTGTTACCCCACTAATGCCTCTCCCAGATTCTCTTTCTTCCCACTTCTCACCATGAGCTACATTTTGCACATCCATAGCACTCTGCCACCACATCACTCTCTCCCTTTCTCCCACTCATGATGTGATGCCTCTGTTCATGCCAGCATTTCTGTTTCAGCCACAACAGACCAAGACCAGCTATACTAGGATCCTGCTTTTGACAGTGACTGAGAAAGTCAGGAATAGGCAGTCTCTTTTTCCTCCACTTGCTTTCCTCACCACTTCTGCCCCTCACCTTGCTGTCAGTCAGCACTTGCTCTCAAGCCTGACCATGTGAGGAAACAAAAGGTCCTAATGACTAGTTTTGAGAGGAACAAGAGCAAAGCTTTACAGGAGCTCACCATCTGGACAGTGCTTGGTATAGAGCTGTCACTATCTGCCAGATCCACATGCCAAGTCAGATCTATCATTAGAGAGATGCCTGTATGCATTGGCTATATTCACAGCTGAGGCAGGGCAAATCTCAAAGAACTCATCTCCATTTTTAACACACTCTTATCTCAGGCACTGCCATAGAAGCAGTGTCCCTGATGTGGCACTTCAAGATGCTATGGCTGCATCCCAAACAGCAAAACAAGCACCAAAGGTAATGAGAGATTGTTCCTCCCAAGCACACTGTGAGAGGCAGGAGATTCTTTCTCCCCATTCAGCCTCCTGTTCCCCTTAAACTTTCAATTTTCCTGCAGCAAACTGCTATATCCATCCCCTAATCAAAACCCCAGAGTGGTAAGTGCACTTAGCCACCTTTATATTTCACAGCCTAGAAAAAGAGAGAACGACTGTTGAGTTGGCACAGGAAGGATCCGCAGGCAGCACAAACTTGCTGACCTCGCACCACATTCAGCTGTAACGCAGAACTAGTTTCCCATGCAACTCATTGTTAGTGTTTCATTGTGAACACTGTAGAAAAGGCTCAGGGATTTGGAGAGAGGTGATGGGAAGCAGAGCATGATCTAGAATGCTGTTTTGCTGTCCAGAGAGCAGCTGGGGAAAGACAGCAGAGGCTGCCTGGATAAACAGGTGAGACTGAGAGAAACTAGCACAGTGCAACACAGCCTGTCTCCAAGCACAAATAAGACTGAATCACCATAGAAATCAAGTTTCATAGCTTCTCTCATGCCTGCTATAAAAGGTATATAAATTACATCAATAATAAAGGAGTAATAAACCATGTACATATTACATGGTTGGATTTGAGGGGAGCAAAGGGAAAATTCAGCATGGTGTTTGCACGAGAAGGTTGAAGTCCCTGACTACAAGGAAGAGGCTCTGGAGCTGAAGGAGCACAATTTTCAGGAGTGCTCACTTTGATTACTAATATGTAGACGTGCAAGTCACATGATTCATCCAAGCACATAAATCAAATGTGAATTGAATTCAAAACTGAATTTCAGGAAATTCTCACACCAGTGTAAAACAAGCAGAGCATAATGAACTACAAATATGTTGTCAATTTGTTAAGTTCAGACCCTCTTTTGGATGTAAGGTTTTCAACTCAGATATACATATACCTTACGTTTTGATTTATACCAAGAGGTCTCATCTCCTCTAGATTGGACAGAGGAGTTTTGATAGTTGAATAATTACTCACACATTGAAAGATTAGCTTTCATCATGCCTTCAGTCATAGTGTCTTACAACTCTTAAGACCAAATCACTGACAAATGGTGTATCTAGCATGACTTTAACTGCAGGAATGGAGGACTAGCAGTATTGTTTATCTATTCCTTTGCATATGCTTGTATGCTTTGGTAAGTGTTCTAAACTACTAATAAAGCCATCAGAGAGGTAGATCAATTTCAAAAGCATCAACTTCTTCCTGTGCAAGGAGCAAGATTTCTTAATAAGGACCGCAGGCTCTTTTTTTCTCAAATCTAAGATAGCTTAAATCATTATACGATCTGCAGATGGCAGAAACCTGCATCTAGATGTTTGTACTTGCCAGCTAGTAGAGAAGCTCCTCTAACACCATGTAGAGTTTAAAACCAAAAAATCTTAACTAAGCTTCACAGTCTCTTTATTACAAACAAACATCATGCTTCACTATACCATCCTGCCCATCACAGTTCCTATCTTTTCAGCTCAGTGGGATCCTTGAGTCCCTTCTAATATCCAATTCCTACCAGGACCTGTATCTTATCACGTCACCCAGCTGGAAAGCTGCTTAGGATATTAAAAACCAAAACTATATGCTTCTCAATAGCACTCTCTTAATTACCTAATTGATTTTTAGAAATTAACAATAATAATGCTAAAACACCCAGTAGCCTAATTATCAGCTGCTTTTCATTTCTCCTCCCATTAAATCCCAGCTGCTTTGCAAAGTGATGGGCTGCTGTATGAAGACTGCCTTGTATGCTCTCACTCCAGACACTTCCATTTATTCCATAGAGAATGACGACACAAGCAATCCAAATGCCTGCTTGGTATTTGGCAGATGCCATTGACATATGACACGCTATTCAAAAAGCAAACAGCAAGAATGACATTCTACAGCAAAAAAAGAAAAGCCATTTTCTTCCTCTCATGCTAGAAACAAAGTGCTCATTTTCCAGTATCCGCTAATCTCTTGGCTATCCAAAGGAATTTTACTTGGAGGCAAATTTGCCATCTTACCTGTCATGTCACAAACCACAGTTGAAAAGCAGGCAGCTGTGAATATGACAGCAGCTATTAAAGGGTGTGGGGAGAGGAACAGACAAGTGAGGTGTCTGCATGACTGGCACACTTTACAGAGGACCCTGAGGAGTCATGCACCATCTTCCAAAACCCACCCAGCTGGCTTCCTTGGCAGGAACACCTCAAAAAGAAGAAAGAACCTGCCATTACATTTTGTTGGCTTTGAAATGTGAATATGTGTCAACTTTATGCGGCGAGATGTTTCAGCATCTTTAAAATGTATTTGCAGGTATATTTCTCATTTACCAGGGTATTCTCACACCAAGCACTTATCTGACAATATAAATCTACACCAAGAGGTCTGCATCATCTCAGCTAAGAATTTGAGCAGTGTGCTAGATGGAATTAGGCTGATTTAAGGCTGGATGTTATGAGGAAACACAGAGAAGTGTATTATACCGATGCATTACACAGGAGCAGCCTTGGTGTAACTCAGTCTGACCATGCTGTGGCCCCTGAACTATTGCTGCCCATAAGGTAGTCTGTCAAAACTGATGCAGTTTCCATGCACACATTCCTACCCACTAAGATGTGGGCTGGGACTTGCCTGCCTGTTTCAGGTTTAGCAAAAGGCTCCCACTGTAAAATTCTACCTATTATGTTTTCCAGCTGGAATCATCCAGATGACCTAAGGATAATTATTCTAAATAATGAATGAGGCGTTTTGTTTTCCAGGATCAACTAATCACATTCTGTCTGATAGCTTAATTCAGTGTCTCTGATGAAAGTGAGAAGCACAACTGAGACATCTTCAAGTAATTACATTTTCACTGCAATCAATTTTAAAACCAAATAAAATGAAGTTATTTCTATCCATTCGCACTACCCATTACTAAAGCAACAGGAAAATGACAGAACATATGAAATACTGTTTTGAAAGCAGCCATCAAAAGCCAAACACAACCTTCAGACTCAGCCTACCCCTGACTTAAAACAGTGAGAAAATGGAATATTTGAGCCATGTGTGGTTTAAACGTGCTCTTAAACAGACTCCCCAAAGCCAGTCACAGGATAAAAATCAAAACATACAAGCTAAAATGTCGGACATGCTCTATTTCTGAAAACATTGATTACATGAAAGAAGAACAATTTGTCATGAAATATGAAGGTGCTGAACTCCAGGATACAAAGTAATATACAAACCCAGTATTGAGCAGTAGCTGTTGACATGAGAGGTTACGATCCTACATTTTAGTGGTTTAAGAGTTGTAAAAAAATGCATCTTCATTTAGATCAGAGACTCTGCTCCAACAGTAATATTCCCTGCACATTCTTCTGGGGTAGAGTTTGCTACATTTTGTGCACAAAGATCTTGGGACAGGTGCAGTTCATAAACCACAAAACAACTCCAACTAGAAGATGTAGCCTTAAATACTAATTTGCATTAAATGCCGCAATCTGGGCTGAAAGGAAGTGGAAAGAAAATTTGCAATTGTTATTTTAGGGGTTGATTTTGCCAAAAAGCTGACAAAACCACCTTGAAACTATGATTTTGGTGTTTTGGTTTTTTTTTTTCATACATTCAGTTTTGTCTTGTTAATCTTATTTCCAAAGACCAATTAAAAACCTGGAATAATAAAATATGTAAAAGCATAATAAACCTAACAGCCTTGCAGAAATTTGTGATAGGTTCATATCTGAGAACAAAACAGATGTCAAGTTTGGCTTCAGTCTAGAATTTTGTGTCTTGTAGTGTCTTTGAAGTACCTTCAGCCAATGTATACAGCTTACCAATGATGTAAACCTGATGAATTAGGTCTGGTTTCATCACCATGCAGCCCATAGACCACAAAGCAGAATAAAAACAGGATTTTACAAAAGAATTTTGAGTCAATTAGGTTTAAGAATGTTAAGATTTTGGAAACAGGAAGAATCAGGAAGCAAATACCTGAATTTAAGGCAAAAGGTGTGTTTACTAGAAATGATGTTCCCTCTGTTCCACAGCTATAAACATTTGGGTGGCTTATTTTTGAAGGGGTAAGGAACAGACGACGAAATCGGATTTGATGATTGTGTTTGTTACAGAAAACAAGATGGTCTTATTTATTGGTTTATTACTGAGTGCACAGGGACCCTTCCTGATAAATGCTTCACTAGCTGAGTCACAGTGTGCGCAGGATTAGTCACGGCTGTAGCAGTGTCCTAAGGTTTCACTGACATCCACGGATTTACCTGAGGTATATTCATTTCTCCTGTAAGTTGAAACTCTCTGAAGTTGTGTACTTCAGAAGCTATCAGTTACCTCATCTGCTCCACGTCACCACATACCCCAGCTGCACCATAGGAACAGCAGGGTCAGAGCGTGGCAGCACGCAAAGAGGAAGGCGGTGTGTGCAGGCCGTGTTAGGGAAGACGAGCGGAGGGCTCACAGCTCATACACCAGCATATGTTCTGTGGGCCACAATGCGCAGAGCATGCGTCATGCTGACTTGACGCTATTTTAAGCAGCAAAGAGTAAACTAAATGACTTAGATGAGCGACCAAGCACCCTCCTTTCATTATATGCTCCAGCGGAGAAGTCTGAGCATCTGGCAGTACTTCTGTGCCTGTTAGCTTCTACCCTGTGGTATTCCCACCCTGCAGATGAGAAGCAAGGACAAGAGGTAAGTAACTGTGCCCAGGGCTAAAGTGCAAATCCCTGGCTGGATAAAAGCCCTGTCAATACCTCTAGCTGCTGGGATTTAAGTTACTCTGTCCATGTAACTCCTAAAAATCCTCTGCCTGGAAGATCTGATCTAGCAAAACACAGTTCTTCCATGAGAGGTGTCAGTAAGTGTTTACATCAGATCACCAAATGAACACCAAGCACCTTATCTCAGTGCCTTTTCCTCACGAGCTTGAGCAAAGCCTGAATACGGGTGCATGCACAAATTAGCTGCACGTCCTCTGTTTTCAGAGACTTGCATGAAGCAAAAGGAAGACAGAATGTGACCATGACAGCAACATTATGAAACTAGAAATGAAGGATTCCTAAATGGCTTAAATACATAACCAGACTTTGAAACCTTAAGGTACACAGTTTTTCTGCACCTCACACGCAGCTTTCACACATACCTTAAACATGGCACCATTTAGATATGGAGAGCCCTTCCAACAGTGCCCACATCCCCACACTACCTGTGTTAATGATGCTACTTTCTCAACGGGCAGTTCACTTTCTGCCCAAGGAATATGTCAGAGACTGGTCCTTAACCAAGTGAACTAAAGATACACTTGAAGTTACCTCAAATAGAAGCCTGTCTTACTGGGAATACATATAAAAAGGGAAAATTGTAAAGTTAAAATGACTTAAACTGCACTTAAGGGATATGTTATTACAGGAACAATCCCTAAATAGAACTTCCAGTCTCCATTAAATATATCTTTACACAAAAGCAAACCACAGTGAAGCAAACAGTGAAGTCTAAATGATGGCACTTAGCTGCTCTATGCTGACATATATTATTTACAGCTTTGAAGACAAATGCAGGGGCCAATTTGCCTAATGAAACCAAACAGCTGCACGAGGCTATTCTTCTTGTGAGGTGAATATGCATTTTATTCAGTTTAGCCTGTCTATATGGTATGCACTAAACATTGACTCAATTTTGTGTTTCTTCCTGCAGCAGAACCTAAATTGTTAACTCTCACCTGTAGGTTAAACTACCCTAATTTCCTTCCTTCTATTATTCTATATTCTCCTTCCCCTCTTCCTGTTTCTGTGTTAGGATACTGATACCTACTTATGACAAAATTTTCCTACTGACTTCCAACAATTTCCCCAGCCGACAAATTACTGTAAAAGGTTCTTAACTGGTCTTATCAGACACGTGGAATTCTTTAATGTCATGTAAATGCAAATACACTATCTGAAAGCTTGGCTAGCTCTAAAAGAGAAATGAATCAATATTTACTCAATGTTGTAGTTAGCAATACAACTGATGATAGGACTAGTCCTCAAAGAACTATCTAGTGGTTTAAAGTTTCAAAAACAATAGTATTTCTCTGCTCAGAGCTATACAGATGCTCCAAAGAAATCATAGAATCATAGAATAGTAGGGTTGGAAGGGACCTTTAGAGATCATCTAGTCCAACCCCCCTGCAGAAGCAGGTTCACCTAGATCAGATCACACAGGATCATGTTCAGGTGGGTCTTGAAGACCTCCAAGGAAGGAGACTCCACACCCTCCCCGGGCAGCCTGTGCCAGAGCTCCCTCACCTCAACAGTGAAATAGCTTTTCCTTAAATTGAAATGGAACTTTTTGTGTTCCAGCTTCTTTCCATTACTCCTTGTCCTGTCACTAGATACAACAGAAAAAAAAGTGATGTCCCAACCTCCTGACACCCACTCTTTAGATATTTGTAAATGTTAATAAGATCTCCCCTCAGTCTCCTCTTCTCTAAACAGCCCCAGTTCCCACAGCCTTATAAAGATGTTTCAGTAAAAAAAAACAACACCCCAAAACCCAATTAACATAGCTGATCTAATGTTTCAAGCACTCTGCACCACAGTTCCTGACAACAGCTCCCTCAAGATTAGCCTTAAAATTACATCACAGGTCAATTTGGCCTTGTTTTACATTAGTCTGAAACCATGTCTATATTTTATCGAACTCTGATTCTGTTACTGGCTTTACATATTATCCAGATTAAATTTTTAAGATGGTTTCATGGTTTGAAAATCTACTGCTAAGGAGTTTTCAGTGTGGTAGGAAATGGAATTAGGAAAGATCTATTGACTTAATTGAAGATGCAACTAAAAGCACCCGTCAACTGCAGATATCCTGCCCTTCTGATTTGAGCAGCGATACAGCATGGAGTAAACTACTCTGAATGCACACAGCAACTATACTGTAGAGAAGGCTGTGATAGAACAGGCTTCCCTATGTACATCAGAGCTGTCTTTAGATACTCTGCCTTTAGACCCATTAATGTCACCAATATGATTTTTGTATGTGCAATAATTTGATATGATAATTGTGCTATGTTGTGCCTGCTCTCTAGCTCCAAAGGAAATAGAATCTCTGAAGACAAACTTAACTCAGGACCACAAAACCCACTACTTTCTCCACTGCTGCAATGTGTATTCAAATTCCCAAAGTGATGACAAAAAGGGAGAAATGTACTAGGAAAACTCATCTAGAGAGACACAAATGGTATTTCTTATGCTCACTATTCTGATTTACCAGGCAGTTACTGTCTTCATTCTGTTACACATCCAAAAGGGATGTGGAAAGCCCAAATGAATGCTCTAAATCTAGACATGTAACTCCATGAGTGTCGGTGAAATAAGCCTGCTTGGGAATATCGCCCCCAAAAAAGGGTAGAAGATAAAACCCTTATATTTCAGTTTTTCTACCATGTTCTAACCCTGTGGCTTAAGATATCAGTGTCATGACTCACTCTGGGGACTGAATTCCTCCCCGGGCAACACAGCCTCCTCATACCAGCTTTGTTCCTCATTCTAGTACAAATTGGTCATCCACAAACACTAAATGAAGAAACTTCCTTATTAGTCATATCTGAATCTATAATACTAGAAAATTATGTTTAAACAAGCTCCCTGCCACTTCAGGTATGTGGCCTTACAACATTTCAAAGTGAAATGGTTTCGTCAGGTGTGGAAGGTAGGACAGACAAAGGAAAAACAGTTAGATACATAAGACATCTGCTTTGTGGTTCTCGATCAAACCTATGGATCAGTACTGCTTGCAGCAGTTTGGATCTATATTTACCTTTTCATGTTTATTTGCCTGACAAATCCCATGGAGATTCTGAGACTGATGCTTAAAAAAAAGCAAACACAAAAGCCATCAAGTCTTCAAACTCAGAAGGCTCAGCTCTCACTTGCACTTCACCTGATTAGTTGTCCATCCTCACGTATATTGTGAAACACCGTATCTTCTTACATTGAGATTAAAACTACATATAAAATCCCTCTGCTGAACACAGAAAGAAGTGTGCTCTGCCATTTTACCATTCTACACATGCTCTTGCCTGCACCACTCCTGGTTCAGTACATTACTCACCTGGCACAATATTCAAAACTCAAAGAAACACAAGCTGCATCTCAATAATCAGTTGCTCATCTCAACAATCAGTTGCCCAACTCAAAAGTTACTGCAATAGGACCAAATAATACCCATTACCACGGTCACTGACGACAAACAGCTTGTTACCACTGACATTGGTTGCTTTAAGCTCTCTCCACTGGTAACAGTACATGGAGGAATGTCACTGAAAAGCATATTTTACCCTCTCACCCAATTATGTGAATAGGCTTGACCAAGATGAAGACAAACATCCCCATAATTTCAGGGAATCTAATCACAATCTATGACCAATCCCTGAGTCAACAGAGAACCAAGATAAGTTCTAAATGCTCCTGCAGCTCTTTGGAAAGACTTTGGATCTATAACTACATTGAAGAATAGAAACCTCCTCAAAAAGGAAGCATGGCATAGCATGGGGAATCAAAATCCTCATGGGAAAAAAAATCTAGCATATGAAAGAACACAGCCTAACAACTGTATCTTTTCTCCTTTGTAAGTAGGATGTAAGAAGGATGTAGATAGCACTGTACATAAGAGTAACGTGGAATTGCTAAGAAACTTCAAAGAACAATTTAAAAAACAACCAATCAAAAACTTCCCATACATTTTTAGCCCACACACAATGAATAAAAACTATTCCAGAGTCCAAATATGATGTTGATACCTCTGTGTTAATAATTAGGCTTCAAAATCTCCTATACCTGAGTACATTCTTGGCAACCTTGGCTTCCTCATCACACTAAGATGGATACAACAATATTTTCCATGTGAAACTTTGCATTTGAAGATATATCAACCTGTAGCTCCACAATTTTTTCCTTCAAGTGACATAAATAGAAACATTGGTAAAGAGAGTTCTAAGGGCCTATCTGGTACAC
The DNA here is from genome assembly GCA_013401255.1 of Urocolius indicus. Lineage (NCBI taxonomy): Eukaryota > Metazoa > Chordata > Aves > Coliiformes > Coliidae > Urocolius > Urocolius indicus. The sequence goes on along the minus strand of WBNH01011146.1, from coordinate 672,123 downwards.
TCCTCTTTTATCAGTAGCCTCTGCAAAGTGCCATTTGCTGGCCAAGGATCCAAACTGATTTCACTTGGAGACAGCTGCAAGGACACACAAGACAATTACTCTAAGAGACTTTTCAGTTTCATTTTCAGAGGAAACATCTGTAGAAAGACTTTCAGTTTCTCTACGAGTTGGATCAGCTGTGGGACACCAGACAACACTCTTGATTACCAGGAACAGGATGCTAAACCACATGAAAGCAGTCTCACTACTCAAGTAGTGACTAACATGATGGAGAAGGGAACATTTGACAAGTTCATTCACGCAACAAGATGGGTGGTTGCCATCTCTCACCGCTACGTGCATGCTCCATAAATTCTCTCACTTCAGGAAAATGTGTCTAGAGGTCTGTCAGGAAAATGAAGGATGTAAAAGTTTGGGACAGCACAGTGCATATTTTGTGTTTTATGCAAATTGTTCATGTTGTTTATGCTGGTAAAGAGAGGGTGCTGATGCTTGTGAATTCTGCAGCTACTGTAGCATAGTTAATGTTCTTAAAGGTTGGTGTAGAGTGTGGTCAGCAAAAAAAAACCTTACAGTTCAGCATTAAAAATATTGACTGTGGGCAACTTCTAGGTTCACAGGATGGAAGTAGAACATGGCATGACAATGTCAGGTTTCAATAGTCCTTGATACTGCTTGGATGCTAGACATACACAACCTGGTTCTATGTCAACAGAACTTGCTATTTGCCACTTCAAATTCTGTTTTACCAAGATAATTCTTCGGTTTTTTTTACTGGCTTTCATTTGCTGTTCATCAGTACCACATCACAACACTTTCAAGTATTCGATTCTCCAACATAAGGTAGCTTAATTATCCCTTGTTCTAAGGGAAGGCAAGGAAACAGAGATACAGAGGTTCAAAGGTGTTGAGTGACTAATTAAGTTCTGATGTTGTCAACTTCTGATGAGGCAGCAAATAATCAGACCCCTCTTTATAAGTACCACTGTTTCAAATGGCTTCTTTCTATTTTTAGACACCCCCAAAAAACTGCTTTTATGACCTAAGTAGCATCGATCAGGAGTGGCAGCTGTCCCAAGCCAAGCTGCTCTGATTTTTCAAAACCTAGGAATGTATGACAGCTCTTAAAAGCCCCAGTGGCAGCAAAATTACCTCCAGCTGAATCAGACCTTTAGTTTTCAATGACAAGTCTCATGGGCCAGTTAGTTCTAAGTTTACTCTTTGACCTTTTTTTTTATTTTCCATGCACAGGTCTACTTGACTCATACTACATAGATACTCCTACACAGGAGAGCAAATCCAGATCTTTGCAGTGGTACTCAGTAGACCTCTTGTAAAGCTCTCCTCCTCTTATTTAAGCTCCTTTAAAATTCAGCAAATGGAGCTACAGGACTTACAAACAACTGACCATTTTTAACTATACATGCCTGATTACTGTAAATCCTGTGCTCTGGAGGAGATGCAGCTCCTGTGTGGGTGGCCAGGGGACTGAGTGCCAGCACTGAGCTGCAGGATGCAGTGGAGAGGCTCACCCGTGCAGTGCAGCCCCCCAGCTCTGGGTGAGTGTTGGCTAACTGGCTGCCACAGACCCCTGCCAGTGTGTGGCACAGAGCTCACACTGGTTAAAAGGCACACGGTCAGCTGCAGTCAGCTGCACCTAACAGCCTCTGTCCTCTCTTTTCATGTACTTGTTATAAATCTCCCTCTCCTTAAACACAGAACACCCCTCCTTCTGTCTACCCTCACTACCACAGGACCTGAGTCTCCTCTCCCCCATAGCAAGTCCACAATCCATCACAGCAGTCTGACTTGCTCCTTACTTCCCAGGTCCCTCCCCACACACAAACACAAAGTACCCCCACGCTGTTCCCATATTAACCTCAAGTTCCTGCTTCCCAAACCTCCCACACTGCTGGCTCACTGCTGCTTCAAGCTCTTCTCCTAATCCTCCAAGGCTTCTGTGCCCACTGCAATGGCCCTTGCTCCCTACTTTCAAAACTCCTCTCATCTTCTCAACTTTCCTGCCATTCAAACACCTTCTGGACACAGAGAATCTCAGAAAAAGATTTCCCAGGACTTCCCAGACCCCCAAGAAGAAGAACCAGCGTTTCCAGTTGCCTTCGTCTGAATCCCCAGGCTTCCAAGCACTGACACGTTCCCTGATGCAGATGGCAGAATGCCTCAGAGAGAGAAGTCGTGCCTTGACTTGGCATATTGCTCCCAATCAAAGACTTACGTCTGACAAACTGCATGTTGTGTAGGCCTGATTAAGGCACATTGAACAGAGCTGTTGCTTGTGCCAGTGAAGCAAATTATCACACTGGCAGCTTGTCATTTTCCGCGTAAGCTGTCATTTTGTCAGCTCTCACAAGCCATCAGTTGCAGGGGAATGGAGATCCAAGAACCTCAGACTCTTTTGAAGCAGGTGATATCCTAAGCATTCTTTCTATTCTTCCTAATTCTGACATTTTCTCCTTATCTCCATGCTGCCTCACCCTGGCTCTTAGTCCTCATCCAGTTCTGATTCACTTTTCCTCCTCAGTTTCAGTCACCCTGCTCTTTTCACTGATGGAGCATAATCACTGCAGTCGTTCAGAGTACAGAATATATTTGATCTCTCTGTTTCTTTGCTTGGCACCACAATCTGTGTTGACTACCAAGGCTGTAGAGTTAAATTATGTTTGGAAATGTGTACACACTCACCTAACCACTTCCACACAAACTTCTGCGTAAAAGGTATTTGAAAATCAAATTTCAGGAGAGTAGAAGAGCAAAAAGTGAAGCTTTTAAACATTCATAACTTCCCTGAGAAGCTTTGAGTCCATCTTGTAAAATGAAGAGGCACTTGATCCTCTATCTGCCTATTTTGATTGGCTGCCTAGTCAACCAGCATTTCTTTCTATAACTTGATTTCGTAAGTGCCAAACCACTGAAGCTTTCCCAAGTCCAGCCAGAGCCAAAGACCTTGTGCAGACAAAAAAATCAGCCTGTAGAAGCAAATTTTTCAGGAGCAACAACAACAAAAATGCCTCATAACGGGAAATATCATACAATTGCACCTACGGATGAGGCTGACAGCTCTGTCTGTGGTAAGAAATGTAGAAAACAAAATAAAAATGAAAACAATTTTGCTTAGAGGCATAGGTCAACTGAAAAGAAAAAAACCCACATCTTCAAGAAAAGAACCCTCAGAATTTAAATAGGAATATGATATATTCTTGATGGCTTCATCCAAATGAATATACCAATGACTTTTAAATCTGCCATACTGCCCTACTCACAGGGCAATGTCTGCCTGGCAGGCAGCCTACCAGAAAAACCTAAAAGAAATCCAGTGTCTTCATTTTGGCCTAGACTTGGATTGCCATTTCTGTCATGGGGACAGACTAGTTTGTTTGCAGAAGCCATTTTTTTGCTAGTGACTAGTTCTTTCTGTTGTGCACAACAGTCCAAAACCAGTCCCATCAAAACAGGGATATTAAACTATTTGGATATAAGAATGACTTTATGGCATTAGCTCCTGTGGAGCACTATGATCTCTGACCCTCGGCTGCCTCAGGATTTAACATTAAGTAATGTAGAATATTGCTGATTTAAGTGTACTTCTTCCTCACAGTTCATACATATTTCATGTACACTCCTAGCTATCTTAAAAAATAACTTCAGATGTATGTTCCCATAAGCTCTAGCATTAAAATAACGCAGCAGACTGAATAAAAGAATGACATAACTGCAGACTCACAACAGAAAAAGTTTCCTGCACTGCTAGTTTAAGACTGCTGGTGATACAGACGTCTGTGCAGCAGCACTACCACCTCCTGGACGAGCCAAGCAGGGCTGCAAGATGCTGGAAGGGTCCCTTCCAACTTGAAGACAGGCAGCCCCTTTATGAGCCCTGAGGCATGCCCAGCTATGCTGACTACTACAAACCTCACCTTCCCAACAAGCCGTGCAGTTCTCTGTGGAGTAACACCGCCACCGCTGCACCAACCGCTGCCCTGAAGCATCAGCTTGGTGAGAGTCAACCAGTTACACCAGTTTTCCCCAGCTGTTCCACAAGTAGAGTCATGCAAGGCAGACAGCTCTCCCCTAGGAATCACAGCTGAAAGCCTAAATGCTAATAGCAACAGAGGTTGGCTTAGGTAAAAGCTGATCAACTCACCTCTTCTCTCTGTTATTAAGTCAGCAAAGCAAATTCTATGGTGTTTGAGATGAAGAACTGTCTTAAATTCACATGTCTTCGTTTGGCAATAAACTACAATAAAATGCCATGTATCATGTATGACAACCTGATCCATAAATTCCAGCAACATGATATCAAACACTTTGTAATAATGATATTACTGAGGTATAACTTTAATAGCCTGTAAATGACATGGCTTGATTCTGTCGATGCATTGTAACACCACACTGTGATGCCTAAACAGCTCATAAAAAGTAAGGATTTATGGAGAGAGACTGCTCTGCTGCCCATGGATAAGATAAAAGTATTAGATGCAGTTAGAAACATTCAGATATGGCACAAATCGATCTGAACTTGCTTTGATCTCCTAACACGTAAAGAATAAGCCTTGACAACTGGACAGATATTGTTTTAAATAGTCCTAATGTGCTGTTATGCAGACATCTCTCCAAGCACCAACCACTTCATGAAGTGTAAAACATTGCTTAAAAATTGTAACCTGTAAGACTGATGTCATTATGTTTACAAATGCATACGGAGTGTGTGTTAGGAGGATGGAGCTAGGTTGTTCTCAATGACACCCAATGACAGGACATGGGGCAACAGGTACAACCTGGAACATAAGAAGTTCCAAAGAAACACAAAGAAAAACTTAACTGTGGAAATGAGGGAGCACTGCCCAAATGGGCTGTGGAGTCTCCTTCTCTGGAGACATTCCAAACCCACCTGGATGAGTTCCTGTGTGACCTACTCTAGGCGGTCCTGCTCTGGCAGGTGGGTTGGACTGGATGATCTTTCAAGATCCCTTCCAACTCTTAAGATTCTGTGATAGGCGTAAGTCCTGCTTATACTCTGTTATTCCTCAATATAGTATGAAAGACCTTTAGTGAAACAGAGGGGAAAAAAACCCTGTATTTTTGGGTGACGATAAATTCATTTTTAAGGATGGAACTAATCACAATTTCCAGCTTCTGAGAGTCAAAGATCAGTGGTTTCAAGATGTGGCTTATCTTCCTGTAGGTAGCAGAGTGTGCTTGAACGACGGTCTTTGATAAAATGCTTTTCAAAAAGGCGCTACCCTGATCTGAAGGAAGCAGGAGAGAAAAATCCTTAAAGGTATTTGTACCTTTAGCTTTCAGTCAACTGGGCATTGCAACATTTCTATGTTTCGAGTACTTTATACTATTTTCCATTCAAATTAAGCCAACTCTCAGTCTTTCCTTATGAGCTGAACAGACTGGGCATTTCAGCCTTTCCTCGAGACAAGGGTGTTTTCTCCAGCCATTGAATAATGCTGGTGGGTCTATTTGGAAGTCTATAGACCATGTACAGCTCCAGACTCTGGAACCAAAAAAAGCTGCTTCAGTATTAACTCTTACCAAAACTTTTGTAGAAGTGAAATATGTCCTTACACTTGCTCCTGCAGATGCAATCACAGAAATGTTCTCCTTTTTGCTGTTGTTGGTTTTGGAGATACCTGGACACTGCATGCCTCCCTAGTCCCTCTCTCTCACTTCAGTGCTGCAGCTGTGGCCTAGATTTCTTATTCTTTGCAGCTGAAATTGATTGTTCAAACGTGCATTGTAACTCATAGATACACTCACAAAGTCAGTAGGATTGCTCTGCATCGATGAACTTGTATATCTTTCCAATAGTTGCTGATCTTTCCACAAAGTCTTATGAGAAAATGTTCTAGATGATTATTAATACTGAGATGTTACCATTATCTTGTTACACTTGGTCTCACCAATCACACTGTGAACAGCATCCAATAACGTCTGTATTTTAATTATCAAGGTACAGAAGTGATTTTTACGCTCCATCAGGATATCCTCTGAGGACATAAACCAAGTGTCACAGAACAGTATTTCCCCTTAAGATATAAACAAAGGCAGAGTCCAAGCGAAGCTGCCTTCCTGTGAAGCCCTGCACACTGACATCCACAAGGAACAGGATGTTTGTAGGAGACACTGATCCTCCTGGTAGTACTAAGAAACCCTTTTGGCACTAACTTATTGTGCCTGGCTTGCAGGCTCAAGGCCAAATCACCAGGCTTCCACCAGGAAGTAATTTTTTCCTCCTGTGACAGGCTAAAAGGGGCAACCGAGCTTTTCCTCTCCCACTTCCCCGAGATATTGAAACCGCGTCTCTTCTACAGCGTTCGGCACCGAGTTGTGCGTGGCTCCAACTATCATTTAAGCAGCCAGAGTACCGGGCTTGACATCGTCACGAAGAGAGACACGAGAGGAAAGGCACCCGTCGCTGCAGGCAGGCTCGGGTACCCTGCGGCCTCCTACGGCAGCCAGCGACCTGACATCGCTCCTCTGGGCACACAGAGCTGCCCCGAGCCCCACAGAGGGTGACAGCGATGGCGTCTGCGGCTGGCGCTGCTGCCACTCCTCCCCGGGCAGCCGCAGCCGCTGTAGCGAGACCGAGCACAACTCCGGCCCGCCCCACCGAGCCCCGCGGCCGTCTGCCTGAGGGGCTGCCGACCGCTCCTCACGGGCTCCTCGCACGGGGACGACGTAGCCGTGAGGCCTGAAGCCCGGCCGCCGCGGAGAGCTGCGCAGAGCTCTGCGTGACCCTGACGGCGGCCCCTCTCCCTCTCCCGCCCCCGGCCCCGCTGCCCCCGGCCCCGCTGCCCCCGGCCCCGCTCCCGCCG